>JAEMON010000005.1:23338116-23351566 GCA_030264115.1 Lygus lineolaris
GACCTAACATTATCGGGACAACACCCCGTATCAACCTCAATTATTAGGACAACACCCCGTATTAACCTCAATTTCCTATTTTCTTTAATTATTACTATTTTTCGATATTGGCAACTACTGGAAGGCTAGAAGTGACTGAATAACGACAAACAAACGGACAGGTGATCAAAAACTTGATCAGGATTCAGTTTTTTCCTTCTCCTGAAAAGTTGGGATTTGGTTCATAGGGCGTGTTGCTTCTTAAGCGACGTTATGTAACTTATAGTCAAGGAGACCAAGAGTTACAACGTTGTACTGTCCTTCGGCAGACTGAAATGTCTGCTCTTCAGTAGCTCAAAACCATATCGTCCCTGCCTCACCCACAACCATCACGGTTATATGGCAGTAATCATAGCGATGGTATGGTCGTAAAACCCATTTAAACTAAGTACTGCAACCTGGAAACTAAGTACTGCAACCTGGAACTCAGGGCAGGGTGAATAACATCGCAGCTTTTAGCGAATTTTCGAAGAAATTGCAGCTATTGCAATGGCTTCAAAATTTTTGTAATGCAAAATTTTAACTTTTTCTTTATGGAAATCCGTTTCAGACCATTCTAAAACGATTCCTGAAATTTAACACTTATATATATTTATATATGTGTCACTCCAGACGATATCTGACCGAGGAATCGAGATAAAAAATCCGGAAAAAGTTTAAAATGTCAATAATATAAAAAGAAAGGATGAGTTCGTTAGCCAGAATTTTTGGAGTACTCCAAGGGTTCAAATTTTGAACATTTAGTTTCATAAATGGCTCAAATAACGTGTTTTTTGAGTTTTTTGGTGTAAATTACTATCTTAACCCATTTGAAACAAGCGGTGCCGTACGGCACCGCTGGAGGCAACGTTCTTCGAACATTATTCAGGAATAAACTTTTAATTTTTTTGTTGACTTCGACTTACTTTCTTGATCTGGAATGTTCTCCCCATACCCTACCCGCGTCAGCTTCGTTTAGAACGTGTTACAGTACAGTTTTTTCTCATTTGAAAATGGACCAGTTCGTTGATGTCAAATCGCTGTAGAATAGTTTGGTGTAAATAATCAAAATACATATTTTTGTCATTTTTATTTGCGAATTCTTACTACCAGATTGTTTATTTATGGGATAAAATTGTTTCCTTGGAATTTCTTCTATTTATAACCTCACAAGGAGTGGTTTTACACCTGGGATGCCATACGGCACTCCTGGTAAGATGTGGCACGACCGGCAGTATTTTGCATACTTCCTGTTTGTGGCTCACTTAGTTACTTTCTCGCGTTGATTCACCTATTTTTTTGCATTACAGGCCTGGGTTCATTCATAACACGAAACAATCCACACATAAGCCCACCTTGCACTTGCGGCACATCGTTCTTTTCTGGGACTTGCAGTTGATGCCTGTACACTTCTTTCTTTCCTTCTCGGAGTTGTTCACGACAAATTGGTCCCTCCAATTAAAGCGGATGTTGTCCAACACTTTGGAGGATGATACGCCCTCACAGATGGTCCTGGGTTCTTCCTCGACACTGCATATACGGCGTGAGATGATTTTCAGCAACCCCCTTCTGCAATTCAGCTGCGAAATTTTACTGTGCCTTCTATGGGACCAAATTCCTGGATTCTCCACAGAAAGCACAGTAAAACTTTGCAGCTGAATTTCAGAAGGGGATTAGCTGAAACTTGTCTCACGACGTATGCAGTGTCAAGGAAGAACCCAATACCACCTGCCAGGTACATAAAAATCATCCTCCAGAGTGTTGGACGACATCCGCTTTGATCGGGGGGACCAATTTGTTGTTAACACCTCTGAGAATAAAAGGAAGAAGTGTGCAGGCATCAACTGCAGTCTCAGATTTAAGAACTATGTGCCACAAGGGCAAAACGGGCTTATGTGTTGATTATTTCATGGTATTTCATTCGAAATTTTAAATGTTTCCTAGAATATTCGCCCCTAAGATTTCAAATGTTTGGTTTCGCTGTGAACAATACGGAGTTGAATGAATAATGTTTTTACGTTCATGAGAATACTGTTATTTCTTCTATTTAACTAACTGGTGCCAATGTGTTATTGTTGAAAAAACGTATATTCTTGGTGTTCGTATGCGCTTCCTCAGACGTGTCATATCTTACAAGCGGTGCCATATAGCACCCATCAATTTAGCAAAAATGGCTATTGGCAAAATTTTTTGAATATTTTCCCCGTGTTCCCGAGATCCAAATTAGTAAACCCACGGAGTTTTGTGACACAAGTTTTCTGAAAAAAGATACGGTTTTAAATGGGAGGATCCGGAATTGTGACTCAGCTCCTTCTTGATTTACTTATGTAACTTCTAGTCAAGGAGACCAAGGGTTACGACGTTGTACTGTCCTCGAAGAAAATGCAGCTATTGCAATGGCTTCAAAATTTTCTAATGCAAGTTTTTGAACTTTTTCTTGATGGAAATCCGTTTCAGACCATTCTAAAAAGATTCATGAAATTTAATATATATAGATATAAAAAAGTGTTAATTTTCAGGAATCGTTTTAGAATGGTCTGAAACGGATTTCCATGAAGAAAATTTTCAAAAATTTGCAATATTTAAATTTTGAAGCCATTGCAATAGCTTCATTTTCTTCGAAAATTCGCTAAAAGTGTTAAATTTCAGGAATCGTTTTAGAATGGTCTGAAACGGATTGCCATGAAGAAATTATCAAAAATTTGCATTACAAAAATTTTGATGCCATTTCAATAGCTTCATTTTCTTCGAAAATTCGCTAAAATCCGGAAAAAGTTTAAAATGTCAATAATATAAAAAGAAAGGATGAGTTCGTTGGCCAGAGTTTTTTTAGTACTCCAAGGGTTCAAATTTTGAACATTTAGTTTCAAAAACCGCTCAAAAACGTGTTTTTTGAGGTTTCTGGTGTATATAACTATGTTAAACATAGGAACATTATGGTACATTCGTAATCAGCGTGAAATTTCTTATAAGAATCACCCACCAAATCGGTTAAAATTATTCTTTGAAAATTCGCTCATCAACTCATGCTGCATGAATGGGACTTTTTTCTCCCGTTGACGACGTAATAACTCCAAGGATTTTTAAGATGATCATAATTTATTACTCTTAGGAACAAAAATCTTTCAATAACTCTCATACCCAGGAAAATATACTCTAGGGGCTTCTAATTATTGACCGGGAATCCGTCAATAATATGCAATGGACTCTGGGCTGAGGAGGGTGGACGATTCTTGGCCAGCTTCCGGTTGTAACATTCGTTTAATCCTCGTAATCCGACATGTTTCGCAACTTGTTGTTGCCTCTTCAGGGATTTATGGTAACTATACGGACTTGTCCGCTCTGTCATGGTCGTTGCATTAATTTTATCAAGGTTTTTGGCATAAGTAGTATACGTGCTCCGCCGAAAAGGTGAAGTGTTATAACAATATAATACAATATACAACATTTAGGTGCATTTTTCGTGTAAAAAATGTTTAATTTTCCAGAGATAGACCAGCTTATACGTTAGGAAATTGAGATTAGGATGGATACCTGGATGGATACTACCTTCGTAACTTTTTCTCCTCTTAACGACATTATAAATTACTACTCTTAGGTAGAAACTTGTTTCAATAACTCTCATACCCATGAAAATTATACTCTTGGGGCTTCCGGGAATCCGTCAATAATATGAAAGGGACGAACATTAGCCGTCAATGATCGTCAATATTATGGGGGGTTCCTATGCATCCCCATCAATTATTCGAATTCCACCTGGTGGGTATTGTTTAGCTTTCCACTAGGTACTTGGATTGTGATTGTTGCGTTCTAGGAAAAACAAACACAGTCGTCCAAATTTTAACGCTACACGGGGTTTTCACTATTGGTTCGAAATCATGTTCTGGTTCAGCTAAGAGAAAAGGATAACGAGTAATCTAGAAGGGCGATCAAATACTCATCGATTTTCCACATCTTGTTTTTTAATTGATCGTCCACATGGAAGGAGTTAAGTAGGGAACAGAGAGAAACGGATGGGGAGTATGACCTGCCATACATCGTTACGATCCCCTTAAAACTACAGAAAGGATGGTGGAGGGAGGGGGGGGGGGTGCACATAACAGAACACACATCAAGTGCCTGCGTGGCGGTTCTGTTTACCGCTTGCACAAGAGCATCGCGGATATGGATAGTCCCCTCTTCTCCCCACCTCTTCCTCTTCCCACTTCTTCTTTCCTCTTCCTCTTCACCATGGCAACCGCTCTCTTCTTCTCCCTTTAGGACGAAACTTTTTTCCCACCCCATCAAACTACCCCAACTTTCATAATCCACCATCCGCGGAGGATTCACATGATGTAGGTACAAGAACCGTCGATTGACAAACCGAGATTCATCGGTTCGAATAAATTTCATTTCCAGGAAATACCTAGGTACGTCGTAGGGAGACGAGTGGTTATCTTCAATAGAACTGCAGAACCTTCGAGTAAGGGAGTAAAATACCTATTTTCCTACTCACCATATTTCTGAAGAATAAACCCCATCATTTTATCCAATGCAGTCATCAGAGGAATATTGTTCCCAACTTATGGTGACACATTATGTATATTAGGGAATTTGACTCTGCAATTTATTGATATCAGCCGTTTGGATTTCAGATACAAACAGATACTTTTTGGGACCAGTCATTCATAGATTCCGTTCCATAGATCTTAAGACACAAGCGTATTCGTGCATACAGAAATTTTATAAGATGATTATGCACGTACTTACATAGGTTTATTGCTTGAATTGTATTTTGGATATTTGCTTGTTGCTCATTGTAAGTCCAGGTCCTGGCACATACCCACACTTACACAAACATAATGATGAAATGTTTTTAGTTTTACATAATTATGTGAAAGTAGAACGTACAAGGAACAAGAGAGACCATTCAGGAACTCATATCGCCAAATATTACCTACCTAATACCAATGTGTTTATTAATGAAATTTGGTGATCTGAGTTGTGCGACAAAGAAGGTACCTATGTTTTCAAGCCTTTTCTCTCGTCGTCGATTTGTTTCGACGTCATTGATGGTTGGGGTTGAAGAGCCTCTGGATAATATCGATGTACTCACGCTATTGTCTTGCCCATAAATGGTATTATGATTCTTGTGATGAAATGGTGTGACAATTTTCCTTTTGGATTTATTCGATTGGCGTCTGTTGTGGCACAGGTACATATATTTCAGTTTCGTTGAGCATCGCCAACTTCTTCAGCCTGTAGGTAAATAAATATTGAAAAATTGTAGATTGAGCTCCACGTCACGTCAGAAATGTTAATATGCAAGTTCTATAGTAATCTCGGACCTTCTATACAGTAGTATACGATTCGTCTGTTGATATTCGGTGTAGTGGATTGCTGATGGAGCATGGCGATTGTATGGCTCTTCTATCTCTACACATCATGAACGGATTGAGGATTGGCTCTGAATAATATTGATGTTAACTCTTGTTTTGCTTATTAGAACAATGCAGATTGAGATCCACGTCAAACCAGAAACTTCTGGTTTGTATTAAAAAGATCCTTCTGTGGATAGATAACTTATATGCTGTAATTTGGTGTAGTATGGATTGCATTGCTGCACATTGGAAGTGAGATTGCAAGGCTCTTCTCTCTAGATCTACCCCATCATGATTGGGTCGAAGAACCTCTGGATATAAGTTGATTCATATCCACTTTGTGATGCTCATTGCAACAGTGAATGTTGAGCTATACCTCAAAGCAGATACTGAGAGTTTCGTAGTAATAATTTGTCTGAGATCGTCTATTAAACCTTCTGTACTGTCTTGTTACATCGATTCGTCTGTTGATTGGTGTATGATTGATGGGTGGAGGATTTGAGCTGCTAATGAGGGTGTGATTTTTATCGGTCGACCCAATCATGGTTTGGTTGAAGAGCCTTTGACAAACTCCCCTGTTGTTTGCTACAGTGGAACAAAGAACTACTCAAAGTGTCGGAAGCGGGGGAAAACGATAGGCTACGAGTTGGCTACAGGTGGGCCAGACAAAGCAATGCCCGAGGACTGACACCTGACCTGGGGCCACGACGTCTTCCTTGGGGCAGGTCCGGGTCCATCCATTCAAGGGATGGCAACCTTCTGCCACCATCGTCAGTTCCACCCGCCAAATTACCTCCACCTCTTGACTGGAGGAGGCCGGTATTTATGAGGAAAGTGGGCCTGTTTGGACACGGAAATGACTCCTTTTGATGGCAACTTTTCAAAGTCCCGCGCAATTCCTTCACGCTCTTTCAACGGTTTAGGATTCTTTATTGTGTACTAGACTAGCTACAGAAAGAGCTGTGGACAAACAGACAATGTGGAAGACATGGTCGGCTGTATCGTTATTTTTACTTTTCCATGTTGTCTGTTTGTGATTCTGATGGGATAGGTTGTCACCTTTCTTCTTCCAATGTTGCTCACTTGTTAGAATAGGTACATGATTGTTTTTCTTGTGAGAATTATACCTAGTAGGTTTTTTGAGATTTTAATTAGAGAATTAGGTATATTTTCATATTTGAATTATTTTGATGTAAGATATACCACCTTTCTTCTTTAGAAAGGTTCTCCACCTGATTTTTGCCCGTTTCCGATATATTCAGATTTTTTTCATTTTTTGTTCAGATTTCGATTGTTATCTCTCACTGGTGGTCACTGGGTGCTTGTTCCTTCACATGATATCCTACCAAGACGATAGGTAATAGGACAATGAAACAAGAAGATTATGGTAGACTGTCTGGAGAAGAACGGATAAGCTCTTTAAGTTCTATTTAACTCTAAATTAAATTGTCATTTGTCTCTGGTGGCCACTGTAGCAACGAAATGGTATCAACTATTATCCTATACTACTACACTTTGTGATACTCGAATGGAAATTTTTTACAAAAAATAAACAATTTCATTTTAAACAACAGCATCATCCTGTCGTAAACTGGAAATTGTTAAAAAATTATGGTACTTCGAGAGGGTTCGAACCTTGTTGACACATCGAAATCTGATGGTTTCCGGTGGCCCCATTGCCTTACCATCTCGCAGCCGTCGAAGACCGATTGTTTGTCTCTACTTTCTAATGGGTCGAGCTTTCGTTCACAACAATTCTATATATAAAGACTACAATGGATAAAAAGTTGACATTAAGGAAGGACACATAGGTATAGAAATCGAAATAGTGTGAGAGTTTTCGTTGAGCGACCCATTAAACATTTTTTTTGTTCGGGAGGATTTTGCTTCTGAGTCTATCTACCTAGGTAGGGGAAGAATTGCCGTCCCTTTTAGCATTTGCAATCCCCCCCGGAAAAATTAAAAAAGTTCCAATTTCATTTCAAGTTTTAGATCTTCCTGTACCAATCTTACTGAACCAACTTCCATCCCTCAGTTTATGCATCAGACTGACTGTATGACCACTAATCCTTGCATTGTCATGGGTTGTGTGGGTTAATTTCTAGGTGGTTCCCTATGAATTTCACTATGTTCAGGTGAGCATGCCCTTCTCTTTCCTTATAAGTATCAAGTGTAATATTCAGCCATTCTAGACCAGTTCGCACTTGAAAGCTTCTCAAAATGGTAATTGGGCCATCCTCCAGGAAAAATTCTAAGGGCTTCTCTAACCAGGACGTGAATTATCACCGTTGAAATCTTCTTCACTAACTGAGGTAGTCCCCTCGGATCAACCCGATCAACCCCAGGAAAATATCGCGAAATCAGAGACCTAGTTTGAGTGCTTTCACCTCCGGATAAGAAGTCCCTGGTCTGCCTTTAATGGTCGCTCCCTGATCCCTCCTTATCCTCTTTCGCAGGACGCGAATTCTGTTTGAAGGGACGTAACAGGTTCCTGTCGTGACATTTCGGATTCAAGCTCTCTTCAGAGGCTGCGGTGTTAAATTGAGTTGACCATCAGAAAGCAAAAACCAGACCCTGGCCGTAGGCAGGCCACTGAGATCCGACCTAACCCATATCGGTCCAATGCCCAACGGTACTGGCTTCACCGTTGGCTTCCGTATTTATTTTTTTTGCTCGACGTCGCTTCTGAGAGGTCAATTGGTCAAAGTCTTAAGGTGAAAAGCTTCGTCTTGTTTGAAAACAGGAGCCGCCGACTTGTTTTCACTGGTTTAGCCTGTAATGGCGTAGTAACTACCTGTCTTGGAAACTCGTGGTATGAAATATTTCAAACAACACTCAGTATTAGTCACTAACACTCAGTTAACACTCAGTTAGCATACTTGCGCCATTCAGAGGATAATTACGATCAGCTAGTTTGAGTCCTGCTTGGCACGCTCAACGGCAACTTATCACTTCTTTCTTGAAATTTAGAAACCTCGAGTTTGGAGGTGTGGAAGAATAAGAAATATAGTTTACATGAGTACCTAATTAAGAATTAATCAAATAACCATTATGTAAAAGAAAGTGTTACCCAGTCTGTTGGAGGATCGGATTGGAATTTATGAAATGGTGCAAATGGGTAGCTACGACATTTGTAAGTATTGTTTATTTGTGGTGCAACTTGATTGATAATACATTTTAGAATGAATCTTTAGAATCGGGCCACTGGAAACCATTTTTCAACCCCCTCCCCCCCCCCATAATTAGATGTTTAACGTTTCAACGTACGAATAAAATCAGAAAATCAAATTAATAAAATCTGTCTACTTGAAGTTGCAGTCTCCTCCTAAAGCGGCAAAAATTTGGGGATTATATTGTCAAAACGCCCTAGCTCGACAACTGGTATGATTTTTTGGATCGGACGAGACCACCATATCCATGTCCAGTGCAGATGACGCATATGTAGTATGGGTTTGTTGCAATCAAACCCCGAAATCAGGTAAAACTAAAGGCCATCATGATCCAAGGTTAGAGATCTGAGGGTTTCATTCCTGTTTGATGTATAGCATTTCCGAATTGAGTTAAACTTTTTCCATTTAGGTTTAGTCCTTTTTCATTTTGGTTTAAACCTTTTCCATTTAGGTTTAGACTTTTTCCATTTAGATTTAAACCTTTTCCATTTAGGTTTAGACCTTTTCCATTTGGATTTAAACCTTTTCCATTTAAATCCAAATGGAAAAGGTTCAAATCCAAATGGAAAAGGTTTAAATCTAAATGGAAAGGGTCTAAACCTAAATTGAAAAGGTTTAAACAAAAATGAAAAAGGACTAAACCTGAATGGAAAAAGTTTAACTCAATTCGGAAATGCTATATACATGAAGACAACATGTTGAACAGTTTTTTTTTGCAGAAATACTGGAAGAACCAGTCGAAACCAGGGGCCTATTCCTAAAGACTCTTCCACTTTTCATTTTGCGACTCTTCGTTTCACCACCTAACTTTGCGGATTATGAAAAGTAGGAGTCGAGTCCGTTCCTAAAGACATTTCCGTTCTACTCGATACTCGACGTTTGTTGTAACTTCAGGTCAAATTCGGGTCAAGATAAATTCCTCCCCTATCAGATTGAACAAACAATTTTAAAACAATATGTTAAAGTAAATATTGTAACTTAGAAATGTGTGTTGATATTTTGAATAATTATGTACTCTTAACAGAGGTAAATTGATCATTTTTGTAAAAGTTCACTGATGGGGGAATACCGGAGGTCGGAGGGGGGGGGGGGGGGGGGGGGGGGGGGGGGGGGGGGGGGGAGACCGGACAGCCTTCAAGTGTGTTCGGTTTACCACCTACAGTGTCCGATATTCATCCCTCACTATTTTTTCAACTTATTTTCCTCTTTCAAACACTTTATTTACGGAAACAGACATTTTCCAAAATACCTACGTTCATAAATGATCTTCAAAAAGTGGCCTGAAACAGTGTCCGGTATTTACCCTGTTGGCTGGGGTAATACCGGAAAAGCTGATTTTCGAGTATTTTGGTAATAACTGAGATTTGGTTAAGAATTAAAAAAACGGTATCATCTACGGTAATAGATTAGTTTTGGGACAGATTAAAAAAAAAGTCTTTATAGGACTTAGCAGTGACGCTCCAGAAGGTGTCTGGCATTACCCCGTTCTCCCCTACGACCTGCCGGTCGTACAGGCCTGCTGGAAGTAACTACTTGCACTGTCACAGGGACTCAGAGATTCGATAAATTATGGTCCGAACTAGCTTCTTTTGCCTACAACAACGAATTCATGGCGAAGAATACCGGGGAACAGGTTGGGCGCCGCTCCAGCGGTAAAACCAGTAATTTTGAGCTTCCCAAACCCCAAGACAGAAGACGGCAGATGCAGATGTTACCTGAATAATATTAATTGTTTTAATTTCGTCGGAGCACGGAATGATGGCCGGTCGCGGATGGTAATAACCGCGAGGGAACGATAGCTGGTGGAGCCTCGTGGAGTAAAATTGCTCTTTTCAACCTACTATACCACAGTAACTATACCAGCCTGACTACCCACTACAACTAGCGAACGGGCTTCTTATTAAAGGGTGATGAGGTAAAATATTCGGTATGCTGGTAGTTCGCTGTTGTAGAAAAAAAAATTACTGCATCCTACACGGAACGACTTGAAATAGGTACCTGAAAATCGATGAGATTATTGATAATGATTGTTAATCAAACGTTCTTCGGTTCTTGGTAGCCGCAGCACTAAGTTGATTGATTTGAGGGTGGACGTATGAGGGTTTTTACCTTTTGATGTCATACTTATATAATTTTTACTTATTGATCTAAAAATGGTTTTTGGTGCCGATGGAGTAGAGGGGCTCAACTGAAGGGATTGAGACAAGACGATGACTCCAGATAATAATATAATCAATACATTTTATTCGGATACCGGTTCAAACATAACTCTACATTCTGGAAAAATGAAAAGGTGAGGATATTACAAGATCAGTGGCATCTCTATGAAAATAGCAAGTTGGGGGTTTACGGATTGTTACGCTCGTTTCTAATCATGTCGGCTTTTTATTTATAATCTTAGGAAGTAGCTGACGAAAGGAGGTATATATAGTCAGATTTTTATTATAGCTTCAGATTATGATTCTTCCGAATACACGATTTCGTTTGTCTTCAAATCCAGAATACATTTTGTTTTCTGATTTCCCTTGGACATTTCTTTCGTCATCATCAGGCCTGGTGTTTATCAGAACAGTAAAAACCTTAAACTAAATAAGGATGTAAAAAAGACATTTGGATTATACTATAAATCCCCGAATACCTTTGGCTGTGGTGCCAATCTTGTTGATTGACATTTTGACCCCATTATAAATTAAGTGCGCAATATTGACTACAGGTTTAATACATAATCAAATGATTTTTTTCTTTAATAAAACACCCATAACTACCTGTGGCTCTTGGCCGGTGGCTCTTGGAATTAGGGGTGTACACACCTGTATACTAACATAATTCTGTCTAAAACGTATGAGATGGAGATGTTTTCAGTAGGAGTACTCAAGTATCGAACCATATTCTGGTTGAATTCATATCCATCTCGTCAGGTACCCCAAGCATCTGCTCAATTTAATTCAGAAGTTCTCTATAAACCCCAACACTATTCTCCCCTTGAGTGCAATAAATCATGTCAAGACCCTACATTTAATTACGAAGTCTTGTTTCAAACTATAGCCTCAATTTATTGTCTATATCCATTAGCATTCTTAATCTATCCCAGTGGATTTCCTACTATCGTTTTTAATCACTATCCACTCTCAACATTCATAACTGACCATACATTTCTTTTCATTGACAACCGATCAAGTGGAAGTAATCGTCTGTAATGGATACCCTGAGGGTAATCACATTGTTATTACAGTCACTTCGTGTGTCCCGAACATTTATTCATAGGAGTTTTTTCCCACTTCCTAATCTTTTCAATTACGACGGTCATGGGTGGTCGCATTAAATTCAACATTTTTGTCCCATCTCAGCTAGTTTTGATGTCCCCTGAGCAATTTCTTTTTCGTATAGCTCGTGAATTAGTCAACATCTTCGCAGAAATTTCCCAGACTGCTGGAAATAAGGCCGTTCATTTCTCAATTTTTCTTTGGGTCCAGCAATTCTTATTCAAGTTGAAATGAGACGATTATGGCAAGACCGTCATTAACCATTCATAAAGGGAATAAGTATACCTGAGATTAATGATATTTTTCTTACTTTCCCACGTTATTCCTTCATTTGCAGTAAACTTTTCCGGACTCGCAGTATATCATATACAACACACACTATACGACTGACGGTTTGTTGTTTAGTCGGCTGCATTGTTCGATTTTCGGTTTGTGGGATGCAGTAAAATATAAGACCGTTTGCTCTCTGTAAGGACGGGATGAATGGAACAAAAGTCCCATTCATGCAGCATGAGTTGGTGAGCGAATTTTCTAAGAATAAGTTTGACCGATTTTGTGGGTGATTCTTATAGGAAATTTCACGCTGATTCCGAATATACTATATGTTCCCATGTTTAAGATAGAAGTTTGCACCAAAAACCTCAAAAAAACACTTTTTTGGCGATTTTGGAAACTAAATTTTCAAAATTTGACCCCTTGGAGTACTCAAAAAATTCTGGCCAACGAACTCAGCCTTACTTTTGACATTATTGACATTTTAAAATTTTTTTGGATTTTTTATCTCGATCCCACGGGCAGATATCGTCTGGAATGACACACACACACACACATATATATAGGTATATATACACATATAAAAAAAGGTTAAATTTCAGGAATCGTTTTAGAATGGTCTGAAACGGATTTCCATGAAGAAAATGTTCGAAAATTTTCATTACAAAAATTTTGAAGCCATTGCAATAGCTTCATTTTCTTCGAAAATTCGCTAAAAGGGCAGAAACCCGAGCGTCAATTGCAAATCTTCCCGAGTAAGCCAAATGCCCGTTCAAAAATCAGGAGATCGAAAGGAACTTTTTTTTTTTTTCACCGAACCGAGGTCTTGTTTGCTTTCAGAAACTTCTTTGGTTGCTGAATTTCGTTATGAATGAAGGAGTTACAACTCTGGGATAGTAATAATAATTACAAGTAGGTTCTCATTGTGCCCAAGAAATGATTGTGAACCTCGCGATCTAATTACGTTAGGTAGGTAGGTAGGTACTTACTATATACCCATCTCCAATAGGACCTTGGTTGAATGTTGACAAACCAAAAATACAGAGGGTATCATTCGGGATACGATCACTTCAATCAAGTCCTGAATTTTCTGACTGAGTGATTGTGAAAAACAAATAGGTAGGTAGGGATTCTTAAACTTCAACTTAAGTAAATATTTCTGTTCTACCAAATTTATTCACGTTTCAGCCTAAAATCATTATTATGATAGTTCTCGAAAGTTCATACCCAAGGAATTTAGCGCCTTTATACATACAAGTGAGGCTCCTACTTGAAGTCGAGGGGCATTATTTGCTAGTCTGTTTTGCTTCCTCAAAAATTTTATTTGACAGACAGACAGACAGACAGACACGGAACCAAAATTGTT
>JAEMON010000005.1:23352781-23413993 GCA_030264115.1 Lygus lineolaris
CCCCCCCCCCCCCCCCCCCCCTCCTTCACTCAACAACGTAAGGCGCTGGTCTGCAAAAAAACTAGTTTATTATTAAGGTCCTCTGCTTATCTTCAACACAAAACTCATCTAACCTCTGAAGAACAGTTTGAAACCAAGCGTGGAAAACCCTCCTATTACAAGTAGATACATAAGTACACTATCTACTGCATTTCAGATCTTCTGCCATTTATGAACATCCTTGACAGGGATTATATCACCAAGGATCTTCCTTGGAGGCCTCTTCCTTGGTTTTCCAGTAAATTAGGTATGTAGAATGTGTGGTACCTAGCAGGAATCTCTTCCTACTTACTTAATGCTTATAGTGACAGGCATATTTTATTATATTCCAACCTCCTTACCGATATTATATTCTTTTGCAAACCGCGGGTTTCTGCTCAGGTTACCCTTATGTCCAGAACACATCACGATTATTCATGATTGCTTGGTTAGGCAGGTACTGTATCAATGGACATCCATTTTTAACCGACTTATCACAATTTTCTCACTAATTTTTCACATTTTTCTCGAAATGAGAGTTTTTTTCTTTGAGGACTTGGGATTCTCCTCTATTTTACACCTACTTCTCTTATACTGGTCTGAGATAGGCAAGTAATTTTTTCCTATAGTTTGGCACAGCTGGGAGGCCTTTCTATCTATAAGGTAGCTTAGAAGCCATGTAATTTGAATTGACAGAAAAATTGAGTGTTCTGGCCCAGAATGCCACAACAAATAAATACGCCTGCATGGAGTTTTTTGCAACCTTCGTTTGTACCTCCCTACCATTTCGTTTTATTAGGATCTCCCACACTATCTCGCCTTTGTCGTTTATTGGATTAAAACTGCGCTATTTACTATACGCTTCACACATAACTAAATATCATGAATATTAGATTTTCAACTGAAAAAAAAAAGAAAAAATACATTCACTAGGGACCAATTCCTACAACTAAAACATATAAAAGAATAATGAATCTACAATGAATGTTCAACTGTAGGGAAGAATCGGACTTTTGAATCTGAAACGAACACGTAAAGGGAAACGACCGGCAATTTTTTTTTGCAATCACTTTTTTTTTCACTTTGGGACTTACATCAGAATTTCCAACGAAGACGAGCCCACTGATTTTCTTTCATTTGGTATGCAAAACTCGTTGGCGATTGGGATCCAGCGGTGAGGCGGTTTCCGTTGGGTTAATTTTCGAGGTAATTGGGCTTTCCGGCCTCTTGACCACCACCGCAAGGGGTGCTGTGCGCAGGTCCAGCCCACGTTGCCGATCCTTCAATTTGTATTTGCACAGATAGAATTCGCAGTCGCAACTCAATAAGTCTATAAATCACGAATTCTTCGACACCTCGAATTGTTTTTCGGGTCTCGAGTCCGATATGTCACACAAATGGAAGGCCAACAAGAGTTGGGTGGAGGACCAATGCAATTGGGGATTTCTAATGTGTCAGGAACATTCATATCTGTTTTCCTTCAGTTTGAAACATAAATGTTACAAAATGACGCACAACAGATCTACGTTTCCCGTTTGAGGCGTGTAAATCATCTCATAAACCTGAGAAGACTAAGGAGACCAACTCCAAAGTATAGTTAATATTTTTCAGCTTCCATTCAGTAGTCTTGGCCAACTCAAGCAACGACATAACTGAGACCTATCTTCAGCCATCAAGCAAGGTGGACCGAAGAGGTGCTGAACTGTTTTTCAAACTTTTCTCTGGCTATAATTCACCAATTTTATTTCTGTATTCGTAATATATTACAATCTTTTTCAAATCTTAAGGGCAATGTGCTAGCTATCCACAATTTTTAATTTCTGAAATTTTCAATTTTGAAATACCTACATTTAAAATGTGGAATTTGACATTTCAATAGCACTTAAGAGTTGAATAATAAAAAGAATGTCGAAAACAGATTTGAACAACATTTCAAGGCTAAAATGGTTCTTCCCATTAAGGTGAGGGAGCGGTTTCTTATTTTTTCAACTTACTAGTCGCGAGTAGTAATAAGGTTATACGGTGAGAGTTACTATACACTTTTTGATAGCCGAGATTCAGGCATTTATCGGGACATATTAGACCGATGGCGGTACCCCCTTAATTATTTCCTACTATAAGTAGCTAGCTACTGTCAGTCAGTAGAGGATATTTGTCAATAAATCTAAAACTGATTCTGTCCATACAATTATTTGGAGAAACATCAGTAGCCATCTCACCAAAGGGTACCCAAATTGAACCCTTACAACTGGTGGAGGCGCAAGTTGTATCTCCAAATAATTATATGGACAGAAATACATTTACTGACGAATATACTCCTTTGCTTTGCCATTTTTCTCTGAGGTGGGTGGTATACAGGTACCTAATTCAAACGTCCGATTTTGAAATGTATCTCCAAAAATACTAGGTGCGACGAAATGAACGAATGTGAGAGCCCTTTTCATTCCCAACTATGGTAGACCTTTCAGAAAATCAAATTTAAAAATCATGGGAACTTCCTGATTTGTCCTGATCGTGTACACATTCATTCAAACATGCATACTTCAGTCTGAAAAGTATAGATGAATATTTATGCCTACATTGTGCTTCCAGATTGAGTCCTTATAACGTTATAACCATATCCTGTTTAATTTCAGAAATTTCTTTATTTCAGGACAATTTATTGCAATAAATACTTTTCCTGTATCCTTCGGTAAAAAAAGATAAGTGATAATTTCATACGGAAGTTGGGATATTCGGCTTATTTTCTCCTCTCCGATTCGCATTCGAATAAGTACAAGGACCGGAAACGAACGTTGAAATGCTTGAGACTGGAGGATTTACCAACGGCGGAAACAGGAGAGACGAGAGACTGACGCCAGGCATCTGCACGTCCCGTGGATTAGGCACCTCTCACACAGCTGGGTGAGGAGACGAGGGAAAAGAAGTGCAAACAAAAGCGAAATAACATCAACTTTAATCAACAGTTTAACTGCGTCAGACTGAAGGGATCCGTCCGGCCCTTTTCAATCAATCAGGAGATATTAGCGTCAGTCGACTCGTAAACTCGTCTCGGATGGAATCAACAAGTCAATGGACAAATGGACAATTCGTTTCTTCATTGTGTGAATCGCGGTTTTTCTTTCCTGTTGAGTTCCGACAAACACAAGAATTGCCGAAGGTTTTAAAATGTTGTTGAACCCGAGCTAAGAAGTGGTAAATTTCCTTGTAAATGAACCAAATCAGCTTTAAGAATTTCGCTTCACACCAATAAACGGCCATTTTTGATAAAATCTAGTGCGCGATGCATCAGTGGGGACTTTTTTAGGTGACTGAGAGGGCGACAGAGATAAGCGTCCCGAGCAGGGAAAAAATCGGGGTAATATTTGTAAGGGTTGAGGGTGGAGAAATAAATGGTGTGGCTTCTTCAGTAATGCTATCCGACTAGTTTCGCCTGTAATTCGGCCTCATCAGGGACTCTACAAATGTGAACAACAGGTACCACAAAGAGACATAACATTACGAATCTAGTTATGTCGACTGTAAACTTCTCCTGTTTACAGCCTCTGACGGAGGGAATTAGCCCCACCGCCTGCGATGAACTACAGGAGAAGTTTACAGTCGACATAACTAGATTCGTGATGTTATGTCTCTTTGTACTACCTATTGTTCACATTTGTAAAGTCCCTGACGAGGCCGAATTACAGGCGAAACTAGTCGGACAGCATAACTGAAGAGGCCACACCATTTATTTCTTCATCCTCAACCCTTACAAATATGTCTACTACTGCACCACTCACCAATAAATCGGGGTAAGGGTCCCGTTGTCCCGTAGACAATTCGGAAAAGAGTACCGGGTGTGGTTTAGGGTCCCGTAGGAAATTGGGTAAAGGGTCCCGGGTATGGTATATTGTCCATGACCAAAACGTTTTTTTTCAATTGCACGAGATAATTGTAGTAATGTCATATAGAAAATATTAAGTAATAGCAAGTTATAGGTACCTGACCTGGAATATGGAATATCCAGTGTCAAAAAATACATACATAGCTGATACATGTCTTTAGTCATCATTGTCCGCGTCAAAATGTGGTCTTACTTTGGACGTACTTAGTACGAATCATATGGGATTCAATATTCCTTAGTTCAATATTCAATCGCCCTCAGTTAAATAACAGAACAAAATTGATAAACAAAATAGGTACCTACATCACAACAAGAAAACAACAATTCCAAAAATCTTCGACTTGTGAATGCAATACAAGAAAGGACCCTCGGTATCGCTACTCGGCCCACGCTTGCATGTTCGCATGGGACCCTAACGCCACGAACCCGGGCCACAGTTTCATCGACGGGACCCTTATCTCTAGCGCTCTACTGTGGGCTGACGACCAGCTTCCAGAAAACAGAATTTCCAAAAGAATTCCCATTTTAAAGTGGGTAAAACAAGAAAGCTGATAATAAGGATAATATAAGGAACCTACTGGTATAAATTAGGTAGTGGTACTTCCATTATTTAAAGGAAACTTTGTATTGTTCAGAAACTAGACTTACTGCATTGGTAAGTTACAGGTACATGAATATTGAAAATAAATTCTTGTTTCCTAATTTTTCACTTAGGTAAACAAACCTAGCTTCTGTATTTTGAGTACATACCTTCATGTTCTATTCAAACTTCCACATTATGTCGCTGTCTCCTACAGTTCATAATGAACGTAAATACGTGCTCTAATACAAAATCCTGAAAGGCCCTAAGAAAATGAATAGTGGTACCTATTTCAAGTTTGATAAATGTCTCTCTTCCAATTCTTTTTTCAAAAGTTAGATTTGGTTACATGCAGAAACATCGCAGTTTTGGCCATCTTAGGTTTGATTCGAGGCCAGTAAGTCACCAGAATTTTGAAATTTTGCTTTGTGAGGGGGAAAATTGGAGCAATACCGAAAATCATCAAGTTTTCATTGTTTTTGGTGGTTTGAGCTTTATTAATGGGTCCTATGGCTTAAAATTTTACGAGTTCAAGTATTGACATTCTACAATTTAATAGACGATGGCATCAAGAAATGGTGCCTGGACGTCATCCATAGTGTCGTCGCATATTGAATACGTCTCATTTTAGATCTTAACAGGTAGGGTCGAGTCGTTTACTGAGAGGAACATCTTTGACCTACAAAATATACACGTGAACATGTAATATGAGTGTAATAGTCTCAGACGTGGATGTTATAATATTGTCAACATAAATAACGGTTGTTGAAAGGTATTTTATCATAAGCAGAAATACTAAACTGATTTTCAACATAATTTATGGGGTGTCCAAAAATATGGAACCCTGCTGGGTTGATTTTCGTTGAGCTGGGAGATATTACAAAAAAAATTGAATTACGCGTTATGCTAATTTCATTTGCATTCGCCCACGTTGCGGTGTCCACCTTTATATCACTTTGGTCAAATTATCTCGTACGAACGTGCTGGGGATTTATGTAAATTCGTCAACAGTGATTTAATTCCTTTCGTTCGTTTACTTGCAAAACCAGTTCATTGACACGTTGGTGTCAAGAAAAAAATAATACTGAGAAAATTATCGTGGCTTTCATTAAGCAGTTATGGCTCACTCAGATACACATTTTGGTGTAGACGGTTTGTCGGTGAATTGTCACGGATCTGTTGGATGAATTTTGGAAAACGGCAAATAATCACACAACGGCTAAAAGTGCATCTAGGTCGTAACTGCAATGTAAAATAATATTGCTTAGGGGTATTCCCGTGTGACCTTAGGTTGATTAATATTAATAGAGCGTTTCACCTAGAAAGGTAATAATGATGATCAATTAATGATGAAATAATAATGATCTTTCTTCGAGGGCGTCCTTAGAAATGAACCTAGTTGAAACAATAAATCCGTGTCCCCACTTCGAAGGTTTCAACGAGGCGTAATTGCCTCTTCAGTCAGAATTCAGACAAGTACACCTTATTACGTTATTTTTATTATTATCAATTTATTTATCTATTTTCTTGAACCTGGGTTGTCTGAAGGCCTCTCAAAAACCTCCGTTTTCTGTAATGTTCGACTTTTCTTTTTTTCTTTGATTATGAAGGCCGAAATTCACATGGCTTCTGAAATGTTTTCGGATTCCCTTCACGATACCGATGATTTTGGCGTTTTCGTACATACCAAGTTAAAAAGTTCCATTCATGCAGCATGAGTTGGTGAGCGAATTTTCAAAGAATAATTTTAACCTGATTGATTCTTATCCTGGTGATTCTTATAGGAAATTTTACGCTGATTCCGAATATATATGTGTTGAATAATATGTTCCTATGTTTAGGATGGTATTTCACACCAAAAACCTCAAAAAACACTTTTTTTTTTAGCCATTTTTGAAACTAAATTTTTAAAATTTGACCCCTTGGAGTACTCCAAAAATTCCGGCCAACGAACTCATCCTTACTTTTAATATTATTGACATTTTAAATTTTTTTTTGGATTTTTTATCTCGATCCCTCGGGCAGATATCGTCTGGAGTGACACATATATAAATATTGTAAGATCCCGAAGTCTATGGGACTCACATCAGTGATCCGCGGTACCTACTATCAAGCACGAACTTGTCTCGCGGTTTCGGGAGAGGAGACCTACCACCTCAGGGCTTCCAGAGAAGGAATCGCAAGCAATCGCCAGACATCAACAGCTCAGTTTGTCCGAGGTGACGTCACTCCGACCCAGTCCAGGAACCAGGAGGACCTCCCACGTGCCGCCTCCAGCAGCCTTCATCGAATTCATGCTCTAATCATCGTTCATCCCGGGTTCCTACCAGGACCCCGGAGGCAGGTGCGAGAAGACTTTATATTTTTTTATTGATACGTCATCAATTTTGAATTTTCTCAAAATTTGTGGATTAGGTAGGACGATTCTCTGTTAGTGCGCATGCTTCCATCAACTTTTACTTACCTATGTGAGTTTGTTCAATAAATTAAGTCGAATTGAAATTATTATTGTTTTGTTATATTTACTTTCCTGTCAGCTGAGGGCAGATAGACGTCCCAGTCCCCACCCTTGAAATATCTCTTTGTTTTTTGAAGGGCTATTTGGATATTTTTAGCCGGGCAAAAATTTAAATATTTATATTCAAGTAGACCCTTACAATATATACATACATTGTTTAGTTGATTGGGAATGAAGTACACAAATATAGAACTTACGACTCGTCTGAACGTTTCACACTCAGCGTCATCGGCAGACTCAATAAAAATTAAAAAAAATATATATAGGTACGAAAAAGTGTTAAATTTCAGGAATCGTTTTAGAATAGTCTGAAACGGATTTCCATGAAGAAAATTGTCAAAAATTTGCATTACAACAATTTTGAAGCCATTGTAACTTCACTTCCTTCGAAAATTCGCTGAAACAATTGATAGATATGAACCCTAAATGAAAAGTTCCATTTCTTGAATTTTGAGCGTCCAAAGTTTCGTGAACTAATTCCATATCAATAACAATACTTAAAGTGCGGACTCAGTCGACCTTTTTTTCTACTTTGTGGTGTAGAGGTAAACGATAATAATAAGAATCTTTATTGTTTTGGATTATGTCCTTACGAAGATAAGTTAAAACATAGGTACCATTGTGACATTCGTCAAATTGGAACCTCGACCAAGTTAAAGGATTTAGCCCTGCTTCGCTGAATCTGAAAAGCTGAGTCGTCGTCCTCAAAGAAAAAGGCGTGGCATTGGCACCAACCAGGGCGAAGATTATTTGCGTATAGGAGCATGAGGGCCCCGAAATGGCCCCCATGGCGATGGGTCATGGCTTATGATACCCTCTGAGCTTTCTGGAGCCATTGGTACAAACTTCGGTATGTGACACGATTTGAGGCCATTCGCTAAGGTATGGCTCAAAGAAGGACACAATGGAAATTCCAAAATAGCTTTTCCATCGCTATAATAGTAGGAAAAATACAGTCAAAGGGCTTTGACAGATCAAGGAGGTAGACACGCTCCAAGCCCTCAAGACATTCGCGATCTACTCCAAAGCCACTTGAGATGTGAGATGTTGGCCTTCTTGAGGCCACAATGATTGCCCAGACAGAAGGGAAGAAGAAAAGATGGGAACTAGGGGGGAAGTTTCTTCTAAAAACTAGAGCAGGTGGGAGAGGACCATGGAAGTAGGAATGTATCTATTTCCTACTTCCATAGAGAGGACCGCAACCTATGAATGCGAATATCCTTCACTAAGATCGGAATCAAGGCTGTCCTTTGGAAGTTATCTCATACACCAGCATTTGGTTCTTGAGAATTGTCCTACCGATCGATTCTGAAGAACTAAATTCTGGTTTATACTCACGCAGGTCACCTTCATTAATTATTGTTATCTCATACAGTCAGATATTATATTTATGATCAGGAAAAGCCTTGCCTTGAATATTTCGAATTCGTCTGGGAACATCCTACGGGGAAGCATAAGTTTATCAAATAGCATAGAGTCTGTTTGTTCTACTCGTCACGATTAATTTTGTTGACTCCAATTTTTTGGGGCTGACGAGTCTAACCGGTACCTACGCTACTAATGCCATCCAACTTCTTTGCCTGGGAGGCGATGACTCATTCCAGTGGTCCTTCCCTCTCATGGATTCCCATGAGGAACACATTGACACGGGCGACTCTCCCGCACTTACATTCAATTCCCGTATTCCCTATTTGAAGTATCGACTAAAGAAAAATGTGAGATGATCTTGAGATGCTCCCACCCACATTCATCAATTCGGAAACTTCACATTTCCATAAGGGACGACGGAAAAAAATTGCTAACTATCAGAAACAGTGATTTTGGAGTGTAGGAAAGGATTGATTCATTCAAGAAGATGAAGACTAAGAATTATTTACGAAGATTATTTACTAGGTCCCGGTCTAACCCTCACTGCGCGCCATGAATCACACTGTCATGAAGGTCTTCATACTCGATTGAGGTAGATACCTGGACTGCAGACCCTCTAAATGTTTGGGAATGAAACACAGACATTTAGGATTGTGGAAAACCAAGTTCGGGTTTATTTTTATAAGTATGCTGTCAACCTTTATACTGGAGTCCCACAAGACGGATTTACTCGTAATTCTTGGCAATGCGACGAACTAACTGTACCCTCGGTTAAGAAGGGACTCTGGGAAGATAGAAGAGTTTGAAACAGGTTTGGAAAGACGTTTGAAATGAGATTGAGAAAGCGCTAACTCGCACTGGGATGGGTTAGGGGCACGGAGTAACAGAACGACTTATACTCGTAGGTTAGGGGCCAAGGAGGTAACTGAGAATGGAGGTTACCTAGGAGTGTGTTTATGTATGTGTGTATGAGAGCGTGCTGAAGGATGTGTGTGCATGAGGTTACCAAGGAGTGAACCGAACTGAACGGTACAAGACACGCGACCTCCCTGACGGATGCGGGGCGTCGGTTTTTCAGGCCGGAGGATCAGGTTGTGGACGCTGGGTTTCTTGTGGATCGGTCGGCGAGGGGTCGACTCCATCCAGATCCGTGGAAAAAGGTCGATCGACGAGTCTGAATCTACTGTTTATAATCAAATGTTGCAATCTCTGCGTTTTGTTGGGTATGTGTGGAAGGGGGAAATTTTTTCTTGATATTCCATGTGGCACATTTCTCTTGATATGCACTGACACTATTTTATCTGTCATAATGATTCTGGAGTGTCACCGACTTCTCGTGCGACATTAAGTAAATGTCCAAACTTCCTGTAATGGACAGGTCGAGTCAATTCGTGACACATGCAAAAACTGTCAATTTCCATTAAAAACCAGCTTTTAGCGTAATATAGTTCTCACTTCTGAACTGGAGGTAGTAACGCGCCCATCCCCGAAATTTAATAAAAATTACCTCCTCTCTCTGCCAAATTCACACACCACTGTCCAGTTACGGCGTTAAAACGAATTAACAACTTAATAAATATAGTTCCGGGTAAAAGGGAATTTGAATCCTATTGGCTGAGGAAGGTGAGAGACACTCGGAACCAAACCAATCAGGTGGTAGACAAAATGAAAATGACTGAAATAGCGGTGGGGATAACATTCTAGGGTTTTTCTTAATGATGGATTTATGCATTTTTATCTCCGTTATTTGAAGGGATTTCAAAATTAAATAATTCATGTTTTTTGGTTTATTCGATAGATTCTTTTTTCTCACATAATACCTTGGTAGATAAATGTATTGATTTAGGAGCGGGAGAGCGCTCGGTGACCGAAGGTCGGCTTTCTTGCCATGCCAATTAGTTCGGCGGGTCTAGTCTAGCCGCAGCTTGCAGGAGATCCGTGCCGGTAATTTTCTCTCTACATTTCTTTTCCTCCGAGCCGATATATTGGGAATCGTAAATTATCGGTTAAATAATGTGCACACGAGAGAGTGACCGACTATTTACGGAGTACTACCAGCACTCTAATCCTAATACTAGTCCAGTCCAGTATAATTACGGTGACAAGATTTTCCACAGTAGAAACAAGGACCTAGTAGTAAATAATTATCAAGAAAAAAAATTCTCTGAACGTAGGTAACTTTGTGCACAAACTTAATTTGTACGATTGATTGTACATTTTCCAGGTATCTTGTGTTAAATAGTTTCACTCCTCAAAGAATATTGCTAGTAACTGCTCATGTGTGATTTCCAGGGGAGGAATCTTATCCATCTACTCGTATTATCAATACGCTCATCTATTGGGCGATAACAGCCTCCATCCTCCTTTTTTTGGTAGCCGGATTATCCTAGGCAGACCTTCGCGGGGCACCTTCATTGTGTTCAATTCTACCTCCGCGCTTGATTCATGTTCAATGTTAAGGTAAGCTATGGGCTATGTCTTGGTGGGGTTTAGAAACAATCCGATCCTTTAAGGTGAATTTCGACCAGGTCATTCGTTGCTTATATGGGTTTCATTACTTATGTTTATATTTAGAAAGAAATATTTAGAATTAGAAAGAGCCACACACACACACGTCAAGATGCAAGATCGGCACATGAAATACCTCCGAGAAGGAATTCGTCTCACGATACAGCTCCCAGGTTTGGCTCTCAGCTGGGAGTATTTATGCTAAGTAATACGGTAGCGTGTTCGCCGTTCAGCGTGGGAGCGTCTGAAGAAACTGGTCGGCGAGGAAAGACAAACGCACTGAGCGATAGAAGTTGACCAGGTACCTACCCACAATATCACTGAGAGTATATCCCGCAGGATCATCCTATTCTTGAATTCATCACAAAAAGTTTTGCTTCCTTACTGATTATTGTTCGTGGAATCAAAAACATTTCATTCCACCAAAATTCCAATTGCTTTTTGTGCTCTGGTGTACCGTTATATTATGGTACCCCAGAAAAAATTTGTTGACTTTTTTTGATCTTGAAAAAAAAAAACTAGGTTCAATTCTGAAAAGAATGGTGTATTACACTCTTATACTTCACCTTGGCAATGAATGCACCCTGCCAACATTGAAAAAGAATTGAATAATCCTGAAAAGTCCAAAATATTAGTACTTACGTACTTGTCATATTTTTCAAGCTGCCTCAATTGTTTCGTGGATGAGGAGATGGACGTATCGGATTGGGAGGAGTTAGGAGGACAAGATTCGTTACCTATGTTTCTGTTTTTCGGATCTCCTAGAAAATTTATTTTTTTGACGCATCTGACCTAATACCTCGAAAACCACTGAACCGATTTTCATTTTCATTTTCATAAAGATTTGTCCATTCAAGATGCAAAAATATACGGTAACAGGTTTTTGAAATGATGTGTTATATAGTCCGGGCATTAGTGAACAATGTGACGCCAAACCGCCACTAAAACACAAAGTTTGGTAATTTATTGGGGTTCATTCATTTTCCAAATCTGTTTCCGCAGATTTTTAGATCTACACTATGCCTAACTTATTTAAAAAAATCATCAAAATCGGACTGCGGGTTGCTGAGATAATGTGTCACGAAATTCGCCATTTTTTGGGGGAGGGGGTACCATATGCCGCTTAAGCGTTCTAAGAAAATATGGTTAACCCGTCGCTGTCGTCAATTTGTTGTCCCCGGGCAAACCCACAAAACCATTCGTCGGTTTATTGTTGAAGTTTGCGCGTGCAAACGTGAATGCCTACGATCACCAATATTCATCACAACCTAATTGATCAGTTTTCCCTCAACGTGGAAGGGTAGTTCTAGATAATCTCCAGAAAATTTCAGAGTCATATTGCTAGCAGTAACGGGCATGCGTAAACATGATAAGCCCTGTACATCTTATAGTAGTTGTATCAATTTTCAATTGAACGGTGAAGGGGAAGAAAGTGCTGAGTCAATTTTTTGAAAATAAGTTATTGGTACCAAGATTGGGTACCGACAGAGAAAACTTCACTATTTGTGGTGGTCAGAACTGGGGAAGAACCACATAAGTTGGAAAAAATTCGCCATTGAAGTTTTGGTGTAAGGGGAAAGAATGGGGGAAGGGGGAAGGGGAAGAGAAAGAATGGGGAATTCCGGTGTGCCGTAATTATGCATTTTCGCCTTCGGATTCGGATTCCGCACCCTTGAAAATCCCTTAGTTTCAATTTTCAGCACAAAATGTTTATTAGGTTGGTTGCAAAACGGGTGAAAAGATCTCGCATGACTTCATCTGTTCTGAGGAGAGAAGGGTGCCCCCCAGGTGGGCGCGGGGTGGGTGACGTCATCGATTTTACGGTACTCATTTTCGCTTACTTCCAATCATCGGATACCCCACATACAGCACCTTGTTGGAGAGCTCTCACGAAAATCGTTCAATTCAACGGATAAAACGGAATAGCCGGAATTGCCACTTGATGAATTGTATAATATATCTGAATCTTAGGGACATAGTGTCCTCCAGAGAACAGATAGAAAAAAGTATAACATTAAACCGTCCCTTTACCTATAAAAAGCTGCATGATCATTTCGGGGATAAATGCTTTGGTTATTGGTTAGTAAAGGGCCACCCTGGATGGCAGCCCGTTTCTTCGATATAATAACGTATTATAAATATGAACAATAGATAATTAAATGCTAATACTGCAGCCAGTTATGTCATTTTTGAAAACCTAGGGAGATGTACAAAACATTAGTCCGATGTTGTGCGATTATCTTTTACTGATCTTTTTTTTTTTGTCTTTATCTTTTACTATGTAAATCAATATAAACCAGATAGACATTACCTAATTAGCAAGTATACCTTTTGGAATCAAACTCTTCGATTTCTTTCCGTAGATATCTGGTCAGGTTACAAGGAGCTCTTATTAGCTTCGATAATAAATACCTAGTAGGATTGACGTCGACCAACTCTTGCTTCAAAAAACGCTTCCCGTCGCATTCGCCAAGGCAAATTACCATCTTTGCCTCTTCCCTTCCGTTATTAATCGTACTTTTCGTTCAACAAGAAGAACACATTTAGGAGCGAGTCATTAATCTATTAACGCTCTTCCCTCACACTAACAAGAAAAACCACGTGATCGCAACACACAGACGCACAACTGCCCTGCCTCAAGCCTCTTGTACACGCCTCTGTACCTTCCATCACAACCCCACGACACTCCTCTCAGTACCTTCGGGATATTTATAACTCAATTTCTCCAACTTCGCCGCCCGATCGTTATCCATTTTCCCTTTCTGCTCCAGTTACCGAGATTTGTAAACGGCACGGCGCGGCGTGAAAAAGTTCTCTGTAATTTTTGCGCCAGAGCCATAAATTCCATTCTCTTGTGGGAATGCCCTAAAATTTACGGCTCTCCTAGATCATGCTGATGATTGGTACAGGAGATTTATCCGAGTTTTCATCTTGTTCCCACACTTTTGCACTCATTCTACTAGTACTTATATCAGTAGGTATGAATATAGTGGTATAGAACAGTCTTTCTTACACATCACTGGAAATTATCCCAAAACCCGTGGTGTTTCTCCGCATAGTAATAGTAGTTACAATATACTCGTATATTTATATTGTTATGGATTCATAGTTGCTTGACAACAATGTAACCATATTTATTGTTTACTTCAAAAATCCTGTTACTAATAAAAATGATCAGTTCGTGTTCTACCGTCATGTTGTAGTCTTATTCATTTGGACATTCGTTACACTGGTGTCAGAAGTGGGATTTGTTGATATTTGAGAGGTCAAGATGAGTAAGTTTGAAGGGAGCATGAAGAGAACTGGAGGATCGAACGGAGTGTTGGAGAAGACGATGCGGAAAATCGAGATGGAATTGTGGAAGGGGTAGTAGAAATTATGAGATCAGGAAGAAAATGGCAGAATCAGGACGAGGGAGTCATGACGAAGCATTAGAAGAAACTGGTAGTCGGATAGAAGAGAAACAGATTGGAAGGACGAGCACGAGCACAAGGCAAGAGAAAGAGGAGGAGCAGCAGAACAAAGGAGCAGATCTCTTGGAGGGGAAGTCAGAAGAGATGCCACAGGTGAAGGGTACAAAGGCTGACAAGGAGCAAGAGGCGCGGGAGGAAGAAGTTGAGGAAGCCAGGGCTGTCATATGCCAAAGAAAGGAGCGGGAGATGAAGCAGGAGGTGGAAGAATTTGGGAGAAGAGTCGTTTGCCAGATGGGGAAAGAAAACGTTGAAAATCGAGTGAATGTGAGTCGTGCAGACGAAAGAAATGAGGTGCTCCATGTAAATTTACAGCCGCAGTTGGAACCAGCTACTTCCTCATCACCACCTTTATCGCAGGAGGGTGTTTCGAAGCTGATTGAAATTGGGGAAGGAAAGACAGAGCCCAAAGCCCCAACTACAAGTAGTTCGGCATTAAGTTTTCTGTTTGAAGATACCCCATATGGGAAGAACCTAAAAATAAAGGATCCCAGGTGCTACTACCAGATACTGGACAGTGGAAAGTGGTACATTGACAAGGAAGGAAAGGTAGTGAAGAAGGACCCAGCTCGAGGTGCCTATGTGTCCCCAGGTCGAACATTGAAATAAAAAGAGGGGAATAGTGTGATGGATTCATAGTTGCTTTACAACAATGTAACCATGTTTATTGTTTACTACAAAAATCCTGTTACTAATAAAAATGATCAGTTCGTGTTCTACCCTACCGTCATGCTGTAGTCTTATTAATTTGGACATTCGTTACAATATACATAACGAGATGAGGTCAACACACTGTACTATGGGAAATCCTAACAAAAAAGAAGTAATCAGAAAATGGATTAAATTGTCAAATTTTGGAACATACCGAGGTACCTGGCACATACCTACCTTTTTTCTGCTGTTGGTTAAGTGTCAAACGGTTTTCCACTATTTCCTTTGCTTGTCATAACCACAGACAATCAAGGCTGACCTAACAACGACCTGGAAAATGGTAGAGTTGGCTTCAACAATAAAATTCAATCAACGACACGATTTTGCTTACGAGCCTACCGAAGGTAGCTGAGGCTTTGTATTTCACTTTCGTGATCTTAAGAATTGTTGTCCTCCAAAATTGTAATGACCACTCGCATTTTCCGTTTCGGAACTTCCTAAACAAAGTTCGTTCCGTGTCTGTCTATCGGTCTGTCTGTCTTTCCGCATTTCCTTCTTGCAGCCATAGCTTCCAGAGTTTTCATCCGACTTTGTCACATTTTCAGGGATCCTGCGGGTAGGGCTCTTCGAGGCCCCATATGAATTATTTAATCATGATCATGATGAGCTAACGTAGATTCGTTCAGAAATGTTTTAAAATTTTGTCGAAACTGGAAATATCAACAAGGTCATGAGTTTATTCTCATTAAGTCATTGTTGACATACTATTTACAAAGTTTCGATCAATTTCGCTCAAATTTTCAGGGAATATGAGGGCAAGGCTCTTGAGGTCCCATATGAATTTAATCATGATTGATCATGATCCCATGAATCAGCACAGACCTTGCTCTTGCACTAATGTGTAATTCACTAAATTTCATTGTTACAGCCCAAATAACCACAGTTTTCATCCGATTTCGTTCAATTTTTCCTGGACGTGAAGCTGTGAGCCATTTACACTTGGCAGACTTGGTTTGTGTTCTTGAAATGTTTTTCAGCCTGGGAAATTAAGTAGATGTTTGAAGCGTTTGGAGGAAGTTTTAGGTACTCTAGTTGTCTTGAATCCGTAACTCTATATGATTATTCTGCACGAAACTGCCTGGTACTAATTCTGGAACATAGGTTTCGATCGATTTATTATCCTTGCCCTTCTGTTCCACATAGATTCATTATGGTAGTTTTCGGTTCGCCTTCTAGTTCTATTGTAGGTTTATAGGAAGGCCACCTGATTTACAGTACCTGTATAGTTTCCAGCTGCCCTAGATGCGGAGGCTTACAACGTGATGGACCAGCAAACTTCCTAGTTCTTCACGTGCGTGTCAAAAAAATAAAAACAATACGAAGACCGCTGGACGTGAAATAGAAGAGGTGGCGGGCGGCCTTGGCTCAACTATTGTGTCCTGGATAGTGGGCCAGGAAACAGAGCCAAGGACGAGGTTCTACTTCTACTACCCCCCCTCTCCTGGATATATATTTATCAACCTCCTAGCTTCTGGGGAGATGACTATCGGCGTGAAGTAGGAGTGCCCCCCCCCCCCCCCCCCCCTGCTGTCAAGGTTGTGCCCGTCGACCTGCCAATAAGCTGAGCGTGCGATCGGAATATTTGATCAGACTAAAAATGCTTTTGATCGGACTCGCTTCGGATCTCTGAAAAGGTTGGACGGAGAAGCTGACAAGGAACTAATATGTAGGTGATGTGATACGTAGTGAATGGGAGAACTAGACCGTGCGTGAGGACTGTGTTGATTGAACGAAGTTGGAATAATCGTGGCAGTGTTCGTCATTACATAGATCATCCTGATGGGTTAAAAAAGGAAAGTTACAAATTTGAAGAATTCGGAGAGTTTCCTCGATTGGAATCCAGTTTTTAGTTATGAATGGCATCTTAAATTTCAACATTTTTTATTTCCCTCTGACCTTACCAAGAGTGAAAAGGTGTCGAGGTGGTGAAGGCTCTGCTCATCTCTTGTCTCTTTTCTCCTCACATGCATCTGGATGGGTCTGATCAACTTTCTTCACGTTTTGGATAAATGTGTATACTGCCCTGTTAAGGGAAAACGCCTCAAGTCCAAATTTGTCGAAAATGGGGTTTTAACGTACCCCTCCTTATTTCAACCTCACCTTTCTAATGTTCGAGTTGAAATGTCAAAATTCGACCCGGAAGGCGTTGAAATTAATAGGGGTGAAATCTCAAATAAGCTTACGCCTCAACTGCATGTTTGTTGAGTAGAAACACCTCAACTCTTCGTTTGAAATACCTTAACTAGCATGTTTTGATGTTTATTAATTTGTTTAGGAAAAAAGCCTCAACTCGCTGAAAACTGAGTTGAGGCGTTTTACCTTAACATCGTTGGCTTCAGAATAGGGTTGAGGTGTTTTAAATGGCACCTGGGAGGACTTTTTCCTCCAATTCTTTACGCAGCTGACAGACTTGAGGTTTTTTCTCGCTAAGTGCTCACCAGCTTCTATTGACTATAATTGACTATAATGGCACACCTGTTTTTTCGAACCAATTTATTTCTAAGCACGCAGTGACTCGCTCAATTTTCCAGTACCTAATTTCCAAATTTAAATTTGTTGAGATTTTTTTTCTTCAAAATTAATATTCAGTCAGTCAGTTTAGGTATATTTTGACTTGTTTTATGATCTAGCAAGTAGAACCATACACAATTAGGTAGGTAGGTAGTCGATTAACATTTATTTTTATTTTAACTAGTGGGAATTTTAATGGAAGATTTTTTGAGTAGGTGACTCTGGAAAAGTTCCACGTATTTAACCAGGGCTCGCTCCAATCATTAAATGAAGCCGGTACAACTCCTTAAAGCCCGTTTTTCCAGGACAGTATAGTTCCGTACGCATGTAGCTCTCTGGGCTTCCCTTCACTCATGTCTCCTTCTTCCGACCTCCTTCTTTACGTATCACTGTCGCGAATGGACCCCCTCTCCTCCACCCCTTTACACTTGGCTACAGTATGATAGGAGTAACCGAATAATAGATATAATGATAGGGGGAACCACGCTAGTAAGTAAGAAATTGAAACTATATAGGCAAGCCTGCTTGCATTCACGATTGATAATTATTAAAAATCAATAATAATTGGAACAATTTAAATTGTTGGTACCAAGTTCTGGAACTGAACCGACCTATTCACATTGACAACTGATTTTAAATAGTAGCTCTTTATATCTTCAGGAAGCTGTGGTTAAAATATTCCTAAAACCTCTTATTTCAGGTCTTTCTAATTTTCTGATAATGGGTATTTTGTATAGGTACCTACTGCGTGACTTAGAACTTGATAACCTAAAACTATGAACCTTCCATCCCATCTGGCCTCAGAATGGTGTAGGAGGCACCTCATCATTCCCAGGACTAGAAAAGTACGGCCAACCCCAGCAACGATAGATTGGTTGCATTCTTAAATACGAGGGCGTTGACCCGCAGGCCCGGAGTCCCGCAGACTAAACTACTTTCAAGTTGTAAACAAAACTCGAAAACAAGCGAACTCCAGAGGAGGTTTAGAGACCGAAATAAACTTTTCTTCAGGCTGACTTATCCGGGACGCAGCCGGCCTGATGCAGTGCGAACACTCAAAACACGCAATTCTGTCGGACCGTCGAGTGTAAAAGAAGGAAGTCAGGGCCAGGAGAATATTATTATTATTATTTCAAATCAAACCTCTATATTAGAAACATCTGGTTTATAAAAAATACAAATCTGGTGTAGAATCATACTGGATTACGTTCTTGTTTTGAAAAAATTAAGGAGGAACTAACAGTACTCTACTAAGATTTTGAACACATGGCTTGTTGAGTTATGGGCGTTCGGAAACACACTTAACCACCCAAAACAGTGGGAATGCCTAACTGACGAATGCGAAACCATTGTGAAGATGTTCGTGATTTCGAGGGAAGATTCTGGGTATTCGAGGATTTTTAACAAAAATTTGGTTCCGTGCTCTGAGGTGAAGGCAGAAGTCCGAGAGTATTTTCAAGGACTGTGCGTGTTATTCCCCAGCCCCTATTCATACGCAGTTTCTTCCTTCACAATGTTCTTATGCTCACTACTGCGATCGAACTCTTTTCACTTTGTCTTCCATCTTATTGGTTATTTTAATCCTCCCAGCTTTCTTTGACTCTCCTCAGCCTATAAAATTTGAGTTCCCTTCCACTTGGGGCTTTAATAAACATTATTTCTATACTTTACCAGTTTTTATTACTAGGTATTTGAAATGGGTTTCCACAATTTCGTCGATTAGAGCGATTTAATTAGTTGGCTACTCTGTGTCGTCTTTTTTTGCAGAAAATGTCCAGAAACTTCCGGACATTCCTCATTTGCTATTCCGTGTCTTCTATTCTGGTAATACGGCTGACAATGAAAGATCTAACTATTGAGGAGCATCATATTGGTCATACTTAATGAACGCATTAACGGGTGGATATAACTATAGATGGGGGATAAAAATCTTAATTCAAGTCAGTAGGGAACACAAAAATTAACTATACAGGCAAAAATATCGTTCTTTTTTGAAACGTATTTTTGAGGTTTTTCTGTGTAAATTACGATCTTAAACATAGGAACATTTTATTATATATGGTATATTCAGAATTTGTATGAAATTTGCTATAAGAATCACCCACCAGATTGGTTAAAATTATTCTTTGAAAATTCGCTCATCAACTCATGCTGCATAAATGGAACTTTTTTCTCTTTTTTTCACGGATTTGGACTCATGATGGTGTGAAACGGATTTGTATGATGGGATTAGTTTCTTCCTCGGCTCAGTGTTGTTCTCTTCCGACCTAGATCGAAAACATAAGGACCTAGGATACTGCGTCCAGTGTCGGTACTGAGGGACGCCCTGAAAAATGGCTGGAAAATCGACATCCAAGATAAATTACCATCTGCGCATCCTGCTCACACATCCGCTTACATTTTGGTCAACTTTTCCCCTCAAAATCGTCCCTAATTGTTATTTCTTCCTCGTGCATCGTTAATTTTTACGATCGACTCGCGGACGTTCCCGCTCCACGAAACGTCGTGCTTTGGTGAAAAACTTCGAAATTATTCGTCGTAATTATTAATGACGTTCGGCAATATCAATTTACCTCATTACCGTGCGTACACGAAAAAGAAGAAATCATGGATAAAAAAAAGTTTGAATGGCTCGTGTTATGTATGTGTATACAAGCGGAACACGGATCATCCGAGTGCAGGTTCAGTTCTTGCAACGGTGCACTCAATTATTATTGATTATCGTAATTAAGTGGTTTTCTTATACCCTTAACCTCCCGTGCCCATCACAACCCTCGATTATACAGGAAAACATAGTTTCTGATAATAATTCTTCATCTTCCGCCAACTCGTTGTATGATTATTCATAGAGACAACATTATTATAAATCGAAGTTATACGTATGAAACACATTATGCTAACGGCTTTGGCACTATAGCCCTGTTTTTAAATGGTCATTTGTTCCCGTCCATTTGGTCCTTGCTGTTCGTAATTAAAAATAATGATTGGTGGCGAAAAATGGTAATTTCGTTGTTGATTCGTTTGAAGGTTCGTCAGGTGGGAATGGAGTGAACACGGTGTGAAACGGTCTCGGGCGGGGTTGGACAAATATCCCGAAGGCCTGAGAATACAACTTCATCTAAAGTTATTCCAACGACCTCGATGACATCGGCGATACTAATTATCAGCGAATTTTCGAAGAAAATGAAGGTGCTTACGACTCAGTAATGCAGTCGCGGCTTTGGAAGTTGGGCTCATGCGGGGAGGTTGAAAAGTTACCTCTTACCCATTATCAGCTGTCAGGAAAGGTACCTGATGTTTATAAATATAATTATGATGTACTGATTATAAATCGCTTATTATGATGTGGAAATACCACACATGTCCTTTTATCCCATATTCAAATAACCATACTGCAAATTATTATACACAGTTTATTATTCTTCTATAAAGGTCTTTTGTGACTGTAGATCTACCCGGAAAACGACCCGAAAGTAGCGGTTGGTCACGGAAATGTGACACAAAGTGCTTAGCGCTGTTATTCTGGTGCTTTGAAATGATGCTGGAATATAACTTTTTCATTTTCCACACCACAAAAATCGCTCACCACTAGTTGGAAAGCTCGGAATTTATTACACATCACACCACATCTCATGCTGCCAATTTCCACGTCTTCAGATAAATACTGGTACGTGGGCATACAAACTAAGTGTTGGTTTTGGTTTATTATTTTCAATAATGAACCTTTGGAATCGAGCACGAAAAAAAAAAAAAATTTAACCCCCCCTCAAAATTTGAGGTTTTACGTTTCAAGATACGTAGAATCCAAAAATCGAAAAAAAAAATCCGTCCGTCCGCCGTACGCGGCACTTTCCTTAGTTTGGTATTCAGTTCGGCATTGTTAAAGGTACCTTCACAACACAATTATTATGAAGCACGCATGTTTCATGTTTTTGGTTTATTATCTTCATTAATCTGTAATTTATTATCTTTATTAATATATTATATTAATATCCATTTATTATCTTCATTAATGGAATTGAGCACCAAACATTTTTTTAACCTACCCCTCAAAATTTTGATGTCTAAAGTCTAAAGTCTAAATGTCACGTTTCAAGATTCGTAGTATCCAAAAATCGAATTACCTAATCAAAATGCGTCCGTCCGCCCCACTTCGTAAGAGGCACTTTGCTTTGTAGTTAGGTACCACAGTTGGCAGGGGCCAACCATTACAATCCCTGAAAATTCGATCGGACCTGGACTGTGGAAGTTATGCGGGTGCGGTTAGGTTCTTTCAGACAGACAGACGCGGAATCAGAATTTTTTCACGTGAAATGCGAGTGGAAATTCGGATTTTGGAGAAAAATATATTTTATCTCACGAAGGTGAGAACGAAACTTCCGCCACCTGGTTTGGAAGTAAGTGAAAGATTTGTGGCAAAACGTGGTCAATCGGGGGCCCAACATCGATGAAATACGACTGGAATACCATCAGATTTCTTCAGCATCTACCGCAGGGAAAATAACCCCCAAACCACTCTTGAAAAGTTGTATAGCAGGCTACGGACGGAAAAACTGGTTTATGATTGAAGGGAAGCCCCTCAGAGCGCGGGTGTATGCTAGGGAAGACTTAGAAACGACTTTGGGAGTGACGGGGGTGTCAGAGCGGTTGTGGAGTCGGTTACCGCATTCAGCAGTCAAGTATTGACAATGGTTGGGGGTGGAGGGGATTGGGTTACAGAGGGGTTAAGACCTCCAAACTTAACCGACTTAAGGTCCGACCTTCGCCTCACTAACCCAGAAACCTCTGATGGAAATGGCTTGTCGGGGTCAGACCCTGTTTCTCTGTTGGCGCGTATTTCAGGACATTTCCCTCGATTTGAAGACGATGAATCGAAGATTGAATTCGTTAAATTCTCCTACAATTTTATAAAATATTAAAGTAATATTATTATAGACGAGCCATTTCTTCAAAAATTGATGTCTTTAGAAACGTATACAGAGCCAAGCACTTCAGCATTTTTCAACAGGACAGATATAGTTTTGGTACCGTCATTAGAAGTTATTTTCACCGGACCCCATTACGTTCCAATAAGACTGGTAAAGTTATTAGAGAGCGACCTTCCTTACTTATTTAGAGGATGTTGGATATCCACCTGATCATATACCATCATGGTATATGCCTGACCATATATCATCATTTTGAGGAAAGAAACCTCATGGAAATTGGTGCAGCCACTCGAGGCACTCTCTTTCCATGTTATACTTGGCAGAGTGAAGAGCTTGAGCGAAAAGCAGATTGAAATTCAGACTGCAAAGATCAGAGTTGTTACTCCAATAACTCAAACCACTGTTCAGTTCCATTCTTCACTCTGCAAAAGAAAAAAAAAAGTAGAGTGAAGGGTCGATTAATTTCGAACAGAGGCAGCTGGGGAGGGTGGGCAACGTATAGGAACTGCCTAGCCTGTATCCTAGCTCAATTTTTGTAGAATTGGAGAAGAGATAGATTGTTTGGAGTGAGATATTGCTAGGTAGGATTCCTATCCAGCATATTCATCCCATTGAGACATTTCAGTGTTTTAGAACTCACATTACGTTCATTATGGACTAGCGGGTCAGCAGCATAACATGAAAGCGGGAGAGAAGAATTTCACTTCATTTATTGGATTTGTGCTGCTGTATACATGTAACAGTACATGAGTAGGAACAAAGTTCATTCAAGTATAAAATTAATAGTTGAAAATATCATTTATTTTGGGAGCAGACTAATAGAAAATAGAGAAGAAAAATGTGCATAATATGAAGAATAAGTAAACGAGAATTTAATGTTTCAATAATTTGTACCCACTTAGGTACCCACTTAGGTTAGGAAGGTTTGAAAAATATAAATTTAGTTACTTGAAATTTTACTTATTTATGTACTTACATATTGAAGAAAGGTTTGAAAAATCTCCACAAAACAAATGGCCAGTATAGGTAAAAGATCAGGAACGTAATAAATCTTTTGCAAATCCATAACTTTACCCTCTCTGCATTTCAATATGTATCTGGAATGATACTGGGATTTGATGGAAAATAAACAAGTTTGCGAAAAGCAGAGTGAAACTAGGGATTTTTAGAGTCCTCTTCGTGGAACAAAAGCGTAAAGTTCAATGGTGAAACACCAACTACTCTGCAGCTCTGAAGTCTCAGAATTTTGCAAATTTTGCAATGCAGTTCTTTTGTTGTCACTTGCGAATGGGGAGGTAAACTATATTAAAACCGTTCGGTTACTGTCAAAGGCCACCGCGAGGGAGCAGCAGAGTCGCACTAGGGGAAAACTTCCAAGTTGCAAGTAGCACTTCCTGTGCAATGTAGGTAGCTGTTACATGTTGCACCCGAACAATTTTATATTTGCCATCAGTAGTTATCGAAACGGCAAACCATTTTAGGAAACAATCCGTTTATCAGACCCGCGGGTGTTGCTCATCGAAACAGACAGACAGACAGACACGGAACCAAAATTGTTCAGAAAGCTCTGAAACGTAAAAAGCAAGTGGAAATTTTGATTTTGGAGGACAAACATTTTTTTCGTTTCTTGCACAAATACATAAAGCTTCCTACCTACGGCTGGGAGGGAGGAAAAGGTACCGTAGGCTCTTTAATCCTCATCCATATATAATAGGCAGTATTCATGGTTTTTTAAAGACGTTTCCAAATGCTAGATCTTTGGAAAGGAGAGCTTTCCAAAAAAAAGAATCTTCCTACCTTCGGTAGTGAGGAAGCAAAATGGTTAACGTATTTTTCCTTTAAAATTATTTTTGATCACTGTTAGCCGTTTTGAGGATGAGAGGGCGGCGACGAGAGGGGTTGAGATCAACGAACCTCGAGCCATTTTATGTAAATCCGCCGAAGGAAGATTTCGCCTTTTCAGTCGCCCCAAAGCTTAAACTGCGATTTCAGCTTAAATGTCGCCGGTCCGCGGAATGCGGATCGGACCGCGGTTAATTGCTCGGAAAGTCCCTCCTCGCCCGATCTCTTGAGTGTTCTCTCGAGTTCGCTGGGTCTTTGTGAGAGAAAAGACCCACTCCATCTCTCGAGGGTCTCTTCGGGCCTCGAAAAACCTCCCCGTTTTTTTTTCTTTTCAACGTGAGGCAACCCGGCGATCGTCCCTCTCGTCTTTCAAGAAGCAGCGGGCTCTAGGAATGCCGGGTCTCTAGGATCTCTCAGATTGTTTTGCCTTCTGAATCGGGAGAGCGGGGCGAGAGGGTTAATCGACGGGCTTTCCAGCGGATTCCTACTGATAGGAGACGAAAAACCGCGGCGGCTCAAATGTACAAATCTTGTCCGTCCGGTGCAATTGCAAGCGAGGTGAAATTGTGCAAGCTAATTAGCTCCCGTCGCTGGAGGCAAAATGAAAGGTTGAATTGTAAAAGATGGGGTGCCGGGAGGGGGGGTATTGGAATGGAATACCGCAACTTACTTAAAGCTCGAAAAATTTATGAACAGGCAAGTAAGTTATAGTTTTTGACCTCGTTTGATATTTCCGACGTTTCACATGTTTGTTCTTGAATTCAGCAAGGAGGAATAAGGCTCACAAGGGGACTAATGTAAATTTTATTCATTTCGGTGTTGCCACGCAGTGGCTACTTCGGGAACTAGAGCTAGGGCTGTTTCCTCCATCGATGTATATAACAGTCAAAGTCAGTCTGTCTGTTCCACACAGGCGGGCAAACCGTTGGATTTTTAAGAGGATTGTTCCATAGTCGTATAAATCGTGACTATAATATACTACAAATCACCAAGTTCCATTGAATTCACTTTTATGGGTGTTGAAATGAAATTAGCGTTAAAATACCTCAATGGGGAATTTGTTGGTTTTATTATGTTAGTTCTTTATTTGAAAGTTATCAAAGAGGGCTTTGCAAAAATGTGCAACATGGGGGGTATCCGGTGAGTTAAGCCAACCGAAAGAAGATCTTGTAATATTAGCCTAAAAGCGCCCCCCCCCTCCCCCCTTCCCACCTATCACGCGCCCCCTTGTAACCCAAATTCCAGCTAAACCGGAAGTAATTTCAAACTGAAAAAAAAAGTTTCATTCGTGCAGCATGAGTTGATAAGCGAATTTTCAAAGAATAATTTTAACCGATTTGGTGGGTGATTCCTATAGGAAATTCCATGCTGATTCCGAATATACCATACTTATAAAAAAGTGTTACATTTCAGGAATTGTTTTAGAATGGTCTGAAGGAAATTCCATGAAGGAAATTCTCCAAAATTTGCATTACTAAAATTTTAAAGCCGTTGCAATAGCTTCATTTTTTTCGGATATTCGCTAATGGGGAACTTGCATGGGTTGGAATTTCGCATTACCTATATAATATAATGTGTATATTATACACGTACATACATATACATATACATAGAACCTTAAAATCTAATTCAGCGTCCTTCGAAACCCCCAGGTGCCAATTTTCAACTTGACGTTACGGCTGATTTGCCCAGAAAATGTTTTGGAAGAGAGCGCATGAAGTCATTTAGTTTCCGCAGAAGGGGTGCCGACCCTTGCAGGTGGGGGGACGGTGGCGTCAGTTAGGTTCAAATTATATGACCCATTTTGGTACCTATATTTGAATCTTCGAATACCCCTCATATAGCACCTTTTTGGAAAGCTCTCATTAGGATCTTTCAAATTACAAAATAACCATGCAAGTTCCCCATTGGCACCACGGGTGTTCCAAGTGGGCTGAATTACATTTTGAGGTAAAAAATCCAAAATTCTTTCTCATGCAAGTTCTCCTTGTCCCCATTATCTTAAAAGTCGGAAAACAAAGCTTCCTCTACCACTATATGTTTGGTAGGTATAGGTTCGGAAAGCAAAATACAATTCCGTTTTGCCATTTCTATCAGGCTTTTTTCAAATTATCCCCTCTAAATGTATGGGTGCAGTCTGTGTGCCGTGCACTAGAGATTCGAATTAATTTTTGATGCAGCCGTTCGTTAGAATGCGGGAGTTCGAGGCAATCCATCATTTTTAGAATGTATAAAAATCCGTCCTCTACAGATGAGAATGCACGGATAACACTGATGGGTCGGCAGAAGTTTATCGGGAATCTTTCATGAATTATAGTGCGCCCTTCAAATATAGCTCGGAGCTGTTTGATAGCCGGCGGTTTCGATACGGCGGACAAAGACCATTGTTTGACAATCCGCATCTTCTTCCTGGTTTTCCCCCCTATTTTTCATTCAGTTGATAATATTAACGTTTTTTATGAGTTCAGCGTGATAAGCGTAACCTTATCTAATTGAATTTATTGCCAGCTTCGTGGGATGTATTGGAATAGAAATGCCAGAATATTATCATAGTCAAACATCAACCGTGTCCCTCTACGGATAGTATAGTTTCTAGTTGTTGGTATAATAAAAACATGAAAACTCACGTTTTCAAAGAAGAACGTGAGTTTTCATAGGCACGTGGAAGTTTCTAGTTAGTCATGGGCGCCATTAACGCAGTTCAATAAAACAGTTCATACGTACCGTGAGGGTCCACAAAACCGACATAGTATGACATGACCCATCACAATGTAGACTCGTTATAGACCCTACAGTTATTGAACCTACAATTATACGTGCTGGGTCACAGTGTTACACTTTCCAGCACGGTCGTCGGAGCCTTAACTAGGAAAATAGCAACTAATAACTGGTATTGCATAATTATCTGCACATGTGATATTTATTCTGTATGATGTATGACAATAAACTCATTCATTCATTCATTAGCTGTTCAGGTACATAGTTGTTGCTTCCGATTGTCAAGATATACTGTCATGATAGTCACACAATCACAATCGGCACCGAAATTTTGGGGCGTGTACCCTGAAAATCCATAGTACAGAACATACAGGCAAGTGCCACCTGTGACCAAGAAGATGACTCACTCGAGTTCAAGTTCGGCAGATACGCATAATTATACCTACCTAGCTCTTTGTCTCAGTTCATCAAATTAAAATACAGTTTACTGTATAGATTAGGACCAGGATGCAAAACTTTCCTTCACTTCACACAGCTTTTCATTTTCCTTCAGAATCTACCAAGGTATCGGAAGCTTTGTTTCATCACATTATACGTTTTAGTTAGTGCGAATCCTTGCAACACGCATAGCTTCTCACTATATTATTCTCGTCCGATTTCGATGCATTTTTAAGGGTTTGTAAAGTTTCGGCCCTAGATTGTCCCCAATACATTTCAACGCTACGAACTAATAGCAGCCTCTGCGAGAGAATTTTCGGAGTAGGTAATCCACTGGTTCAAATGTTGAAAATTTAGAGTCAAAAATCGCTTAAAAAACACGTTTTTTGAGGTTTTTGGTGTGAGTTACCATTTTAAACACAGGAACACATGGTATATTCGGAATCAGCGTGAAATTTCCTATAAGAATCACCCACCAAATCGCTTAAAATAATTCTTTGAAAATTCGCTCAACAACTCATGCTGCATGAATGTGACTTTTTTGAGTGCTTATACTCGTAATTTATTAGATTATTTTCAGTAAGCCTTTGGAATTGCTGTAAGGAACATGATTGAGATTAAGGAAATAATTTCGAACTCAGGGGAACAGATCTACTCAAGAGGGTTATCTATGTGGAAAAATAATAACCCGTTATGTTATATTTTGCAGAGTTCTTTATGATGGATGTAAATCTTGATGACAAAATCTTCTTTGTAGGCATGTATTCCGCCCTTGATGGATTCGCCTGATTTCATTTTGCCCACCAGCCACATAGGTACCAATCCTGCCATTGCTAGGATTACAGTATATATGTATATGTAGAGAGAGAAAATATATTTTTTTATTACAAGAATCATGGAAAAACGTACAATTAACATTTTGACAATAGGCAATTAGAACTAGAATATTATCCAATATAGAAACAAATATGATACGACAATGGTATGTAGAACCGCCTGTCGGAGAGTATCATGATCCCTTTTCCATTACATTACATATAGTAGGTACATGCCTACTCTTAGGTATGATGAGTGAGTATTTTGTGCAAACATAGGCTAATATATTATAGTATAATATACCTGTTGCGACAAAGTTTTCCAAAATAACGAAAAGTCTCGCAGAACGCGAAACGTCCCGCTGGGAGCAGATCAATCGTGGGAGTATTTGATTCGGCTGACACGGACTCTAGTGCTCCTATCAGTCTATTACATATACCATCTATAATAATGTTCCCACTGATAACTACACACCGTTTACGAACAAGTAGAACCACGAAGCGGCCCTAAAACGTGTTGATTCCCTTGATTCCATCGAAGCTGGCGTGGCGGTGCGGAAAACGCGTCGAATGGGTGTGCCGCAGGGCTCATCAATGGGACCTCTCCTGAACGGTGCAGGCCGCTGGACAACCGCCCCGATCCACGGGACTATGAATCCCGAACCACAGGCGTCCCCTACGACGAGCGCCTGAAACCAGCACGATATTGTAGAAAAGCTCTCCCCTCCTGCTCACCTTTAGTTTAGTAGAATTCAGGCGATAACGAAACTGAGTTTCAAATGGAAATGATTAAACCTCTCGTGCCGAACCACTGCCGTACAAAGACCTCGAAACCACCACCAGCTGGACACTGAACACGATCGCAATACCTAATCTCTTGAAGAGCTCGAAAATTTAGCGGCCCTTCTTGCCGCATTAGGTAGTTATCATTGGATCATTCGCTCGGTGGAAGGGTTAGATTTGTGTTCTACACCGGTTGAAATTCCCGCAGTTCACTCTCGATCACAGTTAGCGAGACTGCAACATGATTCTCTCTAATCACAGCTCACATGCTGAACCTACCACCTCCAGGACGAATGGGGTTGGGGATCCTCTGATCATGTCCTATAGTTACTAAATCTAAATGGTTAGTTCCGCTAGTGATAAGAATACAATTATTGTTTACGTACCTTACTGGGGGATCCGTCGTAACTAGCATGTCGAGTACAGGTGGCGATGGTTTTCGATGAAAGGACATCATCATGAGGCTGTCGAGAGATTACTTTCTCCTTATGGTACATAGGATGGTACTAATCTGTCCTTACATCGAAAGCGCTCACCACCTGTACTCGACTTGCTAGTTACGACGGGTTCTCCAGTAAGGTACGTAAACAATTTTATGTCGTTGGTACGTTGAATTTATTTCGTACCGAGAGACCTTGAGGCGAATTCAAATGTTCATGGTTTGAAAAATCTTTTAAAACCTATTCACGATAAGATGGTGGAATTGTTGTTATTTGGTCTACCCTCAGTTCCAAATAGCAGTTGTTTATTTGTGGTTTTGTGTGTGCTTTTAATAAAGATTTATTCGGCATTAATGGTTAACATTTCACAGCCACATGATGTACATGATATGATATTACATACAAATAAACAACAAATCAAAATATTACATTGAACAAAATAGTGGGTAGGTTTTGTGGGTTATTCGTTTTCTAAGCTGATCTCAAAGGCAGAACAACCACATCATATCCGTGACACGGCCCCTTCTTGATTAACTTATATAACCTATAGTCAAGGGCAAGGAAGTTCAAATTTCCAACTTTCTTGGTGAAGGGCCAACCCTTGGCCTTCGATTCAGCTGATCTACGAGATCTTGTTAGGGAGTAGGAAGTGTCCCGAACAAAATTAGGAAATTGTCCGACCAATCACGACTTGAACCGTTACTCCAGGTTCTGATTAGGATGAATACATTTGCCAGCTAGAATTCGTGGGTGCTTCCATAAAAAAATAAACAAATAAATAACAATACTTACGGTATCTCAACACAACATGAAGAGAAATGTTCATTTCATTGTGCTGAAGGTCGAAAATAATAGTTGTTATTCTCTGCCTCAAACCAGGCAACAATTGTTTCTGCTCATCTCCCAGTGCCTACATTCTGCCAGGATGGCTTAACGGTTTCAAGATTTGCAGGGACCCGATCAGATTGACAAAGGCTCCACTTTACTCTGATAAATCCTCTCAGAGTCGTTTGGCTCCGGAGCGTTTGCCCTGAAGACAACGGAGATGTCCATAACTCGTTCGGGAAACCTCCTGGACGAAGAGACTGCAAATCACGAAGGCCCGCAGAACCTCCGCCTCCTTCCCAGACCACAGCTCTAGGAGGTATCACGACGTCTCCAGGAGTCCTTGGCCCAAAGGAATCCACAATCAACTATTAAATCTCTTCCTCGTGATGGCTAATAAATACGACGATGCATCTCTTTTTCGATGTGAGGGGGGGGGTTGAGTGCTCGAACTGCCACGACCGAATGCATAGGGAGTTACGAAACTCACATTTCCCCCCCAATGATGGTGTGATGACTGGTTTCTGAAGATTATATACATATATTATAGAGGATTATAGATTATAGTTTCTTAAAGATTATAGGTGTATTAGGTATGGACATTTAAAATGCTGTACAGCAAATGTGAATGCTGTACAGCAAAGGGAAATGTCCTATCGTAATTTTGGGCATCATCGTGTCTCCCAAGTTCCAAACTTTGTAATCCAAAATCATCTGATATTGGAGTAATAGTAGTAGCACACTGTAAACCTGCTTGGCCACGCGTTTATTATGGGGACTGCACCTGTCTGAAAACTTGAGCACTCTCACTAACAGTGTACTCCTAAGCAAGGGAATAATAATGAAGTCTGACTCTTTCGAATGCGTAGATACGTACCCAATAATTGAACGGTTGGGTTAATTCATTGTATTTACTCGTTTCACCAACCCTATACAAAAGATTCGGACTCTTGGATTTTAATTTGCATTCATCTTTTGTTTTAAACCCCAACTGCATGAAAAGGTGCAGTTGAGGTTTTTAATCGAGAAACTTCTTCGTTTTCCTTAGGGTTCTTGTTCTTCTAGGAGAAGCGCGTTTCTCGAGATGCCCGACATAATAAGATTTTGGTTCACAGGAAGTAGAAAATTTTGAATGAAAAGAAGTGAACGGGGGTGGGGGCTTTGAAAAACCGCATTTCTTCACAATAACATCGAGGGTTTGTTGTTCCGGATTACAGAGAATTCGCCTTCATTCTTGGAGAGTTGGTTTAGGCCTTTCTGTATGCAGGTGAAACACTCCTTGAGAGGGTTGGAATAAGTGTAAGAGGGTGCGATTGTGAATGGCTTGAATAGTGAGGTCTTGAATAAGTTGAGTTTACCGGTACTAAGAATGAGTTGAATGGAGGAATTGAATCAAGTGCATACGTAAACTTTCATATTGCGCCAAATTCTCGTTGGGGAGTTAGGAAGGTACTCGAATATTACCAAAAAGGGAAAGAACCTATGAGTTGTTCGAGGCCTATGATCCCAGTTTTTATATATTAGCTTCCATAAATCGGTTCGACAGGGGAGCACCTCTATGGATCACTTCCTTCTATCATGTCTAGTCTGCAGTCCCCATGGCACCCTGAAATACGTATTGGTAGTTGGTCTTCAGAGATGGTTGTTTACCACTTACAACTAGTTGATATAAATAGCTATTAATATTTCAAATTGAACTATATTTTTTATTTGAATAATTTCTTACATATTTTTGGTGAAATCACTCATTCAATTTATTTTGTTCTTCTTTTCATCTATGGAATAGTGTTTATAGTTTTATTAATTTAATTGTGTACCACATAACATGTAGTACATAATATGTGGAGCATGTTGTTTTTGTACCTACTTAAATTATAAACTAATCGAATAATAAATAGTATGCTCACTTAGTTTACACCAACAGCTAATACCGAAACTACGAGTGAATGCGTTTTCACTGGAGACGAACAACCTCAATCCCTGAACTTTGATTGGACGGGAAGAGCATAATGTCATGAAAATCGCCACGAGAATTTGTGGAGCGAATTCAGGGTGTCTCACGAGTGAGTGCCAAAATTTCTCACGAGTGAGTGCTAAAATTTCAAGTCAAAAGACACAAAATTGTGGACTGTTAGCGATGAACTCGTAAATACAAACAAACAGAATGCAGCTCGAGTCTATAACCGAGCATCACTTATGTACGTTTGATAATTACTCATTCTTATATACCTTCGTGTTGGTTGGTTGTGGTTATACTATTATAACCGCTGAAAAAAAAAAATATCAAAATTCACTCTTGCTACTTTTTTTTTGCTTGTTTTTATTATGATATTCATGTCATGTAGAATGATATTCATTCATCTTAAAATGTCATTATCTCCAAAAGAGGAATAACTTGTTATCTACTCTACAAACTGAGCGGAATTGGGGTCTGTGTCGTGAGAAATTGGTATGGTGTCTGGGGAAATTAGCATTACCGCATGCGAAGTCATTACATGAAAGATTCATGAGAGACTATAGAGCTAATCCGCAAAATTACTAAAATTTTACCAAATCAGGTCTAATAGTTTTGGATTCTCTTAAAAACGGATTTTTATTATCCGAAGTAGAACGCTATCGGCGAGCTGCTTTCAAACCTGATTTACTAAGAAGAGACTCTCCTGATCGGCTCCAGTCTGTTAGCATGCTGGAGAAACTTCAAAACCACAAACAATAGGTATTCTGTTCCCCTAAATTATAGGTTTTCGTGCACCATTTAAGAAATTTCTTGGGCCAGTAAATCTTTGTCCTATTTTTGGATTGTAGTAGGATCACAAACACTATTGCAAAGAGCACGAATCCTCTCGGTCTCATTGCTTCTCACAGCGTAACTAACCAAGTTCGTACTGTGAATAGGAGTTAACTACTAAATGGCAACTACAGATCCATTTGTTTGGCGAATGTTGACGAACTGAGATGAAGATTTAATGAGATGATCTCAGAACTGGAGTCGAGTTTCGTCTCCTAAGTTCTCCAAACTGTCGCTTTGTGGTGACGCGGTGGTATTGCTTACTTGGATAACAAGGTGCTACTGCTAATTCCACACGGAACAGCGCAGAAGGACGTTAACGCTTACAGATCCGATGAATTCAGGGTTTCACAACTACTATCATAATTTAATTCATCTGTTGCATGTTTTGCCAGCATTTCACCCCACCTGCACCTCCATATTCAACATGACCTACACAACCTATTCATTTTAAGCATAAGAACGTATCATGATGTAAATTTTTGGGTTCATCCATAAACAACAATAATTAATTTCCTACCTGCAATACCTATTCGTATAGTATACTGTTGTTGATTTGTTTGGAGTTACTCAAGGCTCAGTTTTAGGCCCAATTTTATTTCTAAATGAGCTGTTCTCATTATTTTTTGTCAAATTTATTTGAAGCCTACTCTGACTCTTATACAATAGTGATAACACGATGGAAAGATATTTATCTTAGAAATCGCTGAATATAAAACACGAGCGTCTCCTCCTTCGTTCTGCATCTACTTTCTTCCCAACAAGTGGTCAATCCTGCACTTCCGGCAAAGAAAGATATAATTAGGATTTAAATTTGACATTGAAACTGATAATCTGATCTGTGGCTACCTATTATGTTGAATTTTATCTTTTTATTTTTGTTTAATATTTTATTTTATTTTAATAATGGTAAATAAAAAAATAAATGTAGGTCTTATGTCGGCGCCCATGTGCCAATAAAAAGGAGAAAAATGGAGTTCAAAGAGATTGGGGAAACTCGGTTCTAAAACTACCTTTGCAACGGAAATGATCTAGCTGTATAACGTCTCTAAATATTCTGTACGTTCCTGCCTGTGTTTTGTTTCATACTTCAACCAATAGAATTCTGGTGATAAATATGAAATTTATTCCTAACATAATATTTCCTTGCAGGACTCCTATTGTGAAGCACCGGATCAGGTGCGGATGGAGGAACAAGAGTAAGAAGCAGGGGCGTAAGGGATAATGAGGTGTAAGGATCACTGATTTATCGTTCGCCGTACATCACCAACGTTATCGACCTGGAGGACGTCTACTAATAAACCAAGAAGAAGTGATGTAGGGGCGTATTATCATTGACGGTGTTATTATTTTAGAGTGAAACGAGGAAACGCGTGTAGTAGTTGATGAGGCATTATCCTTGAAGGGGTGAGGGGTAAGTATTTCCTCGACGCTGTTAATAGGTAGATTCTGTTTCTTTACAGACTTCTAAAAAACCTAACATCAATACATTTATTTTTTACAGCGCCAATTTATAAGGCATTGTTTAGTCCTCCACTCTCCTTTTTTTTTTAGCAAATTGTAGTGTGTTCAACTGATATTTGAGGAAGGTCAAATTTGCTTATGCATTTTCCAGACATGCAATATACTTCTGGTTTGTTGTTCTTTTGTATTCTAGTGTATTATATGGGAGGTTTTTTCTTGTTAATGAATGATTCACAGTCGCCTTTGTTTTTTTGCCTTTTTTTTCACAGACAAAAGGCATGTTAGAGTCATTCATTAACAAGAAAAAACCTCCTATAATTCAACAACAGCGCCAGGAGATAAACCATCTCCAACAACCATCAAAGTATATACTCGTAATATAATATATTCACGATAATACACGATACGATAATATGTTCATAATAAGACGTTTACCAAATATATTGATAAACTAACTTTCTCAAGATAAAGCCGAAATGGTTCAAGTTTCAGCCAAATAATCATTAGAATCATCATTCTGGCAAGGAATCCATTAATGTCCTGCACACTCTACCCCTCTCATGTCCTACGAGATGCTGAGAGCTCCTCAAATGTCCCAAGGGGAAAACTAAACCATTTGGCAGCACTGCTCACTACCCAGGTTCCTACTTATAGATACAAAGACTGAATGCTAGATTATGCTAATTTCCGATGTCTATCCTTTTAGACTCCTTTGTCATCCTCTAAGAACACATTTCCTTTTTCGCCTTTTTCAATACAAGAAAAACTTCAACGTAAGCCGCTGTAATCCTTTGACATTCAATCCACGTCATTGTGGGAAGCTAATAGGCAGGCTCTCGGCTTCAAACAACCCCATAGGAAACAGGAAGTTAGCGAGAAAGCCGCTTATTCAGCTGGATCGAGGGGGACCGTTCTGAGGATGAGAGGGGGGGTTGGGGGGGTACTTGTTGGGTTTCTATGCTCCCTCAACGCAGTCGATGTTGGGGTAGGTTCCGTAGGGTTCGCAAAACATTTGGAGAACTACCGAAGCCCGGAGGCCCCCCCCCCCCCCCCCCCCCCCCCAAGTAAAAAACCAGGGGGAGCAAGTTCAACGACCTCGCTTCATATTATGATGGCAAAAAGAGAGGGGTTTGAATCAAGGGGGAATATTGCGAAAACCGGTCGATGTGGACGGTAATGCACAAGGGGAATGTCGGTGAAGGGAGGGGAATAAAGGTTTTAACGTGAACGATAAGGCCGACATGCAGGCAAGGGGTCGAAACGAAAACCATTGTACGAGGGGGTTTTCCATGCAGGAAGCGGGAAAACACAGGGAAGGGATGGAGTTTGATGCATGGAGGAAGGTGGACTCATTACCCAGTCATTCCCAGCGCATATCAGCACCCTCCTGTTCATCTTCAAGGACCATCATGGCCCTTTCTAGAGCGACAATCATCTCGACCTCCCTTTAACTAGATCATCTCATCAAACTCCGTGACTGGCGGGAAAAAAATCCTTCTACTCAAAAACCATCAAGGGGCTGTAGATGATCTGCCCTTTGGTGTTATAAGCTTTCCTTATTCAGTTTCTAGTGGTAATTTAATGATCAAATCCAAACTGATCGAGTGGCAAAGATACGATCCACAATCCAGAAGCGGTAGGTACCTACTTTCCTACTGGGTAAGGACGTACTTACCCAATCTCAACTCACTATTGTTGGGAATGCGCACAAGCCTATTCGATTTCATACACTTGACATCCATTGATGTTTCAAAGGTAGCGGTCGCCTTTTGATTTTTCTTTGAGAGAGATGTCTCCGAGTAGGGTTATTTTTCATAGAATTTCTTTTTTTTCCCCTACCTTGAGAAGCTAGGTGAACATGATTTATAAAATTAAGGAATAATATATTTTCAATAGTCATTGTATACCTCTTGATCAACTCAAATTTTATTTCTTTAGTTTCCATCCAATACAAACAGTTTTCTTTCAGATAATGGTAGGTGTCTCTAATATAATTGAGTATCTCTTATAGGGAATCATCATCAATTTTTGTTTTTTAATTTTTCTTCTGAAAGGTAATGCCTTAAAGGAAAAAATATTGGAGTCGTAGGGCAAAAATATTGTATCTGTAATTTGAGAAAATTTATTAAAATTTCCATTATTGTCCTATGGCAGGAAAGTGACATCGAAAAGGGTCTCGTCTGTGATTGACCAAACCCATCCAAGACGCAATAGGAAAAAAAAAACCCCGAAAAACAACAATTGTTCAAAAACAACACAGTCCCAGCTCCTGATTAGGGAGAATAGATAGATAACTTAATTAAAAAATCGGTTGAATAAATTAATTACCTATTAATTATTATTAATCAATCATTCAAATTGATTTTTTCCACTGCACCTGATGGGATCCCAGCATTTTTTCGGATGTTCTCTTAGTGTGACGTATAGAAGGGTTCCTCATGGGCCCTCGGAATGCCGTCTGTTATTCAAACAGCTGAGATTTTATTCTAAGTTTTCTCCACACCAGAACGGTATACTATTGCTTCCGAGTCTACCAAAGCAGCGGAAGCATTGTTTTCACTTTTAGAAGGTGAACATTTTTTCACCTCCAAATTCAATATTTCAACTCGTTTTTTACGTTTTAGACCTTCCCGAACAATATTTTGGTTTCGCGTCTGTATGTGTGTCCGGGAATCCTTGCAACAGGCATAACTTCCAAAATTTCCAACCGATTTTGATCAAAATTTCAGGGATTACGCGGGTTAGGCCCTAGATGGTCCCCTATGAAATTTATTTCATCCTCGAAACATCAATTTCTCGCGACCTAGTGGTCCGATTTCGCTCAAATTTGTAGGAAAGTTGAGGAACCGAGATTCGATAATGCCCTATGAGTTTCATCAAGATCGGATCAGTGGTACCCATTGCGCATGCGCAAACGTGAAACTCTCATTCTCAACTACAGCGAAGAAGCCCTTGCGGAGGATAATGGAGGTTTCGGGTCATAACTTCGGGAATATCACTGAAAATGAAGGTTTTTAGATCCAAAATGTCGATAATACTCGAGAGTACTTTTTAAAAGCTCAATCTGGCATTTTAATGGGGTAACTGTCGTTTTGGGACGAGAAACCCCACCTGTTCAAAGTTACCCCACTTGATGGGGTAAGAGTAATATGGAGGGGGAAAAAAAATTGACCGCAGCCTACCGCTATTGAAGATAGGAATTTCCTTCAAGCGGCATTTGAAAGTTGAGATGTTTAGCTCTCTTTTGTTCCAAGAATTTTGAAAAAAGCTCCAAAATTACAAAAGATACACTTACAAATAACATACCAAACCTGCGCTAAAGTTATCCCACTTTATCGTAATTCTCCATTCGGTAATGTCTGTTACTATGTTTGCAGAATTCCTTCTCAGTTTGAAAAACACTTACAAATAACATACCAAACCTGCGCTAAAGTTACCCCACTTTACGGTAATTCCCCATTAGGTAATGTCTGTCACTATCTTTACAGAATTCCTTCTCAGTTTGAAAAATGGGTTAGAGCTAATCCTACTTGTATCAACATCTAAAGACTGATGCCTGAAACTGGGTAGGTACCTTGTCTTCATCTGAAGCCTCTGCCCTAATGTTTTGATGTAATCAGTTATCAAGACAAACGAGGGAGGTAGGTGGCCTGGATTGGTAGGTGGACTGTTACTATAGGAGTCTGTTTAATTACATTCCAACCAAAATCTGAGGAAACCATTGAAGATCGGGGCTAATCTGATCGACTGTCAGCGGGGGAGGCTCTGTCGTACTCGGCAAAGCAGTAGATAACATCTCGACGATTCTGTATTCTAAAGGAGACGGCTAAATAACGTGACGGTTTGTAATAGCGAACAGATCGCAAAATGCGGACGCGGGAAGCAAAGGAGGGGCCTGTCAACCACCTGGCTGGGCAACATAAAAGATGTTGTGGCAGGTCGGGGACGGGCTGAGGGGCAAAAACAACGTTTTTTTTTGTGTGGTGTTTTTTGAAAAGGGACACCGCGAGAGGGTCGTTGGCCTGCGGTGGGGTCGTTGACCTACTTGGGCTGTTTATTATGTCGCGGGGGACTTCATAACAAGAGATGCGAAGATGTGGGGGACACGGCGCTGAGTGCGTGCGGTCGCTCGCCCGTGAAACCGTCGGCAGGCAACCCGATCGCTCTAGCTTGGAGGATAATCGTTGATCGTTGTTCGCCGATGGTTGATTATTCGAGAGAAATCAATCTTCCGGGGGGATGAGCAGGCTTACTCGTCGGTCCGGTCTACGCGGCGAAAGAGAGCAGATGAAAGTAGTGCAGTTCTGGTAGGTGGCTGGAGGTCCGGCGACGAGCATCTGAAGAATTAAAATCTCAAACAGGGAGTGGGTAAGCTTATTATGCTTACTAAATAAAAAGGATTTAAATAGGAAATTCAAACCTGTATAACGCAATACCAGGGAAAATCCCCAATTTATCAATGGCAATTCCGGCTATTCCATTTTATTTGTTAAATTGAAAGAATTCAATGAGAGCCTTCCAAAAAGGTGCTATGTGGGATATCCGATGATGGGAAGTGAGCGAAAACGAGTGCTGTATAGAAGATGCAGATGACGTCACCCGCTCCGCGCCCGCCTGGGGGGCACCCTCCGCTCCTCAGAACAGATGACGTCACGCGTGATCTTCTCATCAGTTTTACAGCCAACCTAATAAACATTTTGAGCTGAAAATTGAAACTAAGAGGTTTTCAAGAGTGTTGAATCCGGATTTGAAGTCGAAAATTAATAGCCATTAGCGACATTATCAGATCAAAATCTGATCCGCCTTCGTAGAACAGGTGATAATATCCATGGGCCCGGGTGTGACAGATCAAATTCCAAAGGTTCATCATTGGAAATGATAAACCGAAATAAATTAAGCGAAGGAAACAACCGTAAATTTTTACCGCTAACACGGAAAAAAATCTTGGCATGGATATGTCTATTAGATTTTTAATACATATCTAAAATGACAGATGCGAAATGAACCATGACGGGTGACAGAATACTTGTACAGTAGTACATGTATTCAGTAGTACCTACTGCTTAGAAGTACCTACTACTCAATAGTATACCTACCATGTACCTAGTGCTTAGCAATATTAGTTTATAACTTAGCGTTATATATCAGCTTTCCTTGACACTGCAATGGCTTAGGGATCATGAGATGTTGTGATAAAATGAGACCATTCCAAAAAGTGGCGAACGATTTTCCTGCAATGAAAACTAAGGGAGTTTACACCTCGCTAGTAACGCATTGGTTGTACGTGAAAATCAATGCAAAAACCAAAAAACCGATGCATTTTTATAGAAGAAATTTTACTCAAGTAGGCCAACAAATAGACATATCCAACATATCCATGTCAATAGGCCAATGGCACAACCACCATACAGGAAAACTGGGGAACAAGTAAGTAATGGTCAATGGTTTGAGAACATTATTTTTTTTGCTCATTTCGGTCAGGTTTTGCAGGTTCTCAGGTAGGTATGTAGGTATGAAAATTCTAGGTATGAATTCCTTGTAGATGAAAATAAAAAGTCTACTTTGTAACTCTTTTTAATCTTCACAATCATGTTGCTTTTCCCTACAGTTCGTAATGAACATAATACGAGTACTAATATGATTATGATGTTGATTAGGTAGGAACATAATTATGTTTCGGTGGGCTCAGCCACTCTCTTCAGCCTTAAAATTAAATCACATCAAATAGGTGAGATGTTCAAAAAGTTAGTGAATAAGTTAATATGGGAGGGGCTTCTGTGAAGAAATGGAAGAGGTCTCTGCTGTAGCTAAATTGCAGAAGATTCTCTCCAAGGACAGACCAAACCAAATTGGTTTACTTCAAAAGGCGGATGGAAGTTACACAAACGATGCCAGGGAGACCCTGGAGCTCCTTATGGGAGTACACTTTCTAGGCCCCGTCATCGTATGACGGAATTATTTGACGACCGCGTTGTGATGTTATGATTTCAAACGTACGATCCATGGCCAACGTCAAACTTAACTGGCATTGGCGGAGATGGTACTGACCTTCACTGATCCCTGATACCATCGAGGCGGAGTTAGCATGTTTGAGCAAGTGCAGCTTCCTTGGTTTGGCGGAGTTGGTTGCTCCCCATCAGTCCCATTTTCAGGACACAGAAGAGGCAAACCAACTGCCAGATCGAAATGTCCTGAAATACCTATGCCATACTTCCAACAAGGTTAAATGGGCGATTAAATCGTTCCAAACATATAAGTATCCTGGGGGAGATGGTATCTTCCCGGCTCTGCTTCAACAGGGTCTAGGGGTGCTTAGCCCTATAATTGTGAAGACTTATGCGTATATCCCTAGGGTGTGGAGGAAGGTGAGGGTGGTGTTCATACCTAAGGCTGGCGAAACCTCCTCAACTCAGCCCAAATCGCAGAGACCCATCAGCCTCACCTCTTTCCTCTTGAAGCCCATGGAGAAAACCATTAGTCAGATGATCAGAGATGATCATCTTAGTAACAACCCAATTGCAAAGGGCCAGCATGCCTATCAAAAGGGTAAATCAACAGACACAGCTCTATCAGAAACCGTCTCGTTGATTGAAAGGGCTTTAGAGTCAACAGAAATAGCCCTGTGCTGCTCCCTTGACATAGGCGGTGCTTTTGACAACACCAACTATGTCTCATTGGAAAGAGCCGCCAGGAAAAAAGGGAATGCCGACCGTACTATCCAATGGATCAAAGCTATGCTGATCAGTAGAGTGATCACTACCACATAGAGCGGAGAGAGCATCACTGTTGTTGCCAACAGAGGATGCCCGCAAGGAGGGGTTCTTTCCCCGCTTCTCTGGCTATTAGTAGCTGATGAGTTGCTTGAACTTCTAATTCAAGCAGGCTATGAAGTAGTAGCCTAGACGGACGATCTAAATATCACTGTTAGGGGCAAATTCGACAGTGTCGTGTCTGATCGAATGCAGCGCGCCCTCAATATCGTCCAAAGTGGTGTTCTGACGAGGGGCTCCACTTGAACCCAGAAAAGACCACCATAGTTCCATTCATATGCGCACAAGAGATCGCCAGGAAACGACTCAAAGGTGCGAGAATCTACATAATGTCAGATAGCCAGGCAGCCCTAAAGGCTAAATCGGCCTACTCAATAACTTCTAGGCTGACTTGGGATTGTCTGAACTCCCTTAGGATGGCCGCTCAGGGTAACAAATTGACTTTGCTCTGGGTACCTGGCCATGAGGGAGTAGAAGGCAATGAAGAGGCCGGTCGCCTCGCTGAAAAGGGATCAAAGTCCCAGCCTTTTGGCCCTGCACCTCAACTTGGGGTCACCAAGAGTTTCATTTCTCTACAGGTCAAAAGATGGGAGGATAACAAAAGAACTGCATATTGGCGCAACGCTCCAAAGCAGCGGCAAGCCAAGCGGTTCATTACTATTTCCAAAAAAAGGGCGAAAGCTCTGCTGTTACTGAGGCGAAAGGACCTTCGCACCATAACAGGTCTCCTCACTGGCCATTGCCCGTTAAGGTACCACCTCAACAAAATTGGCAAGGCCAGGACAGCTGAATGTCGACTCTGTTGCGAAGAAGTCGAAACGGCCGAACACATACCTTGTGTGTGCCCTGCTGTAGCATCTACTAGATTCCGACATTTCGGTAAGGGTACTCTTGTCATGGCCGATATTGTTCGGGAAACGCCCAAGAAACTTCTTCACTTTGTGAAAGAAGAGGTCTTAAAACGGGTACTTGAGTGAAACGGGAACAGTGTCACAATAGATCAACAATGGACTAAGTGACAAAGGGCCTGCCCCGTCTCAATTAACAAAAAAAAAAAAAAAAAAAAGCTTCAAGCCTGTAAAAACTAGAGAACGGCCTTATTTCTAGGTTTTAACGCTAATTTCTTGGGATGAGAGTTATTGGAAGTAGTTTGTATATGAGAAAGAGTAATTCCCTCAAACTCCTGGAAAGTAACTACTTATCTAGGTATATTGTGAGCTGGTTTTTGCAGACCGGCTTCATTATTTAGAAACCTAGCCTCAAATTCGGATTTTCGCTTTCCTCACTTGACCTGAAGGGAACAGAAATGTTGTAATAGAAAGTATGGGACTCAGCCGCAGGATTTTCATCATCAAACCAACGTACCTATACGTTGAGACATTTGTGCGTGATCATGATGTGATTCCGAGCCTCCTTGTAGCTCATGGAGAAATTTCAGGTTTTTATATATTATTAATTTGCATGGGAAATACCAAAAATGATACACAGGCCAAAAATCGTAATTTGTAGCACTAACTTGTTTTAAATTCTCTCAAAATGGTTTACGAAGTAGGTCTTCGATGAAATACATACAGATGAGAACCTCCTCTTTTCATAGTTAGGTACCTAATTACAAGTGATGTTCAATGTATTCCTTATATTACATTGGGCCGTAACTAGGAGACAAACCACCCAATTATTGGTCGAGTAAGGAAAACAGTTAAGGTAGGAAGCCAATTCTGCAATCAGCCATCTTGCCTCTTGCCGTGACTGTGAATCGTTGAGAGTTGAGGTTGAATTACAAAAAGGGACCAAATCGCCATTCAAACATCAGCTGAATCTATGCGATCGTATGTCCATTTTCATCAAGTCTAGTTTAAACTAAATTTGAAACTAACCATGCCTATTGAAAGTTGGGTACTTCGAGTGATACCTCAGAAAGATGCCTTGGTAATTTTCGTGACTAAAGAAGAAAGGCTATACACAGAAGGGTTACCTATCTATAAGCCGAAGGAAAATAATAAACCGGTGTTTTTTCGAGGGTAGGTATATTATAATAAATACTTCTGCGTGTAGGTTTCTGCATTTCCCCTGCCTCTAGCTCCCCTCATCAGACTTTTTCCTCTCTACTAGGCAGATCTAGGGTGAGGGAGTCTCCTTGTTTGGGTTCCTTGCAAGCGAACGCGGCCGACTCATCTGAGACCGCCCTTAGCAGAGCCCTTCGGCTTCGCTTTTCAACTTGGCGAACCTCGCCCCCTCGTTTTTGTCGTCCGCCCTACAGCCCTTCACTCCCTCGTACCTCAACCCCCCCTATGTGATTCATTACTTCATGAATATTGTGTGCATGTGCAACCCTTTTGCAGTCTACTTTAGTCGCGGGTCCCAGACCTACCCCAACATATTCGTCCTTACTCCTTTCTCATTCCTCCAACACAACCGCGGCCGTACAAGTGTTGTTGAATTGACAAAAATTAATTTCGTGCGTGCTATGATTATATATTATTTCGGAAATATTTCAGTGAAACAGAGAATTTGAAGATCTCCGGGAGAACCCACAATGTAACTTCCAGCCCTCAAATGTTAAAATGGTGAGTTACCTAAGTTGCCTACTAATACCACTGATAGCAATACTTTTCACATCACTCTGAAGAGTTCTTGTTTCAGATTTATATAAACTTATTTCATATTACAGTTTTAATTTGTTTTTCAAATGGTGTCGGGCCAGGAAAACGATTGAGGCAGACGTTGACCACAGGTTTATTGCATCAGTTGGCTCCTAATGCGATTCATTATACTTTACTATCGAACATAATTCGTTCATTCCCAAATTATATTCCGCAGCTTCCAATACGAGGGAAATAATGCAGTTTAGTTGTCAACCGTTCGTGTGATTTCTCAGTTGGCACATTTCGAGAAAATACCGACAAGATAGGATTTTTCAATGCGAGAAAGGGACATTTTTGTATTGCTGCCCCTCCCTTTGGGGGCAGGAGTGCATTGGAAATGAGGGATCTCCAGAGGCTCCAGAATGTAACTTTCATCCCTCAGATGTTGAAACGTAGGATTTACTATGATGACTACCAGTATGACTCCAATCCTTTGCTCAACATCACACCGAGAAGAGGCCGTATAATATACACATTACGCTATACAGTCTGCTTGCCTGTCGTTTGTCTGCCTGCTTGTCCTTCAATCACGCTCGATCAGCCCCACCGATCTCGATATGGTTTATTGGCATGTTTACCAGCCTCTTCCCTCATCGTGAATTACCACTGTTTAGTGACTGCGATTGGGTAAATTCGTTCACAAAGTTCACTTTGATTCTCGAAGGCGATCCAGATTGTTATCAACTCATATAAATATGGAGGAGGCCATAGTACGTGTAGAAGGGGAACTGAGAGTCCGAGGAGGCACCAAGGAGGACCAAGGCGAGGAAGTAATTGAATATTAACATGAGAGGTTCAAAAGCCCATATAATGATTGAGGCTCATATACAAGCTGTAGGTTAGTGGGAGGGGAATTCAATGGGAGGCCTTAGTAGGGGGGACCATGGTCCCTAGGTGAGACACTGGGGAGGTATTTGATAGGTTTCATAAGAGGATGCAGCCAATTTAATGACTTAGTGAGGAGGGGTAGGGGGGCCATTAGGAGTGGGCCATAGTTGAGGAGGAGGGAGGGCCATGGTTTGTGGGGTAGGTACTGTGAGTTCGAGGAGGCACCAAGGGCCTTAGGCGAGGATGTTATGGATATCTTGTGAGGTTTTAGTCCAATCAGTGGCATAGAGATTAGTGGCACAGATCCTACATTGATGAGGGGAATAGAATAGAATAGACAAAATATAATTTTGAATATAAATTAGAATAGAATGAGAATAAATAGAATAGAATAAAATTAGAATAAAAGAAAAATAAGAGAAAGAAATAGAATAGAATAGAAATAGAATGGAATAGAAAAGCTATATTCAAAAAACCAGAATAGTACAGAATGCGTCAGTGAACTTACGACTATGTCAACAGATCATTATATTATGTCATAATAAAATAATAAATTTACAATAGTTATAGTTATTTACATATTAAGACATTTTTCAACATCATAACATGGCACGTCTAATAGGTATTCTTTAGTTTCATATTTGCATTTTTTGACTTCAAATGATTCCAGCTCATCAGGCAGTTCGTTGAAAAATTTAACGGATAGGTAGGTATACGAAGCAGTTGCCAAGCAAGTATGGAGCAGAGAATTTTTTTTTTGTGAGCTGGAATATCTAGGAGGTTGCGGGATCTTGTAAAGTGTGAATGGACGTCCTCTAGTTGGGATATCCTGCTTATGGTAGAATGCCCCATTCCATGAATGAGTGGAAGCCCCCCGTAGCAGAACACCATAGTTCAACTTCGATTGGAATAGGGAGTAGTAGGGGAGTAATAGGGAGTAGTAGTCCATGAGACTATGGAGATCAAGCGCCTGAGAAGAAAGCAGAAGCTGGAGAGACTTTTGCAGAGCTCGTCAATCTGCATCTCCCAAGTTAGTCTTGAATCGATGTTTATCCCAAGATATTTGATGTGGGAGGGATCATGAATGGGAAGTCCAAGTGACATGATGAGCTCTTGGTCTTTTTCAGCATAGGGTGAGGGGTACATTGGGGAGGGGTCTTACAGCTGAGAGAGGGGGGTGTAGTACGACAGGGATGTTGTTAGGAGTACAAGCAGTCAAATTTTGAGGTTATGGCGCCATGTACAACGCAAGTGTTGGGTACCATGAATAAGTGAGGGGCAGTAAAGGGGGGAGGAGGGGTGAACAGCAGTAGTGGGGAGGGGCATACCATTTGAAGGGGTTACGTGGAGAGCTTGGAGCCCGAATGAGCGGGGGTCATATGTCAGTAGGAGGCCATACAGGAATACGAATAAAACGGGAAAAGTTGGTTGTGGGGTACTCAGCTTGTTCTTAGCCCACCGCTAGAGAAGCCAATTCCGACAGAGCGTTCTGATCACAGCCTTATGCACGAGGCCTATAGGTACCTTTATATCATTTTTGCAAAAAATGTACTTGGAAAGCATCCCTCGATGCGGTCTTGCGTTGGCTTACAGCCCATTACTGCTAGTTCATTACCAGTTTGATCGGATTGACCTAGAACATGTGCGTATACGGAAAGTTCCGAAGGCACTCCCTGTCATATGTCTCTTCGAAGTCTAGGAATATGTAAATCGTAACCCTAGAAGACCCGTCTTGAGGTGGACGTCGAAAAGAAGGCGAGGGGACATTGGAGCCCTCACTTGCCCACTAACAATAAGCTGGTCTGTCCAAGGCCGCATCTCACTTCGCAGACGTTCTGCTTGGAAACTCTATACGAGAAGGAACATATTAGGTAGATAGTACCTTGGATGTAAACGGGATGGAGAAAGGAGTCCAATGGATGAAACACGTATTTTGCCAAACGTTCGAAACAGCATAACTTCATCATCAGGACCTATAAAACATTTATATTTTTCTATGTCGGATCGAGTTGAATACCTTCTTCCACGATAGCCGCTGGCATGCCAAGAAGTAGAAAATCCCTAACTTAGAAATTCAAAGCTTCCTAACTTATTACGATTGGTAGGTAAGTTCTAAAACTAAACGCCGCACAGTGGGGAATGGTGAAATAATTATTACTCTAGGAGAAAATGAGTTACAGCCCTGCCTGGAGCAGGGATGACGTTGTTCAACCCCATAAAATCATTTGGCGATGATTGTGTCCTTTTTTATCCGCAATTTTATTCTACCTTTAGTCAGTGTCCGGAATGGTTGCTGCGCTAGCACCTTCTAGAAAGAAAAACATACCGAACCCAATCAATGCATTAATAAACGTAGAAGGTCACAAAACAATAGCTCACTGAACTGAGAAGAATACGCGGTTAACAACCACAATTTGTACTTTACACATTGAAAACAGCAGATTTCCAGTGTGGATGGTGTTGAGCACAATGAACCTAATTGAGTTCTCAGTTAATGGTTTAAATGGACGAATTCAAGTTATTACGGGTGAAGTTTGTGGAATGCTTTAAAAACGCCACCACGCCAAGTTTTCAAATTCTCCGGGGAAACGCTTGTATCAAGAAATTTACTGTTGCATAGATTAAATTGAGGACTTAGCCAAGCGCCTGTTCGCAAAACAAGAGAAATTCTTAGGATTAGCTCATTTCAACGGGTTTCTCTGAGGCTGGCTTCCCAGAGGAAGAAACGCTGCAAATTATTACACAACAGTTCATTATCTTTCTGTATAGATTACCCATCTGCATAGATCCCATTGGTTAATATATGATCGATATTAATAAACTATTAGTCCAATACACTTTCTGGTTATTGAGGTAGATGATTAAATTTGTATCTAATCTTATTTACCCTACATACCGTAATTATATCAGACTCGACGTTGGGTATAAAACACGCCAAGTTCCTAAGACAGCCACTACAGTGCAGACATTTGCCAATCTCGATGGATGCAGAGTACATCGTGAGCCAAGGAAGTTGGAATAAAATGGAAGCGCCGTCCCTTGTCATGGCCGCCCCATGGCAAGCCATCCGTTAGTAGGTATCATTTCTCTATGAGACAATCTGCCCCAGGCAGTTTACAAAGGCAGGTAGGTATAGAAAAAACTACCGAAGGTAGGAAGCTATGTATATGTATTCGTGCAAGAAATTTAAAAAAAAATGTTTGTCCTCCAAAATAAAAATTTCCACTTGCTTTTTACGTTTTAGAGCTTTCTGAACAATTTTGGTTGCGTGTCTGTCTATAGTCAATTCCTTGTCCCAGGCAAAACTATATGAAGTTATTGTAAGAATTTGATGACATTTCCAGGGATTCAGCGTCAGCGCATGCGCAAACGTGAATTGCTTGAAACCCTGGTTTATCATTTCGTAATTGACCTATTTCGGTCAAATTTGGAGAGTAGTTTGAGGCTGACTCCAACTACCCATGAATTTCGTCACGATTGGATCAGTAATAGCTACTGCGGAACAACTCGGCCAATTTCGGTGAAATTTTCAGGAATTACGCGGGTTAGACCCTAGAGGGTCCCCCTAAGAATTTCATTGCCATTGGTCCACTAGTAGCGTGTGCGCATGCGCAAACGTGAATTTCCCGAAACGACTCTTCCTCAGTTCCTAATGGACCGATTTCGCTCAAGTTCGGATGGTAGTAGAAGTTTGACAATTACGCACGATCCGTGAGGTCTCGTTCGACGCTAAAAATGGTGATATATATATTATAATCGATTGTAAAAATATACCTTCGTATTTTACCAATTCGAGCTATTGCGTTTTGAAAATTTCATCCCCCATTTTCTACCCTTTAGAGAAGATTGGCTATAATACTCCGAAGCTTGGCGTTACTGTCAGTCTTCCCTTAGGGCTAGAAAATAGGGGATGAGATGTTCAAAACGCCCTAGCTCGAAAACATCAAATAGGAAGGTATATTTTTTGCATCGATTTTAAGTAGATCACAAATTTTAACGTCGAAAGAGACCTTGCGGAGTTGAGTGTGAATCACAAATCTCCCCGTCCCCTCGATAGGCCAAATTCAAAGATTCGTTCAATGATCAGCTGATCAAATGCAACTTTTTTCTTTTTATCCGAATCGGGTTTCTTGTTTACTACTTATGAGCTTCCTTAGTAACGTTATGAAGGATCTTCAACTCTTGAAGTCACTGTACCTACACAAGAATAAATTATTGTGACCTTGCGATATAATTTATTTACCAATAGGGTGTTAATTTGCAGATGGGACATAATAATATCATGTGGGAGATAATAATAATATGGGAGACAATAATAATCCATTGTGTGATAATTTGCAACGGGAATCGGATTCAGCATCCTCGGAAAGCTCTGTATCCCAATTTTCAGCCCCGAAATTCGAGTAGTTTGGCAGGAATAAGCTAAAGGAAAAACGCTTCAATGATGAAGTTTTAGAAAGTGAAAAATTATTAAATGAAGTAATATTGATTTGGAAAAAGAAAAAAAATCTCTCATGGAGGGTACCTACCTACCTACCAGAATAGTTTTTCTGACCTTTTTTCAGGTTCAACGCTCAAAGCCCTTACGGGGTCTGAACAGTTGATGCTACGGTGCTCTAGATGGTCGTAATATATTTTTATAACCGAAATAGAAACCGTATCATTATAATTAAATGTATTTGATGAGTTTTGACAATGTCATCTATTTTTCACCCGTTGTAGAGCCACGTTTGCCATTTTTTAATGGCGGGGTCGAGAGCTTGAGCGTAAACTTTTGAGGGTACATCACCCCTCTCCCCTCCACCACATCACCAACTGCACGCCCTTCCAAAGGCCGGAAGGACCCCCCCCCCCCCCCCCCTCCCTTCTATCCCCATCCTTCCACTTATCGCTTCCACCTTTGACATTCCTTGCGTCCCTTTTTAGAGTGCACAGTGGAAATCATTTTTATAGTTTACTTTTTCTACATATTTATGTATCCTTTGTTATTCTTTATGTACCTATTCGAAAAACATGTCCCATGTTTCCTTGCTTTGATCATTGATCTGAACTGTAATAATCCGGGGGTCTGCGGGTGTCCCACATATTTCATTCGACAACAAAATGTACCATCACGAACACAAACCACTGGCGGCTAAGGCAACATGATTTTTTCCCAAAACCACAATTAGTCTTCAATAATAAGAACGATTAACGTGAAATGCCGTACCAAAAGAGACTTCAAGAATCGGAAATTAATGCGGTTCAAGTAAAAGGATCGTTTGAGTGGTTGGGCCTTTCTGCAACCACTTCCTTCATAAAGAATCAGAACAATCGTGTAATGCGTAATAGGAAACTATGTATGCTACATCCCTTGGCAGACGTTTTTATGCCCCCCCTCCCTTGCCAACGCAATTCTTTTTCACCTAAACCCAATTACCCCTCAGGAAAGAGGACGACTTTTTTGCATTTCAACCCCTCTGACAGCCCCTTGTGTAGGTTATATTCTTTCTAAATGCAGGAGCAGAGTTCGTTTGTTTGACAGAAGTCTCTCTCCCGAGGATGCATTAATTAACGGAAGTTCCTTTGAAGTACATTTTTTCATCTTTCCTGGCAGAGAGCATTATGATTGGTACCGCTGAAGATCACCTTTTGTCTCCGTTCCGAAGGGACCCCAAATCGAATTATTCACGTAAAACGAACGTACTTTTTTTTCAAGGCTGGACGCATTTTTTCTCGATGCATCCGTATGTAGGTACCTCGTATTCTTTTACTTTTTCCGTCAATTTTTTTTTTTTTTTTTTTTTCAAAATCAGGTTTTCTCTTGTGGGTTCCCTTTTGGCTGAAAGGGAAAATCAAATGAAATCATCCCTTCAGCCGGCACAACTGGGAGTTTGCTTCAAAGATGGGAGAAATTCGCTTTGAACTGCACGGTCACGTTGAATTCCCGGTTGGAGTCATTCAGATCACATAGTGATATTTCTTCAAAAGGGAGGAAATAGCGAGAGCAATTAAAATTAAACGAGTTCCAACACACCGACAAGAGGTCCAAAATTGGTTGCGAGTTTCATTTATGAATGTTTTTTTAAAGTTTATAGGCAAACTTTATAAGCAAACTGCGAAGGAAAAATGAAAAACCCAAAGTTGATTGAGTGGTTGATTGTCTCAGCATGGTCTAGAATTTGTTATATTATATTTAAAGTTCCCACGTATTCATCTGAACCCCTTTTAATCATTAATACAATTTTGTGAGTAAGTATACCTAATAATAATAGAAACTTAGATTTTCCCTTAACCCTTTGGCGCTCCTCGGGACAGATTTAATACAAATTCACAAGTTTTTCGCAAAATATTCGAATCCCGGTGGGTTTTTTAGTTTAATAAATTTTATCTCAATAGAGTGCAGTAGTATGGGGAAAATGCTATTTTCCGTTAGCTTCGCCTATAGAGCAAGAAATGGAAAAAGTAGCTTTTTAGAGGTACAGAAGCTGTTAGGTCCGGACGATCACTTCGATTTAATCTAACACGAATCTAACCAGTAACGATAGGTTTACTTAATCCAGATTACCAATTTCTTCAAAATTTCAGATTCGGAAAGAATTCGAAAAAAGAAATTGATTATGATTGAACAAGTAATCTATCGTCCTTCTAGAAGTCCATGGGCCAGTCCTTTACACATGGTTCCGAAAAAGTCAGGAGGCTCCCCTGTGGAGATCATCGTGCAAATAATAAAATTACACAACCAGATCGATATCCTTCGCCTAATATACAGGAAATATATCTAATAGCCTTCGTGGAAAAAATTATCTTCTCCAAAATTGATTTGCTAAAGGCGTACCATCAAATCCCTATGGCACCTGAAGGCATCCAGAAAACTGCAATCATTACTCCATTTGGCTTATTTGATTTTCCCCAGATGACATTTGGACTTTGCAATGCTGCACAATCCTTTAAGAGATTCATCAATGAAGTTACTAGAGGCTTAAATAATGTACAAGTATACCTAGATGACTGTCTGATAGGAAGTTCGTCATGAGAAAAACACCTAAAATATTTGAAAGCTTCAAAAAATAGAGTGTAGTGGGGTACCCATGTAATGTGAATTTGGTTGTAACGAAATTGAATTCCTTGGTCATATTATTAACTCGTCTGGCATCAAACCTCTTCCGAGAATATCGTGCAGTTTGAAATTCTCAAAACGGTCGATAGTTTACGTCGTTTTTTGGGTAGGTACGTACGTCAACTTTTATAGGCGTTTCATACCAAAAAGGCATCATGTCAGTTTATCATATTTGAACAATTATCTTAAAAGGGCAGATTGGAAAACAAGATTCTTTCATGGAGTGGTCAACCAATACCAGGAGGGCCTTTCCCCCGTTTTCCCTCTTTTAAAATGGCTTCCTGCTAGAAAAGATTCCCACTTCAACTCAAGTTTTGAAACAACGGTCAAATTCCTAAGGTTCAGTATTGAAAATAATAAACCAAAAAGAAAAGCGTTTGTTGATATTAAAAGACAAAACGAGATGGTCAAAATACAAAAGCAGCATTACGGCGGTAATGAGAAAGTAGGAATGGGCAGTACTGCCAACTTACAACACCGATATCCTAACGGGGGTTTTGGTAGGAATTGATAAGGTTGCTCAATTTTCGCAAGTACGTACCTACTGTCGGATGTTGGTTCAATGTAAGTATCGTTGAATAGGTAATTTTTCACGCTGAATCGAATAGTAACACTCCCAATTCATTTTGACTGATAAAAAATTGATTTTTCGATAAAAATAGGAAATTTTTGGACATACATCCAACTCATATTTCAGTAATGTATGTGTGTTGGTTGAATTTTTCCTAATCATCATTGCTCAGATTCACCTCAATTGTTCACTAGCTCAACAAAGTAAGGTTTTCATACGATGGTATGTCCAAAAATTCACTATTTTTATCGGCAAATCAATTTATTATCAGTCAAAATGAATCGGGAGTGTCACTATTCGATTCAGCGTGAAAAATTACCTAGAAAACGATACTTAACTCCTCAAGTCATGGTCAGGTCGTCAACACCCTAAAACACTCGAATTCCTTGAAAAACCTAAGTTCGTTTATTTGCAATCAAACACAATTCGGTCTCTTAATTGGTGCACGAACATTGAGAAATACTTCACCGTTAGACAGCTGAGATTTTGGCGCAACTTTGAGGCTTACAGGCCAGAAATCACATTCATGCTGGATGACTAGGACCAATGAGCGATTGAAAAAGTGGTGATTTTCAAGATTTGACAATTTTTCCTCTTCAAGTTCATTTTTCACCCATCTCGTCCACTTGAAAAACTTTGGTTTTCCATCAGGGAGATAGGAAATTTAATGCTCTTTCCAATATTTATTGTTAAATTTACACTCAAATTAAGCGTGTCATGGTTGTTTTAGTGATAAAAGGTCGAAAGAAAAAACAAAATCTTAAAATTGAAATAACTAAAAAAATAAGGGGTTTAAGAAAAAACTTTGAGAGACAATTTTTGTTGGAAATGACCTGTAGAATCGATTCTTGGCCTGTGACCGTCACGAAATGTAACACCCTAAACAAATGCCGAGCCATGAATTACTTTAGACTAGATGATTGTTTGGGTAATATTATTCCGTTTTAATAGGTACCTATTTAGTGTTCTTATAGTGACAATCCATCAACAATAATTATGATCTACGCTATGCGATGAGGGTAATGACTCGAGATCCGGGATCCGATTTCTCGTTATTTATCGTTTCATGAGCATTGAGTTACGCGATGCCTTCGAAGATCTCGCGGGGATCAGCATCACCTCGAAGATGACACCTACCGGATTTCTACCTTCGACCCCCCGTTCGAGTATCGCCGAGTTTGGACGACTAAGCATAATGCACGAGTCTAATCTGATATCTCGCTAATCTCCAGACCCCATCATCGGAGGGGTTCCAGGCGCCAAGACTTGACTCGCAGATTCTTCTGTCATTGCCCTCGATTTACTTCGCCCATCTCAAGGAAAATACTCTGAGGGCCGTAACTCGCTGGGAAACGCCCAATAATAGCAATTTTCGGCTTTCTACGGGCAACTAAAGTAGTGTGAAGTTCCGCTTCGGGTGTTACAATTCAATTTTTGTATCCTTAATAAAAACATAAGATAAAATGAATACGTAATTTAAAAAAATAAAATAAAACATAAAACGTAAAACATAAAATGTAGAGTGCGGGCGAACTACGTTGTGATATTTATTTTTCGAAGAAAATGAAGCTACTACAATGGCTTCAAAATTTTAATAATGCAAATTTTTGAAAATGTTCTTCATAGAAATCCGTTTCAGACCATTCTAAAACGATTCCTGAAATTTAACACTTTTTTATATAGCATTTATTTCAATCGTTTACACATGTATTCAAACGTTTGACAAATGTATTTAAACCATGTATAATTTTATTTAACCTTTTTACAATATTTAAACCTTTTCCAAATGTATTTAAACCAAAAACAATTTTATTTAACCCTTTTAAAATTATATTTAAACCTTTTCCAAATGTACGTATTTGAGCCATTACGTACCTCAAAAGTTGAAGAGCAGTAGAGTTTGTGTGAAACCACAAAAAAACAGGCAAGTACCTACTGGTTTTTATGAGGAGCGAGCACAAAATTAGGTAATGAAGTTGTCGTCCAGTTGCCGCATCGGGCAGTAGAAAGAACATGTTCATCACGTCTTGTCGCGCAGTCTTGAAGTGTAATTGAAGACACACTTCACTGAATTACTTCTATGAAATGATGTTCTCCTTGTCTCATTAACTTATTATGTCTTGCTACTGTTTTGATTTTGAAAAAAACTTGCTCAACAGGGTATAGCATGGGTGAATAAGGTGGCAAAAACTTGAAGGTCATATGAGAAGGATCCATAAATTATTTAACCATCCCTTTTGAATGGCGAAAGAATTCTCTCGCCACTCAGGAGGGATATAATTGGTGCCTACTCGAATCAGAAACTCTACTGACTCTTTTTCATTCTGAAAGGTTTAATACATTTGTGAATGGTTTAAATGGATTTGCAAACGGTTTAAATAGATTTGCAAACGGTTTTGTAAATAGTTTAAATGGATTTGCAAACGGTTGAATTATTTTTTATATATTTATCATATATATTATTAAACACATTATACATTACCTGTAATAATATTATATATTATTTATATATTTATATAAATATTATTTATGTATGTGTCACTCCAGACGATATCTTAACAAGGAATCTAGCTATAAATCCAAAACGATTTCAAAATGTCAATAATATCAAAAGAGAGGATGATTTCGTTGGCAAGAATTTTTGGAGTACTCCAAGGGTTCAAATTTTGAAAATGTAGAGTCAAAAATCCCTTTAAAAAAACGCGTTTTTGAGGTTTTTTAGGTAAATTACCATCTTAAAAATAGGAACATAATTATGGCATATTCGGAATCAGCGTGAAATTTCCTATAAAATCGCCCACCATCGGTTAAAATAATTCTTTGAAAATTCGCTCATCAACTCATGCTGCATGAATGGGACTTTAGAAATTTTACAGGAGAATGCTTTTTCAGGAAGGATTAGTAAGCTGCTATTTACTTACAGGGTGTCCCAAGATTCAGTGCAGTAACTTCAAGGTCTAATTTCCAACAAAAAGTGTCACTTGCAGTTTTAATGAGCTTTCGTGAGCTTTTTCACTTTGAAGAGTTTTCTCGTGTTTTCGGCTTTACGTCACTAAAATGGCCGTAACTCCCTCAATTCATTGTATGAAATTGAAAAACAGGACTTGAACTGATGGAAGAACGAAAAAGAGTGAAATTTACTGTATGAAAGCGTCATTTTTGTGAATAACTTGACCTGTATCTATTGAGCTCTTGTGGAGAGTAAACTTCAATTTTTGTAGTACTTCACATTTCATCGAGGATTTCATCAGTCGTTTTACCTGAATGTTTCATAATATGGAACCCGTTTGCGAGAAAAAAAATCTCCATTCTATCAGCTTTCCAGCTGTGTGATTATTGTTAATTTTACTGTGAAAATTAGGGGGGAAAATCACGTTTAAATAATTTTAAAAAAAGTGTTTTTTTTTTTTTGTATGGGAAATCGGGTACTTGGGTGTTTCTCGAATTGACAATGGCTAGAGGAGTTAGGTGCCATTTTACACGTAACTTTTTACGCTGAATGACACTCCTGTTAACGTTGACTAATTTGTTTTCTTCGTAGGAAGGTGAGTAAATCTTTGTGATCCAAGGGGGTAGTTGAATCTCGTGAGATGCCTGTAGAGACCGCTCTTCAGGATATGTGAAAACTAATAGAAAATGGAACTCCCGTGAAAATTGTATTTTTTCGTACATGTCAGCACCTCCGATTCAGTGTTTGAAAACCTTTGTGTGTTTATTAAATTTCCCCAGTGCTTAAGGCGCAGATTATTCATTAGTTCTTCGGAAAATGGGTCGTAGGCGCTCGTGTGTCCGAAAATGCACTATTATCTTCGGAAAATCCATTTTTTACCAATCAAAATTAATCAAGACTGCCCTCATCCGATTCAGCTTGAAAATGTACGTGGAAAACAATACCTTGCTCTTCTAACCATGGTAAAATCCAAAAAAAAAACCCAAAATCTGAATTAAAAAAACTTGTGTTTTGTATTTAAACGTGGTTTTCTTCCCTGATGCTCAGAATTGAAAATAATCATACCACTGGAAAGCCGATAGAACGGAGTTTTTTTTTCTTCTCTGTAAACGGGTTTCATGTGAAAAATTCAGGTACAAGCCACTGATGAAATCCTTGATGAAATTGAAAGTACGACAGAAATTGAAGTTCAAGCTCCACTAGAGCTCAAATAATACAGTTTGAGAGATTCGCAATTAATTAATCTTCCTCAATAATAACAAAAGAAAGAGCCAGCATTTTTGGAGTACTCTAAGGGGTCAAATTTCGAAAATTTAGAGTAAAAAATCGCTAAAAAACGTGTTTTTTCAGGTTGTTGGTGTAAATTATCATCTTGAACATTGGAACATAAATTTGGTATGTTCGGAATCAGCGTTAAATTTCATATAGGAGCCACCCACCAAATCGGTTAAAATGATTCTTTGAAAATTCGCTCAACTCATGCTGCATGACTGGAACTTTTTTCATTAAACCTTGAATCGCTTACGTCCTTAACCAGGTCGTATTTTGAACATCCGCAGGTACACCCTGCTGATCCTCGAGGATTTCAGTGGTCAACAGCCGCCTCCAAGACGTGCTGGGGGTCCCTAGGAAGGGATTAAGGCGAAAGGACCCCACGAGTTGCCTGGGGGGCAGGGGGCTACGTGACATACTACGGGGTCCCTGTCCCACCTTGTCCCGGTCGTAAGTCTGTTGGTCCGCACGTATCGTCGGGACGCCAGGCCTAAGGCTCCTCGACACGGGACAAATATTGAAACAAGTTGTCGAATCGCTCACGAACCTTTCAGCCCATTTCCTATTGCTGTTTTTTTCTTTATCAACCGACGTTTAAACAGCCCAGATTGAAAATGATTGAAATATTTGAAAAACATCTAAAATATACCACTATAACTGTTTCTAAGGGTAAATATTTTAGATCGAATTATCGGCTAGGTTGTGTACAAATGAAGCCTCGAAATGGAAATTTTTAATAATGAAAATAGGGATCTATACGAAGTATAGAATAGAAAGATCCTGGGGGGTCAAGGGGGGCTTACGCGCCCGAGTTTATATTATATTATATTAATTATATCGCGAGGTTAACAGTAATTATTTCTTGCGTATACCTACAATTTATCAGTCCTTACCAACCCGTATTTACCTAGTGTCATTCGAGAGTTTGTTATAGGTCATTCATTACGAAGTTCAGGAACTAAGGAAGCAAACAAGGAACTCTACTAGGTGAAAATGAAAAAAAAAAAAAAAAAAATCCATTTGACCAGCTGATCTCAAGAATGGTATTCAGCCCTTCTCGAAAATATTTAACGATTCACACTCGTGCTCCTTCTATTTTGCTTCCTAACTTAAGAAAGTAGGACGCAATGTATTCGTGAAATAAATTTTTTTAAAGTCTGCAAACTTGGTTGGGCGGTAAACCTTTGTCTTTTTTGTAACACGGACTTATATAATCAGTTAGTGAACATTTCAGCGAAATTGGTAGAATAGTTCCGAAGTTATGCCTATGACAATAAACTTAAAGTTTGCGCGGGCGCAGTAGCCATCACTCATTCAACTGTGGCGAAAATTAATTGTCATAGGCATAACTCCGGAACTATTCTACCAATTTAGCTGAAATGTTCACTAAAACTGATTCTATACGTCCATGTAACAAAAGTGAGGAAGTTATACTGCCCACCCAACTTGGCAAACCTTTTTTTCTTTCAACCCTAAAGTCTTTGATGGGAAGTTCTACAGTGTTCCGCAAGGTCTCATTCTATGCTCAAAATTATTATCTATTTGAAATCGATGAAAAAACTATACCTTCCTATTAGAAGTTTTCGAGCTAGGGCGTTTTGAAAATCAGATCCCCTGTCAGGGATGGACATCCATTTCCTTCATGCTTTAAAATTTTCGATCTAGCGGAGAGCTTTCGGAAAACGTGTAATATGATGGGTCGGAAATGAACGGAAGAGGGCGAAAAAGGGGAAAGAAAAAGCGTGTGACGTCATCTAGTATGTATATTGCTTTCTCTCTCCCTCACATGGGAACTGGTTGAGAGGGAGATACGTACCAGATAAAGTCAAACGCTTTTTCTTTTGCTTATTCCAGCTTAACTACTCGAATTTCAGGGCTTCAAATTGGGATGTGGGGGTTTTGAGGGTGCTAAATCTGAATCTGAGGTTAAAAACATCAAATTCCGACCCTCGCCCATTCTCTTTCCACCAATCAGAGTAGACTGACGATAACACCAAGCTTTGGGGCACAACTAGATACCTACCACCTACTTAGGTATCGATATCAGTATCAAAGATGTGATACCACCTAACTGTCGATACCAGTATCTAAATATGTTGCAATACCACCTATAATAAGTATAGCATAATAAGTATAGCATAATAAGTATAGCTATAATAAGTATAGCATAGTAAGTATGGTGGAGGTAAGTATAGATACGAATATCCAAATATGTTGCGATATCACAAGTATCAATACCAGTATTAATAGATGTTGCGATACCGCCTATAATCAGTGTAGTATAGTAAGTATAGAAGAGGTAAGTATAGACACGATTATCCAAAGATGTTGCGATATCACCTAAGTATCGATAGGTACCAATATCAATAGATGTTGCGATACCGCACCTAAGTATCAATACCAGTATTAATAGATGTTGCGATACCGTCTATAATCAGTGTACCTAGTATAGTAAGTATAGTAGAGGTAAGTATAGACACGATTATCCAAAGATGTTGCGATACCACCTAAGTATCAATACCAATATTACCAGTATCAAGTATCGATACCACCTAAAACTCGATAACAGTATCAAAATATATGTTGCGATATCACCTAAAAATCGATACCAGTATCAAAATATGTTGCAATTACTAAAAAAATATGTTCCATACTACTATCGATACCATTATCAAAAGATGTGATGCCACCTAAATATCGATACCTGTATCAAGAGAGGTTGTGACAAAACAACTTCGCAAGATCTGCATAACTTCGAGAAGCCTAATTTCGAAGCTGACCCTAATCTCAAGGCTCTTCCTAACTCCTTAGCAAAACTCCAAGGGTTGGTCCAAAACGTTGTAGGGACCAACCTAATGGGTGACAGGGGGTTTTCCGACGAAAAGTGGCATCGGTCTGCGGAGTGCGAGACAAAGAGAGATGTACCGGGAGCTGGTCCTTGAGGCACCCTCACTCCTCACCGTGACAAGCGAAGCAGGAAGTGATAGCCTAGGCAGGCCGAGCCCGGGGCAAGGTCTCCCCGCCGCTCCTCTCCACCGCGCCGTCGTCGCTCCCAAATATAAAATAAAGCGCGAACACGCTTCCTCCCGCTGCACGCTGCGCCTCATTGTCCTTGCTGCACCGCTCAGCTGCACAAAACTGCATGCAAGGCCGGGCCGAATCGCTTCCTCCAACTCCTCCGATGACGATCTCCGCGGGAAAAAACTATCGCTTCGGACGGACCCCTCCGCTCGGCTCCGGGTCGATAATTTCAACTATGGCCAACAAAAGGCCTCTCGCTCTATGAGCCCGCCTCCACAACCTTTTCTTACTCCATTTCATCTTCCTAAAAAACAGAAAATACCGATTTCTTGACAAATTTGTATCCTCAGAAGCTCCAAAAAACGTGCGCCAAGTTGGGTGGGCAGTATACTGCCGTGCAAAGGAGAAAAGCAGTCTCTCCAGCTAAGCAGTTTTTGAAAAATCAAAATTCTCAATTTCGTTCGAAAATATGATTTTTTTTCGAAAAGGAACCATATTTTCAACCCAACTTGAGATATTTATGGTGCAAAAAGGCGAAACCTCAATTTTACAAAAACTGCTCAGCTGGAGAAACTGACTTTCTCCATTGCACGGCAGTATAGCTCATCACGCGTATAGCTCAATATAGTTCATCACTATTCGGTCGAGATAGCCCCAGTAAATTGGAAAACTACAAGAAAGGCACTTGTGATCAGCCCCTGAACATTCTCCAGAAAAGGGCATTAGCAATTCGTTGCATCTTTATAACGGGATGAATGGATCTTTAAATTTATGTTATATTTATAAGGAATAATACTAAACCTCTCTGTAATAAAATGCAGAGTTTTCAGTCAACAACGTGTGTTGGGACGTTGACTGTTCCGAACGGATCGAATGGAAAGAGAGCTAACGTCAGTTGAGGCTTATATTATCACGGGATCCGAACCTCGAAGCAGAGAAACAGCGTCGGAGGCGACAATCACAAAGTTATTGTAAACTAAGGAAGACGGCAAAGGGGGTTCCACTAGGATGAGGACGAGGTCCTGTCGTGTCGTTAGCAATGCATAGGTTCTCCGTTCTCTGACTACGGGCCTACCGTTTCCACCAGCCCTTCCTCTCCCGTCGCGACGTTCTGAATCTGATGCCAGGGGGTTTCTGAATTAAGGATTTGCATTGTAATGGAGAGACGAGGCGAGGCGGGAAGGGCAGCCGCGGTCGTATTACACGCTGGATTTTCAGGTTTCAACCTCCGGCAGACCCTGATGGATGGAGAGCTCTATTTGCTCTTGAGGCAGCCGTACTTTACACAAAACCGATACAACGAACTCTCGTTAACACGAATCCAACGAGACCAAGCAGCAGTTGAGCAAAAGTGGCCACGATGAAGATGTTCAATAAAAAGGGGCGACTGCTCCAGTGTTCCGGTGCGGTGAAAGCACTGACGCCTGAGTGTTCCCGTTCACTTTTCC
>JAEMON010000005.1:23420049-23435458 GCA_030264115.1 Lygus lineolaris
CCTTTCCCCTCACCCCTCGACATACCTATAACCGCATGACGGGAAATCAAGAACCAGATCAGGTGAATTTCTGTTTGTGCATCTGAAATCCTGAACAGAACCGAAGCACTCAGTGGCTCTAATTTCAGTGAAAATCAGCTACTGCTAACTTGATTGCTCATACGAAAACTCCTGTGTTGATCGAAAACATGACTGTGATGATCGGCCCATCTGATCAGCCACTAAGGATGGCAACAATTTTCAACATATCGATATATTCGTCTTCCGATATATCGAAAACAACATATCGATAACACGAATGCATCGGTCGAACCTAGAATTGTTATTATAACCAAAAAATTGCATTATAACCAGTTGCATTATTTAAATTTAAAATAAAATTTTAAATATGTCAATAATGGGCTAAAACCATACACTTTACTAAAAAAGTACTATGAAAAAGACAGTACGCAGTTTAAAAACTAGCATATATCTGATTGATATCCAGTAATTACAGCAACATTTCGAAAACCATTAGAGAAGACTGACGGTAACGCCAAGCTTCGCGGCACAACTAGACCCCAAATGCATTGGTGCACCAAATTTCATTAATTTTGGACCATGGTAACTAAGGAAAGGGCCGCGTACGGCGTACGGACGGATTTTTTTAATTCGATTTGTGGATTCTACGTATCTTGAAACGTAAAAAAATCAATTTTTTTTATTGAAAATAATAAACCAAAAAAATTATTTTTCGTTTTGGTTCTGGTGTGGAGGAAACTTGGAATAAAATCTCAGCTGTTCAAATAACAGGCGGCATTCCACAGGCTCTTGAGAAACCCTTCCCTACGTCACACTAAAAGAACTGAACCGAAAAATAATGCGCTGAGATCGCATCGGGAGCAGTTAGAATTGGAATAATTTACAAAATTAATAAATAAATAATAATTAATTAATTCAATCAATTTATTAATCAAGTAAATTATATTCTCACTAATCAGGAGCCTGGTGGGGGGGTGTTTTGTGAGCTAAACAAGCGCAAGGTGTTCTGTAAGGAAGCAACATCGACGAAAGCTGTCCACTGTGGACAAGCTTGTGACCACCTCGGGAGGTGATGAGAAGATTTTTGATGAGGTTAGGTGACTGAATCACGTTATCTTGGATTATTATCATTTACCGGCGATAATTTGAGTAATTGAGTTATTAGCGTGATATATCAAGAGATATATCATTTACCGGCGATAATTTGAGTATTGAGTTATTAGCGTGATATATCAAGTTTTGCTAATTTTTAGTGATTTGAACCATTAATTATCATGTTTTCTTCCTTTCTCCTTGACTTTACAATCGATACATCGAGTACCAACTCGATAATGTCTCACAACTCTTGTGCAACAGACGTTCTGCCGTTTTGACTTTCCAACAGTAGTTTTCAACAGTTGTGATAGCTGTAAAGTTACAGGATATATTATGAAAAACAATCACCAGCGTCGTTCTGCACTTCAGTCGTTCAGAAATACGTGGAGCCACTCTGGAACGGTAATTATCAGGCAGACAAAAAAGGTTCGTAAAGCTTATGGGACTATAAGCTTCCATTGAAGGATTAACGAGTATGTTTGCAATAACGATTCGCCTTGTAGTGTCAAGGAGCGTTTGATCTACACGTAGGTACCATCCTGAAGGTATTTGAGAGTACGTTGCCTCCTTCCGTTAGACTCGAAGCCCATCGAGAAACCGGGAGCTCTCATAAGAAAGCTGTGGCATTCGGAAAATATGAGGCCTGAACCGAGGAAAGGAACAAACCTAACCGACGTGCTGTGTTATCCAGAGGAAGAGGTTTGAGAGGGGCAGAGAGAATGAAGAAAATCGCACGAAAAAAGACGGGTTGGGGAACGGTTTGGATTCGCCGGCCGTTTTCGCCGTGTGCGTTGGAAGTCTCGTTTAAATTCTTGTGCGGTCTTCCGTTTGTTGCTTCGGATGAAGAAGCCGACTGCAGCATTCCGGGGCCCGTCTTGGAGGGTCAGGAAACTGGAGGTCGTCCGTCCCTGTTGTCCAGTGATTGTCAGGAAGAAGTGAATTTCCACTGGAAGATGCTCCATTGAGACTTAGATTTGCGCCGATTCATGGACTATTGGAGATTTCAACTGTACCTACTTCTGCAAACCTGCCTGTTGCCTACATTTGTATTTCTAACATCTTCATATTGGAAGATGATTACATTACTTATCATTTTTAGAATATCTCGGGGAAAAAAGCATTCACATCGCAGGTTATCAGGGTTCATCTAAGCAAAACGCAAGTAGTTTTTGTTGTGTTTTTTTTTTTTTTTTGTGTTGTTTCGTTTTGCTGTTGTTGCGTTTTGTTGTGTTTTTTGTGTCTTGAAGAAATAATCTGCCAAGTGGGTGTGACACCCTCTATTCAATAGCAAGAACTGGAATTTCACGATCATATTATGCCAATGTGATGATGTTGATATTATGCCAAATTTACAAACATCAACATAATCGTGAATCCTTTCCCCCCACATTTCTGATGTCCTTTGAGTTAGGGCTCGATGTGTGGATTTTTCCCTTGCATGGCAAATCCCGAGTCTGATCGAGGGGGCTCGCAACCTGCTCAGGACTACTACAGTTCGTTTTGACTAGAACTTGACAATTGGTGGTCACAACAGAACAACAAGGAACTGCCCACTACACCTTGCTACCTTGAAGCCAAATTCCAAGGTGATCTGTTGTCAACTAATGGTATCAATACTCTACACTTTTGCAGCTATAAGAGTAAAACACTGCAAACTGCAAGGTACCAAAAAGTTTCTATCAATCATTCCTTCAATTATTCCCGTTTTTTTTTTAAAGTTAAAAGGTTTTGGTTATTCGAGGTGATGTTGTCGCTTTCCAAGTGTTTGACATTTGGGACTCGTTACTGTATATCATTCAAAATAATATCGGGAGCGAAACTTTTGGCATTTTCGTTTTATAGAGGTTGTCCCTGTTTGTCATGTATTGACGAATATGTCTGTTACCTACAAAGACAAGGATTCGCAATTAGTTTGAGGCTTGGCGAAAACGTTGACAGAAGCGATGGGGCATCCCGGCTGACAGGTGACTCCGACAGTCCATTTTGGAATATAGTGGTATTGAGCCTTCGGTAATGTGTGGAAATTGATGGGTGAGCTGTTTTTTATTTTCTGTCTGCCAAATTTGAATGCACGTTGATACTAACGATGAATAAATAATGTTGTGGATTCGGTATCCAGTTAGTAACCGAAGTGGAATAGTGTGCATTCAATCAGACATTTACACAGCAAATTTATTTCTAAGTCGCATTATCCGCGGATGAGAGGGGAGTAAAATATCGTATCGTATCGTGGGCCCTACGAAAATGTCCTCATTTCTGTGCTTCTGGATGACACCTGAAAATCAACTCCAGCAAGAAAGTAAGGATCATCAACAATCTCACAGGAGGACTCGGTACGGATATAGCAGGTCAGCGACTCTCCTTCTATCCCTGGGATTATATCAATACAATATCATTCTGATGCGTGCGTGAGGAATGACAAAACCATCCATTGGAAAGATGGTTATCCAATTTGAGGTAAAAGTAGACCATGCGGAGGACTCTTCTTTGGAAGCTCCCAGCGGTGAGAATAAGTTGCGGGTAACCAGGTGATCAGATTTGACTGGAGAATTCCAGCAAAGAACGTACCAGATACCAGTGCTACGTACTACTATACTTTCAATATACCTACAACTATACCTAAAGACAACTATACTTTTGAAGTCCCTGCTATCGTCTGATGAAGCATTGAAGATGGCTCTTCTCCGCAACCAGAACTCCTCCTCCACCCAGCCTACCATCAGCTGCAAATGTCTATCCTTATGAAATAAGGATTAATCGGTAAACCCATATCGGTAAATATGGCGGGAAAGTTACGTTGAAACGGGGGTCGTCTGCCATTGGCCAAATCCGTCCATGCCTCTCAACCAAACAAAAATGAAAACGGGAAATCTTCAAAAACAACACTGTTTTAGCTCCAGATTAGTGAGAATATAATTAACTTCATTAATAGTAATTGATTGAATTAATTAATTATTAATTAATAATTATAAATTATTTAAATGAATTATTTTTCCACTGCTCCCTGTGTGATCTCAGCACATTCTCTTTCAGTTGTTCTTTTAGTGTGACGTGTAACCGGGTGTCTCAAGGGCCCTCGGAATGCCGCCTGTTTTCAAACAGCTGAGATTTTATTCAGAATTTTCTCCACACCAGAACGATAAACTATTTTTTCTTTGTATTAACAGTGTTGTTTTATTCCAAATAACAATAGAAGAGCAGACAAAATTTGATTTTCTCATACACGATCATTCCCCATTCCAAGACTCTTTCCCACTCATAGGATACAATATTTCACCTCTTTGGGAAGCTCTCTCTGAGATCTATTATTTGGTGAATTAACCCTCCCTGTTGATACAGGTATGTACTAAAATTGAAACCAAAATACACACAATATGCGTTATTGATTTATGTATACTTACGTATACCTACGTACTTGTATCATCATGTAACGGTCAACTAGTTCCAGTCGCTACCCCAACTGCCTAACTCATGGTCGAAATGCAGATTTGGCAGAATTCAGATAATTATGTGTGAAATAACTGGGTTACAGATGGAATTCATGTGACGCGTCGGAAACGTGAGACGCCACGATGCCTTTGTCGCCTTCCAAGACAAGAACCGGCATCCGAAGTGCCCGCGGTATTTGGGACAATCGATATCGACGACCAGACGGTGGTGTCACTCACATTCACATCTACTCACCTACACAACACACACTCCACCAGCACATCGCCAGGTGCCAACTAATATTATAGCTATTCGAGGCGTCGGGGCGGCAGGTGTCGGAGAGATGGAAGAATAAAACCGATATGTTGTTGTTCCTTGCCATCGGTGAGAAGGGCTTCTGAGACGTCTTTCCACCCTTCTAAAACGAAAACGATAGGTCGCTTAACCCACTCCTAATCGAATACTCAACGCCAATGCCGCTTCTCAACCATGTTAGAGAAAGCAACTTCTTGTTTCCCAATATTATGCCAGCGATTCCAAATTGTCAACCAATAATTTATTGATGTAATTCATCTAGGAATAAAAATTATTAAACTACTTACTGTTATTCTACTGCCGCACAAATCACTACTTGATTTGCTCAATTTCCCACTCAGTAATCGAATTCCCCGTCAGTCAAAACCAATTTGCGAATCACAATGTTCAGGGTCTACCGAAGGTAGCGGAAGCTTTGTTTTCACTTTGGAGATCAAAAATTTTTTGTCTTCCAAAATTGGAATTTCCAGTCGCATTTTATGTTTCAAAGCTTTCTTAACAATTTAGTTCCATGTCTGTCTGTTCGCATTTACTTGTTACAGCCATAATCTTCCCAGAGGTGTCATCCAATTTTGGTCAACTTTTCAGGGATTATCTGCCGTAGGGCCCCATATGTAGGTCCCATATGAATTGTGTATCATGATTGAATCAACGGTACGCAATACGCGTGCGCTAGCGTAAAATTCGTTTACGATTGTGTTGACGTTTGGTGTAAACTGATCAACGTCAACACGATCAAGAGTTTATTCTCATTAACTAGTCATTGTTGGCGTAACATTCATAATTTACCTAGGTACACAGTTTTGATTCAATTTCGCTCATGTTTTCAGGAAATAACGGGAAAAGCCCACTGAGGTCTCATATGAATTTCATGATGATTGAATCAGCGACAGACCCTGCGTCTGGAATTATTACCCTAACGTGGAATTCATTAAATTTCGCTGTTACAGCTCCAACAACCACATTTTTCATCCGATTTCGTTAAATTTTTCTTGGACACTAGCAAGCTATGTGCCATTTCTCTTGTCAGAGTATTTTCATATCGGTGGTCATTGTACTTATTGGGAGAAGTTAATTTCATTAAATTCGGCTATTGGAGTTAGTATTATAATGTTCGAGTAGGTATTTTATTCTTGTTATGGTTACACAAAGTAAAAGTAAAGTAAAGTAAACAACCATTTCAGGCTGGATTTTGTCAGTCTGCCGCTTCGCGGATGTCATCAGCAGTCCTCCAAGGGGAGCATCAGCGTTTTTTCTGATGAGTTCACTCATGGCTACTCATTGCCTCACCCCCTCGAGTGGAGAGGGGATCGCCGACGGCCCGACGTGAAAAATGCTGAGATGTGTGGTCCCAGCCACGCAGGCGGTCACTCATCGAAGTACTAACGACGCCTCTGAAAGCTCAACTTCGGTGATCTCACGGGAACCGGTTTATTCCACCAGAGAAGGCTGTCAGCTTATGGTTAAATTAATGTATGGTGAATGGGGAATTATCGTATATGAGAAAACCACATTTTTTCAGCCGTTGTATCGTTATTTGGCATAAAATAACACTGTCAATAGGAAGAAAAAAATAGTTTATCGTTTGGGTGTGGAGAAAATTCGGAATGAAACCTCAGCTGTTTGAATAACTGGCGGAATTCCGAAGGCTTTGAGAAACCCTTTCCTACGTCACACTAAAAGAACTGAACCGAAAAATTATGCGCTGAGCTCAAATTTGAGAGCAGGGAAAATAGGAATAATTTAAATAATTAATTAAAAATTAATTTATATTATTTAATATTTTTTTAATTTTTTTTATTCATTTAATATTTAATAATTAATTTCCATTAATTTATATAATAATTACCTAATTAATTCGATCAATTTAATAATAATGTAAATTCTATTCCCACAAATTAGGAGCCCAAACAGTAATGGGCTTTGTGTTTCGTTTTTTTCGGTTGGCATGTTGTAAGGGTTGGCCAGTAACAGACGTCACCCTTTCGAACGTCACTTTCCCTCCATATTACAATAATAAATATTTCAATAAATTTTCTAAAATCACAGATACACTATTTTTGCATTACAACTTCATTATTGTTCTTTTAAGTCATTATCTTTCAGAAAAAAAATTTAAAAAAATTGATAATTCCCCATTGAATCAGAATAGGTTTAGGTAGGGTTTGTTAAAGTTTGACGTCGTTGAGATGAAAAACCTCTTGAGTGATATTGCTAATAACTCAGTCGGCAGCCCACTGAGGCTAAACTGTACCTACCTAATTGTATTTTTTTCAGGTATCAATAAATCGCGTTATCTATCAAACTATCCGTATAACTCGAATGCACTTCCTGGACAAAGGGCAGGGGGAACGCTTCATTTCTTTCATAACCGCAATTGACCCAATTAGGTGTGTTAGGCAGAAGGACGAGAGGCATCGCCCGGGTCCGGGCTGACCCGCCGACAATCACGACCAATCAAAATTAAACTCCGAGGCCCCCGCTAACAAGCTCCACCCCGTCCGTCTTCCTCGAGTGCCAACTTGCGCTTATTCAAAACGTGGATTGTAGACTCGAATATCGAAATTTGAAGCTGAAAACCCAGCAATGCAAAAAGATGATGAGAAAGCGTGGTGTTCCCTTGTTAAGTGGATGTCCCTGCTCCATGGTTAATCTAAATCCTGATGGAATTGTAGGGAAATAACATTGAGCCCGACATAAATGATGGTCCATTTTGGACACCAAATAGATTTTGTATTACTCTATTGGACTTCAACTTCATCATACAAAACAATTACTCAGCCATCATATTGACGGTACGCGCCGGCCCTTATGAACGATATCCACTGTATCGTCTCGACATCGTTCCCGTCACTGGAAAAGGTCAGACTGATCAGTTTTTGAACTTGTAAATGTAAGCAAAAATAGGTACCTTAAACGACTCTAACCAGATTACCTACCAACAGAACAATTTGTATACCTACTCCTTTTGCATTCGACTCTATCGAAGGTAGCTTTGTATTTTTATTGTTTTATATGTTTTATTATGTTATGTTATTGTTTTATGCACTTATGGCTTTGGAAACTTTGTTTTCACCTTTGGGATCGAAAAAATTGTTGTCCTTCGAAATTGAAATTCCCACTCGTATTTTACGTTTCAGAGCTTCCTGAACAAATTTGGTTTCTTGTCTGTCTGTCGGTCTGCGTCTGTCCGGCATTTCTTTGTTAGAGCCATATCTTTTCCAGAGTTTTCATCCAATTTCGTTCATATTTTCAGGGAATTTACTGGAAGGGACTTTTAAGTCCCATATGAATTCCATTATATTGAATCAACGGTACGCTCCACGCAAGCGCCAACGTAAAATTCGCGAACAATTATGTTGACCTTTGGCCTGATGTGACAAACATCGACACGATCAGGAGTTTTGAACCTACACAGTTGATTCAATTTTGTTTTATCATTTTCAATAATGAGCCTTTGGAATCGAGCACGATTTTTTTTGCTAACCCCCCCTCAAAGTTTGATGTTTTACGTTTCGAGGTACGTAGAATCCAGAAACCGAATGAAAAAAAGAAAAGAAAATCCGTCCGTCCGCCGTAAGCCGTACTCCGTCCGCCGTCCGCGGCACTTTGCTTAGTTAACAAGGACCAAAATTAATGAAATTTGGTATACTGGCTCCGTTTGAGGTCTAGTTGTGCCCCGAAGCTTGGCGACACCATCAGTCTCCTCTAAGGGGGTAGGAAATAAGGTATCGTTCTTCCATCGATTTCAAATAGATCATAATTTTTATCGCCGTATGAGACCTCGCAGAAAATTTCAGGATCACCGCTCGCTCCCTGTAAGGACTTAAGGGATGAACGAAAAAAAGAGCATATAAACACGAGTCTGAATAACCAGAACAACCTCGCGTTATGATTACAGTAGGTTCTGACTATTTATACAAATAAGATCTTTACAGATGGGTGATCAATATAGAAAATAATAAACCGTTGTGTAGAAATTTGCAGTGTTTTGATATCTTATTTTCTTGGACGCGAGGAAGCTATGTGTCATTTCCACTTGTTAGAGGATTCATTTTGAGAATATTTCTAGCTTTTCAGAATACTTGTACGAATCTACGTATACAATAATTTAAATCCACCGTACAATCCAAGAAAAATTTCTCCAAATCCAGATCATAAGTAAAGGAGTTTCAAAGCTTCCAAAACCAATTTCGCTCCGTGTATGTCTGTCTGTTTGTATGGATGGATGTGTGGGTGCATGTATGTGTGTTGTATTGTCAACTCCCAGTCCCAGGTAAAATTCTTATACTTATGGTTCAATTTTGATGAAATTCAGAGGGATTGTGAGGTTCAAGCCCTAGATGGTCCTCTATAAGTTTCTGCCCTGTCGGATCAAAAGCTGCTTTACCGCATGCACTAACGTTTAAAACTGTTCGGTAACATCAGGTCGTGACGGGACAGTTTTCATAATCCAGGTCAAGAGACGTCTAAATCCCCTACAAATCGAGTCAAAAATAAAGTTGAAGTTAGATCAATTGAGTCAAAAATTGAGCTCTCAGATCAGCTTTGTTGAACATTGTGTTCCCAGATCAGCTGAGTATAGAATTGAGCTCCCAGCTCAGCTGTCCACCAAAATTTAACACTTTTAAAATGGTGAACCGGAGAGCAGTTGTGTATAAAGCCCCAGGGCTTTTGATGTACCTACCTATAACAATATACTTACAGGATATTGAAAATACATTTTTTTGATCCATAATTTTGTCATCATCTAATTGAGGACGCTATTATGTCCAACCAACTTGGCAGGCTTTAAAAAAATGTAAGATCCCATCCAATAGGGGCAACTAAAAATGTGCCGGTTTTCGTAAATTATACGAAAAGGGTGGACCAAAATCAGAAGAATAAACTTGATTGGCAGTTCTTTGAGTGTGGCTCGACCACCTCGCAATAACTTCAGTACCTATTTCCCAACCTCGAGTGTTGATGTGACACTTCAGACTATCCCACTTGAAAACTGAATTCAGGAAATTTTGACGAACGTCTAGTACGACCCGAATTCAATAGTTGATCGTCCGTCCATCGTCATCGTCTCCCACAACTCAAATCGCCCTCCCTATCGGATTCTATTCACATTAGATTCGGTCCTCTTGTAATCAGAGCCGTTGTAATCCTATATGACCCTTCAAACCGTCGGATCAACAGAATGGACGCGCAGCCGAAGGGGTCAGCGCGCAGTGACGCACGCAGATGCGAGCTATTTATTATAACAGAGTATGAGGTGCCATCATGTCATACATCCCCGTCAAATCCTCCCCCTTATAAATGGGAAGGTTGAGATTTTTTCGATTATTTTTCGTTGCAACCTCCCCCTTTTTTTGCCCTTTTTCATTAATTTTGATCTAAAAAAACCTCTACAAAAAACTCTCATGATTTTTTTTTTTTTTAAACCAATCACACCTCCATTTCTGTCTCAGCTAGGTCCAGAGCAACACAAGGGCGTATATCGCATGTCAATATATTTTTCACTAGGCGACGAAAAGAGGGGCACTCGAAAAGGATTAGAACTGCTGGTGACAACCGAGTTTTTGTAATAATAATTAACCCTCTTCGTGGTCGGGGAGACGGTCAGTCGTGTGAAAACGGGGATTTAATCCGGGAGGTACTTGGAGCTCTACAATGGGGTGTTTGTGGCACTCGGAGGGGCTTAGCTTTGACGCCTGTTCATGATCCCTGCTTGAGCGGTATTCAAATGTGAGAGAAGCTGAGGGGGAATTATAATGGGGATAATGAAACCCACCAAAACAAAATAATGAAAAGCATTGCCCACCGGTCTGACATTGTTAAAACAAAATCTATATCCTATCCTATTAAACGAGCAAATCTTGTATTCGTATTCCTACAAATATTCATGTTCGTAACATTTACCTACCTAACAATTGAGAATGCCTCGGTACTTTTCTTTCACACGTGGACTAGCCTCAGTTACAGGACATGAAACTAGAAACTGGGCTCCCCTCGACTTCGAGATAATTCGTTTTCGGGTGATCCTATTAATTGAATTGTAGTATATGAATCCTATGCCTATCCCTATCCTATGCCTAATCCTATCCTATCCCTGAATTAATTGAATCCTAGTATATGAATTGTACGAATTAAATGTATCTATCATTAAATAGAGGTAGCCCCGAACAAGTTGCTATCATTTCTAGTTTTTTTATAACAAGAATTTTCAGCTCTGCGATTTCGAGCATTTACAGGAATTTTAACAAATTTTTGATGATTTTCGATTCAGCACAACTAATGAGTCATTTTTATAATAGAATAATATTATGTGTAATTTTTGAAACAAAACCCAATAAATGAGTATCTATGATTTCCTTCTAACTACTGTTTGAATAATTTATTGTATGAAACCGAAGTTTCGGCCTAACATGTAATCGCAGAAGAAACTGAGGGAGAAAGGCCTGGACAGGTCATAGTGGCATGTAGGCCAAATCGAAATTACTAGGAATCTAGTCGTAAGCACAATCTGTGAACTGCTTGAAAATTTGTGTAATAGCTGTTTTTGTAAATAATACATGAATACTTCATTATCTTAAAAAAATTGTCTGAAAAATTTCGTACCAAGGTAGTCTTTCCATTGTGTTACATCGTTGAACATGATTATAATTTCAATTTTCGTATAGTTTTCTGTCAGTCCGTTTTTTCAAGGCCACATATTTTATAGTCACCCGAGATGTGTGGTGGCATGTCTTATGTAACTGGTATTAGAGATTGATAGGTGACTTAAAGTTCCAAGGTTGTTTTTTTAATTATACAATATATCCCCTACTTTATAAGTAACATTCATCTTTACAGACTTCCATCAGGCTTTCATTTTCATGAGACGAACACCAAGACCAACTAAAAACAAATTGGCTAATGACTGAGCAGTGATAACTAAGTTATAGAGCCTCTTATACCAGTTATTATGGAGTTCCACAAACTAAGAACTGATACCATAAAAATATTGATTTCCAATGTGGATGGATGTAGATAAAAATGTTCATGAACGAAATTCGATGTGCCAAAAATTAGCCAGAAAACCACATTAATACAACACACAACTTTTCACAGCTGGCCTTCCCAAGACGAACTTTTTCGGGTATTATTCCTCGTGCCATATTATTATGATAGGCACTAGGTTCTATGTGACCTAGTAATGGGTTATGCACTGTTAGCAGTTCTTTCAGATTAAACTCCCTTGCTTCTTTTGATTTCTTGAAAAAAAAAAAAAAAAGCCAAATTAATATCGATGACCCCCAAACGGGACGTGTTTCACAGTATTGCGTCACGTTCCTCTGAGGTTCATGCGCTCGCACACAATAAATTATTCAATCAATTGACTTGAAGCGTGGCTAACGGTCGGAACTTGCTTCTGGATCGACAAGAAACGTCTATCAGACCGGTCGATCTCCACAGTTAGATCGTATCCTTCATCAAACAACAAACTCTCGACTCCGATGAAAAAGATGCACTCCGCTCCGTAGTTGCCTTCAAAGCCACGATTCCCCTGTAAATCGGCGACATTAACCGAACTCTTGTCGAGTTCGGAACGAGTCCGTGAGGAGTTTTTTCGACGCGCCATCCAGAAGATATCGGGTTCATCAATAAAAGATAGCGGACCGGCTACAGACTACAGACCACGGAGGCGCAGGAGAAGCTCCTCGTGAAAGTTGAAGGGGAACCGTCGAGAAGCGCGTGGAATAGGCAATGGGTGTCCCAACCCGGTCCTGGGGTCACCCGTCACCCCACTAGACCTAGAGGTAGGTGAAGGGTGTGGGAATCTTCGGGAGTTTTTCTTCGACAACTAGAGCCAACCGGGTAGTCGGTGGGTATTGAATTTCAAGGGAAGATTCGCGAGGTATAACGAGGATCATGCGGGCAACGGGTTAATCCACCGTTAGTATCGACTGCCAACCTCACGCAACGGCTTGGAAACTGAGCAGATATTAACGGCTGATTCCACTAAAGTCTGGGCGATGTTAAGGTCAATTCAGAGCAATGCACCTATTAGTAGAACATAATATATCATGCACACAAGGATTTCCGGGCTTCAACCGAAAACAGGAAAATCAGGCTTCGCGGCAGACTGAAGTGTCCAACCTTGCGGACTGATCGGTCGTCCTCTCAGGAGGATCAGAATAATTTTGTTCCCATCATTTAGCTCATTATTAAAACGTTGTTCGGTCGAAATTAGATGGCTCGTCAAGCGAAGGGTGCCAAAGTCAGGAAAATTGCATTTTCGCGGTTTAGTTTATACAATGATAATTATGGTTTTTAAATGACAACAGACCTCTCCAGTGTAGAACAGTTTTCATTCATTATTGGGGCCGGAGTGTCCGAGCTAGCTAGGGCGTGTGAACTTTACATCCCCATTGGGATGAATGATCGCAAGGGCGCAAGGTCCCTGGTTCAAGTCCCGGACGGGCATCGATGCGATTCTTAAAAAGTTTGTATGTGCTTATCCGACCAGCTTTATCGCTCTTCACCTCTGATCTAATCACGTGAAACCTATCATGGGGACTAGAGTCCAAAATAGGTTGAACTGAAACATAAATAATCTTCCCAGGATATGCTCAAGTGAGCCGAAATCCACGGTAAAAAAAATACCTCTTCAGTGTAAAAAAGTACGTTTCCGGAAACATAGATCCCCGGAGAGGTATTCATGAGCAGTCAACATTATGAGGATTCACACTCGATGCAGAAAAATAGACCACAACAGCCACAGTCAATTTGGCTGCACAGTGGTCTCACCTCCAGGGCCAGAAAGGGAATCAGAAGTAGGTATACTATACATAAATCGCATGCTGCTGATTGTTTCACACTTGGGATTCTCCTTCCTTATTGGAAATTGTTATGACTGGAAAAATAATCAGTTTTGTTTGAAAATTGAACAAAGAATAAATTGTGAAAATACCTCTTCAGAACTGAAGGAAAAATTCATATCAAGAGGAGATGAACAACGGAAATAGTAGCAGCGAGCCCTCGCTGGACTAGCCATTTACTATCATACCTGTTTATGTACATGATTTACTTCCTTTCTGATGAAGACCGACGAATGATTGTAATATGTTTCTTTCATAAACCGTCATGGTGACTTCCATTCGAGGTTCCTGCTTTCCAGATAGTATTCACAATACACCACATTATCCTTAATTATTAATGTGTAAAATTTATGATGATATAATATCATGTTTCATGAAGTAGAGAGTAGGGAAGGGCACAACGGAAAACTGTGAAAACTATTATTTATAAGAAATACTCTGTCAAGTGGAAATAACACATCCTTCCTCGTGTCCAGGAAAATTTGAAATAAAAAATTGAGTAAGTTCAACACTCTCAATCGTGTTGATATTTATCAGTTTAGACGAATCTCAACGTAAACGTGAACGAAATTTACGTTATCGCATGCGTAGAGCGTACCTTTGATTCAATCAAGATGAAATTCATATGGGCCCTCAAGGGGCTCTACCGGCATAATCCCTGAAAATTCAAACAAAATCGGATTAAAACTCTGGAAGATTATGGCTGATACAAGAAAACAGACGGACAGACAGACAGTCAGACACGGAACGAAATTTGTTCAGGAAGTCTTGACACGTAAAATGCGAGTGGAAATATCAATTTCGGGGGACAACATTTTTTTCCATTTTTAAAGTGACAAACGAAGCTTCCTTTCAGTGAATTTGGAATCAAAAACATATCCGGTAGGATCAAACGAAATCGGCCAAATCTCTTCAGAACTAAAATATTCGCCGAGATGTCCCAAAATCCAGTTTCTAGTGGACAGTAGTGCCAATTGGTGGGCTAGCCCGAGCGTACTCGTAGGGGTGGAGGATGACTTGCCAGGTGGCCCCGTGGGACGGCTCCGGAGGCAGAGACTGACCATATGCGTCCTCTTTAGGTCAAGGGCTCTAGAAGGGGGGGCTTAGACCCGAAGGCTATCGATCCTTAGCAGCGTAGGACACCTGGACGGAATCGAAACGTGGGAAAACTGATGACCGGATTTCGTTTGTATCGCTCCAACTTGAATAGAAAGAAGAGAATAGTGGACCGGATGGTTCGATAGTGGACCGTATGGCCCGTTTTGTGGGGCAAACATTAGAAGACGCCGTCATTATCGAGTCACAATTATGTCAACCTCGTTATCCAACTCTGCACCACTAATTTACCGTAGAATCACCACGTCAGATGCCACAACAGACACCACATCTATCACGGTTAGTTCTGATTCATTTCTCACATTTTAAGTAGCCTATGTATTTCAATACCGAAGACTAGACAAGAGACAAGGACAAATTCCTCCTCCCAAACATACATACCCGGTGTTGGGGAATCCATGAATTACTGACAAACACTCGTGATTACAGTGAACATCATGAAACCAAAACAGGGATGGGATATCGGAAGAAAAATGTCGACATCGTTATCGATATTGACATCGTTGAAAAATATCGAAACCGAAATATCGATAGTTCTTAATATCGATATTTCATACCCATGTCCCATTATTGAAGAGAAAAAT
>JAEMON010000005.1:23440732-23459995 GCA_030264115.1 Lygus lineolaris
TTTACATTATCGAAGCGGAAGAACAACTTAACTACGATCAATAGAAGCGAATCGATGTTTCCGATATTTAATCGATGTTAGCATGACCGATAACATTGTTAACATCGAGCGGCAATACGGGTTCGTAACTCTAAACTGCAGTCGAGCATTTAAGGGGCAGGCTGAAAAACATAGAGGCATTTTTTGGACGTCGAAATTTTTGCAGATAAGTGGTTTTTCCTTGAAACGGCAGAATTAGGAACTGAGATACCGGGGTTTCAGGAAATTCACTTTTGTGCAAGCACCACGCTATTAGTGGTCCGATGGAGATGCAATTCATAGGGGACCGTCACTTGGCTAACCCGCACAATCCCTGAAAATGTCAAAAAATTCGGACCATAACTTCATATAATTTTGCCTGGGACCGACAGACAGACAGACAGATATACGGATGCGGGACCAAAATTGTTTACAAAGCTGTGAAACGTAAAAAGCAAGAGGCAATGGCGATTTTGGAGGACAACAATTTTTTTTATTTCTTTCACGAATACATAGCTTCCTACCTTCGGTAGTGAGGAAGCATAATGTCCCCCAAAATCAAACTTGCTTTTGACGTTTCAGAGCTTTCTGAACAATCTTGGTTCCGTTGCTGTCTGTCTGTCTGTTTGTTTGTGTGTCTGTGGTATGTTCCTTGTCCCAGGTAAAATTATATGAAGGTATCAGCTATACGATTGGATCAGTAATATCCATTGCTCATGCACAATTTTAGAAATGTGTTTTCATTGCCATAACTCCGGAAATACTCGACCAATTTCGGCGAAATGTTCAGAGATTGTTCGCTACCAATTTCATAGTCAGCGGACCTCCAGTAGCATGTGCGCATGAATTTCCCGAAACTACGATTTCCCAGTTGTTCCTAATGAACCGATTACGACCGAATTCAGAGGGTAGTTGGGACTGACTCTGAGACCTATGAATTCCGTCACGATTGGATCAGTAATGGCTACTGCGCGTGCGCAAACTTCAAATTTTTTGTCATTGGGATAAATCCGGTACAAAATAGGGGAAGCTCTTTTGCCCCCTCCCCCCAACTTTGCGTTTTCTGGTAGGTTCTACAACCTACAATATATATTAAGATCAAGTAAGAACGCCTTCAATCACGTGACTGTGTTCTCAGAGGGAACCGCAGATGAAATGAAATGAAAAATTTCTTTATTCCATGAAAACACAAAATAATTTAGGCTCATTTGAAAGTAGGAATCATACTTACATTATAATAAGGTAGGTACCGATATCAAAATATCGGCATACGCAGTACCAGACACTGGAACTACCCCACTGTATCAAACTGGGTTCTGTCTTGAGTGGCGTGGGGGGGGGGGGGTTGATTCTAGCTTCTACGTCGACGTAATTAATTGGACCCTTTAGGTATACTTATTCAACACCAAAGCTTCTATTGGACAAGATTGCGTATTGCTGTAAGGTTTTACCGTGCATAATGCCGCGAAACAACATTTGGCAACCTAAGTGCCTCTTTTCAATCAGCCATGAAAAACCTCTCTTGTGTGATGACCTCGAGTAGATATCCTGTGTTCTCTGTGGGTAAACGGCAGATATCCCCATGAACCATCGGGGGGCATCCCATCGGCACAATCCTCCGGACAGTAAGTCTTGTGTTCATAAATATTAACCGGCGCGACCCGTCAAACCTCCGCTCCGTCTGCGTCCGGATGAAGCGGATTTGGACGGAAGTCGAAAAAGAGGGATGGTGGGCGCGGCTGCTGTGACTGCAGTAGAGGTCGGATGAGGGGGGGGGGTCCATTCACGCACGACGGCTTCCGCCTATTGTGACCACCTAAGGTTGATGATGGGGAGGGGAGGGGGGATGTACACTCAGAGGTTTATGACTTACCTTTTGGTTGCCCGATGGGACTCACAATCACCAATCAGCAGTTATTGACATATCTTCGATAATTTTTCTGGATTCCTCTTTTAACAAAGAATGTGTTTTTGCGATCACCAACCGGTTAAAAACCGACATGAAATTATGTACCTAACGAAAAACGCTGCAAATTATCACACAACGGTTTATTATTTTCTATATACTCGTAGATTGTCCATCTACAAAGATCCTATTGACATAAAATGCTCACCTACCGCGAGGTTCACAATCATCTCTTGGCGACAATGAGTACACAGAGGAAATATATGTAGTACACAAATTCTTGCATCAAGTTATTGTGTTTGAGTTTCTTGAGTAATACACTGCCATGGATATGCCACAGAAGCTTCCTCGTGACTTTCACAGTATGTCACCATTAAATTTTCAGAAAACTAGAAATGTCCGGTGCTCATGACGGTAGAATGCTGGGCAACCACAAATTAAAAAATCATTATTTTTGGGCAATCCAAAGCACAGCGGCAAAAAAGATGTACGTCAATCATAATGCATGTCGTATGGGACCTCAAGGGACCTCACCCGCATTATCCCTGAAAATCTCACCAAAATCCGTTCAAAATTGATGGAGTTATGACCGTAACAAGAAAATATCGTTAGCGCCTGCGCAGAGGCTGCCGTTGATTCGATCACGATGATACTGACAACGGACCATCTAGCGCTAAACCCACAGAATTCCTGAAAATTTTAATTGAAATCGGATTTAAAATTGTGGAAGTTATGGATGTGCCAAGGAAATGTGGACAGACAGAAAGACAGACAGACACGAAACCAAATTTGTTCAGGAGTCCCTGTAACGCAAAACACAAGTAGAAATATTGTTTTTGGAGCACGACATTTTTTTTCGAAAGTGAAAACAAAGCTTCCGCTGCCTTTCAGACTCGGAAGCCAAAATAACGCTAAAACGCTGAACATTATTACGTAATGTTTAACCTATATTATTTCCATATTACCTAGGTTTACCCATGTGTGTGATTCATACTGTCTTACTGTTGTCATAAAAATTACGTGGTTATTAGCAGGTAAGTAACTGATCTTTGAGCTCTATTTTCCACAATGGAATATTACCAACGATACACTAAAGAATGGAGAGAATTCCTCTTTTTTCAAGTTTTTCAAAATATGAACCGAGATCCGAGAACGTTTTTCCCACGACCTGCAGCTCAATTAGCGGTTGAGCTCGCGGGGGTTCGTCTAGTGGCCTAGTTGGGGCCTCTAAAGAAGGTCCTGACCTCCACGTCTGTATCAGCTTCCGAAGAACTTCTTTTGGTGGCAACGAAACGAAAATACTGAAAACGGCTAAACAAAAGACGGTGGGGCGGAGATTACGGTGTGATTTTGTGGTCTGCGGGCACCGTAATCACGATGGGCTGGTCAGTGATCGCCAGGTAGGTTCAGCTGGAAGGAGCGGTCAGGTGCAACCTGTTATTAGTACATTCATTTATACAACTGACGTCTTCTCACAGGCAGTTGGTGAGAGCAGACAAAGATGACTCCCTGTACCATCAAATCTAGGCTAATTCTATTAAAAAAAAATAATTTAAACAATGATAAAAGTGGATAAATACTGCTTCCGAGTCCACCACCAGGCCAGGTGATCACTATTCAAGGATGGACATTTATTTGTAATCCTAAGAAATCATAAAGTAGGTACCAATCAGAACAAGCAAAAACAAGAAAAAACACAGGAAAAGGCATCATTCTAGGAAAAAAGCAGTTGATCTCATTCGGTGTTGAAACTCCTATACTTACTTAATGTGAAATACGTACATAATTATGATGTGAAATGAGATATTTTTCGATTCGTGCGTTCCACTCAATTACTGAGAAAAAAACAAGTATGAAACGTGTGAATCAGCGTAGAATCAGTTAATGAAATTTCCACTGAAATTGTTAGAATAATTTGAGAGTTATGCCTACGACAACAAATCTCAAGTTTTGCGCATGGGGAGTAGCTATTTGCACACTGATTCAATTAAAGGCATCCCCCAAGGATCACCTTCTGAATTAGAGCAAAATCGGTCTATGAGGAACTCAGAAACAATAAAAAGAGAAACCGAGTTTAAAGAGAAAACGTTGTTTATTTCCACGAAAATAACGAGTTACAAAGTTATTATTAAGTTAACTTTGTAACTAATCATTTTCGTCGAAATAGACAACGTCTATTTCCATTATTTCCACGCCGCAGAAACCCTGAAAATGTCACAGAAATTGGCCTAGTAGTTCCGGAGTTTCAAGTTTAATTTTTCCCATGAGCTTGAGCTAATTCAATATTGTATGACTGATCCAATTGTGACGAAATTCATAGGCGATCGTCCTAGAGTCAGCCCTAAACTGCCCTACGAATTTGAGCAATATTGGTCTATGTTGAACTGATGACACTGATAGTAGGTAGGGCTTCTGATGAAATCGATCGGGGATTAACAACAAAATTTCAGGAAAGTTTCATCAAAATCTGATCATTCATTGACTCAGACAGACAGACAGACACAAAACCGAAATTGTGCAGAAAGCTTTGGAACGCAAAAAAGTGGAAGTTTAGATTTTGGATGACAATATTTTCATAACTTCTTGCACCAATATCAGTTCCCCTACCTTCTGTAGTGAGGGATCAAAAAGCATTTTGCCTTACTGTGCAGTGTGTATGTAGATAGATGAACCGAAGTTAGAAGCAGGTTTTGAAGGTTAACCAACTGTTATATGATCGAATTTTCGATCGCTTGAGCGCGGATACGCAACGTCCGCCGTTTTACAATGCAAATTCCTCCGTTTTTGCATGAGGTGCCGAGTTCGGGGGGTCCCAGTTCTGAATTTCATGATGCCGAGTCAATGAACTTCGGTAGGTGAGGTCTGCGTGTTTTGATCCCATCTGATGGGTTAAAAATAACAAAAAACTTTCAACTTCCCAGTTCGAAAAACAACAAAGTTTTAGTCGTGGCGTAAAGGCGTAATGAGAACGAATTTTGGAAAGCAATAAAATAACTTATTAATAAATGTTACTTATGTTTCCTTAATTATTATCTCTTTCAAATTCCGAGGGAAATAAGCTATCCATATTCTAAATTTCAAAAATAAATTATAACATAATTTTCAAAATTTTGAATTTGAAATTTCAATAGGTAGTTACCGGTTCTTCAGAATCGAATTAATAGACAGAGTGCAGAAAACTGATTTGAAAGTTGTCAATTATTAACGGAAAGAAATTGTTTTCAATTCATTTCCTAGTCTAGTAGTAGTAATAAGGTTATGGTTAGAGTTCCTATAAACTCTGAACTATAGGCATTTGTTAAGACATTTTGACCCCCCCCCCCCCCCCCCCCCCCCCCCCACCCCCCTGAATAAAAATATTGGATGGGCTCTTCCTTCAACCAGATGGGGACCTTGAAACAGAAGGTAATTAAAAAAAAATTGGAGAACTAAATCTCTTGTGTGCATTTCCGTCGATTAATAAATAAAGGTAATATTAATTTAGTTGCCGTGGATCCGGTTTTCGAGAAGGTTTTAATAATCTTCATCATCGATTTAGTAGGCCAGTGTGAGAATGTGACTATAATTTTCATTCTAAATTTTTTCTTCTTGGCTGAACAATTCCACTTTCGTAATAGTGACACCAATTATAATACCTTGTCTACAAACATCGATAAATTGTGTATCTACAACCGTAAGATGTAGGGTCCATTCATAAGGCCTCTGAAACTGGAAGTAGTGACAAATTAATCTGGTAATTTTTCTGTAACTATCCCTCCCCCCCATTCTAATTTATTTATATGTTACTCTGGACTATTATGTATACTTTTTGCAATGGTCTAAAAAAATACAAAACGAGGCAAAATGTCAATGCTACCTATATTTTAATGTATTCGTATAGGCCAAGAATTTTATTGCTTGCCTTGTAAAATTCCAGGTGCAAAAATTTTTAATTTTTTCCGAACTCGAGATCCACTTGGGCGTCTGTCTGACTTTAAAATTTTGAGGGTACCCAAAACTACCATCCCTAACCATAATAATCTTCCCCAATTTCCCCAGAGATTTCCGTTCCACCTTTAGTTTTAGGTGGCTACTGTCGTGTGTGGTGATTACACGACCTTGAAATTTATTAACTGTATTAAAAAGAAACCTACCGATTTAAGGAGATAAAATAACAATTCACTATTCTTGCTATAATAAACAATATTATTATACCTGGGTACCTAGTTTTGATCTAGGAAACGGCAAATTCATTTCATAATTGTGATTATTATGATTATTCATATCGTAATATGATATTATCAATCATGCATGACTCATGAGTGAAGAAAAAACGGAATTTAACAACAAATTTCCTTATTTTAGAAAAAAAAATGGATTTGAAAATTTGAAACATCACTTATAATGATAAGAGAGGGTTGCGGTACGTACAAAGCGATTTAGTACGAGTGTGCTTAATCGTTTTGTGTGCCGCAGTCCTATCTTATAATAATTCTAGGTGATGTTTCAAAACTTTAAAATCCGCTTTTCTCGGATTGGTTGTTAGCCCGTTTTTTCCCTGGGCTCTCTGAGTATCGATCATCAGAGAAAACAACCGAACTCAAGTTATCGGTAATAACTAGAGCCGACGCCCCTTCACTATCTGGATCAGTTGCAAACAACCTATTTTCACAACGAATATGGGTAAATAGGTTTCCTATGGCATTGAACAAATTTTATATAAGAGAAATCCACAAAATTAGAATAATTTTCACTTTGAAAAATATTAATTCAGTGTGATAATGCTTAAATTCGAAACATTTTGTAGGTAAGAAATCGCTTAATATTTTATTTCAGTTAAAATTTCTGTCATCGGTTAAATAGGTAGGTATTTGGAAATTCGCTTAATAAGTATTATTGTAGATTATGACTTGTTGTTAAGTTGGTACTGGAGGAGATTTTCAAACTTTTCTCAGCCAATAATTCATTTACTCTATTTCTGTTTTCGTTATTCTTCTTCTTTTGGTTCACTATTTTTGATAATGTACCTTTGGAATCGAGCATGAAAATCTTTTTCAACCCTCCCTCGAAATTTGATGCTTCACGTTTCAAGATACGAAGAATCCAAAAATTGAATTAAAAAAAAATCGTCCGTCCGCCGTCGTTGGCACTTTCCTTAGTTACCACGGACCAAAATTAATTAAATGTGGTATTCCGACTCCATTTGGTGTCTAGTTGTGTCCCGAAGCTTGGCGTTACAGTCAGTCTAAGGGGTAGAAAATAGGGGATGACATTTCCAAAACACCCTAGCTCGAAAACTTCGAATAGGAAGGTAAATTTTCCCCATCAATTTGGAATAGAACTGGAATAGAATTTTTAGCGTTGGACAAGACCTGGCGGAGTATGCATTTTAGCACCAACCGTTAATTCCCAACACTTGGCTTGAGGGTTGAACGGGAACGAAATCGCAAATCTTCCCGAGTAGACCAAATTCCCGTTCAAAGATCAGCTAATTTAGTTATTTTTATTAGCTTCCTTAGTTACTGCCTTACGTTATGAATGACGTAAAACTCTTGAATGATAATAATTAACTTTTAGTTAGGTATTCTCATTGTACACAAGAAATTTGATTGTGAACCTGGGATATAATTACGGTAGCTACTTACCGTTATGTACAGATAGGATCTTTTCAGATGGGCGATCTTTATAGAAAATAATACCTAAACTGTTGTGTAATAATTTGCTTAGAATTCTAGATTTTCTAGATTCTAATCTAGTATAGTAAGTATCTAAGTCTAGTATAGTAGGTATAGTATAGATTCTAAATTTTTAATCCTGACCATCAAAATTTTAAAATTTGGAATTTGAAATTTCAATAACAGAAAGAATGTCGAAAACCGATTTGACATCGATCGATTAAAATGGAGGAAAGTTTTAAAAACTGGTCAATGATAAAATGGTTGAGGGAGGGGGGGAATGGTTAGGGGAAGGAGTAAGATTTGAGGGAAGAGTTGAAGAAATAGTTCATATTATATTGTTTGATGGGCAAAATTCATTTTTCAAAATTCATTGATGAGCTGCTTCCTGGCTCCCCTCAACCACCGGGTTTGGCCCGTGCGATGTCAACTTGTCGGTTGCGGTCAATTTATGAGAACTTGCGGTAGGTCAGGGCATCGAAGACGACCAAAGCCTGGTGGCTGGCCTTGATTTTTGGGAGTTTACTCAACTCATTCCTGACCACATGCGTAGTTCCTCTCGTCTCGTCTCATGCCGATTTTATTCGCGTCGCGGTCGACTTCACTTTTTATCTTCTCCTTCATTTGTTTTTTTTTCATTTCAGATACTCTTCAATTCATCTTGGAGGTCGAGAGAGTCAAAATTCCTGTCAGAATTACAGCCAGTGCCTGCCTTCTCTCTTCCAAATAACCAGCTCTGAAATAATAAGGATTTCAGCCTCTATTATTGTTCCTAGTTACTCTTCACACCCTTTCGATATAATATTCCTCAACTGATGGCAGCGTGTATTCATGGCTTCTCAGTGGAGAATTAATAACGAAGGTAACTAATCAACTGAGAAGAGTACAATGTTAGTTTCGGGCCAGTTTGATAGAAGATGAAAACCCCGGATCTCCGAAAGTGAAAATATAAAAGGATGGTGGTCTTTATGGGACGCTCCCTTCCAAAGATAAGTTATTGTACCTCCTGTTAGTAGTTTGAGAGGAAAAATTGGCAATGAGCTAAAAAAAAAGTTTTTTTAACCTAATTTCGATAGTTTTTGCACGATAGAAATGAACCTGGAAAGCAGATTTTCAGTTTTTGTCACTTTCTGGTTCATATTCATAATAGAAACCAAGCTTCGAAATCAATTTCGTCATGTTTCCGCACTTTTTATACCAAAACCGAAATTTTTCAATTTATCTTTACAGCGGAGATACTGATTTCTTAATTGAACGGAGTTTACCATATGACCTGTGAAGAGGCACACATTTCTTGCAATATTTCCAGCCTACCTAGTTAGTGGGTGGTGGGGAGAGGGATTATCCAACGAGCCACACATACGTAGCTAAAAGTGCCGCTCGTTATGGAAGAAGGTCGAACACCTTTGGCTGCTCCCACAGATTTGATAAGGTGCGATTGAGAGTAAGTATTAGTAGGTAGGTAACGAGGCGTGTGTAGGTTACCTATACACACAACAATGTGTATGTGTGTAGGACATTATAAGCGTGCTTCGATTACAATGGTATCAAATCATTGTAATCCGTATTGCAACTGGACCCGGCGGGCTCATTTCAACATTTCCACGAGTCTTTTTCGAATTATCCAAATGACCGCAGATTCGGTCACACTCACCAACCCAAACCGGTTCCCCCAGCCCGCTAACTAGGAGTTTGTAGAAATCTTGACACCTTAGAAGTCAACTCGCATTTCGCTGAGCAAACTTCTCTGATCTTGTTGTTTCAACATCTTTGGACGCTGTCTTTTTGACCAATGCAACCACTTTGGAAACAAATTTCATCCTATCATAATGATTGGTGAGTTTGGGTGCGGAGGTGAGTGTGAGTGTGTGTTGGTTTATTATTTTCAACAATGAACCTTTTGAATCGAGCACGAAAACATTTTCCTTTAACCCCCTCAAAATTTGATGTTTCACATTTCAAAATAGGTACGTAGAATCCAAAAATCGAATAAAAAAATCCGTCCGTCCGCCGACGTCGGCACTCTGCTTAGTTACCATGAACCCAAATTAATGAAATTTGGCATTCTGGCCCCATTTGGAGTCTAGTTGTGCCTCGAATCTTGGCGTTACCGTCAGTCTTTTCTAGGGGGTGGAAATTAGAGGAATCAATTTTCAAAACGCCCTAGCTCGAAAACTTCAGATAGGAAGGTATATTTTTTCTTAGGTAGGTATATTATATTTCAGATAGACTTAAGTCTATCTGAAATTGATATACCTAAACTTAAGTCTTAGGTATATTATATTTCAGAAAACTTCAGACAGGAAGGTATATTTTAACATGTTTAATGTTTTAGGGCTGGGGGTCTATCTGTGATTTCCGACACGCATATATGCAACGTTTTTCCGACACGCAAATATGCAACGTTTTTTTTCTTAGTTACCACGGACCGATTTCTTAGTTACCACGTTATATCGGCTCCATTTGGGGTCTAGTTGTACCAAGATGCTTTTGGTTATTGTCACTAATCAGCAGAGTGAGCTCCAAGGCCATTTTCTCTCCTGTTGAACGCAGGAAGCTGAAATTTGAGAAGCAGGGTCAATGGAGAATGCTGAAGGCGCCTGAGTGGTCACTGATCAGCTGAGTGAGCTCCAAGGCCATTTTCTCTGCTGAAAAACATTAAACATGATTTAATGTTTTTTCCTCGCAAGGGAGAAATTTGGGGTACTACTCTCTCAGCTAAGTCGAAAATGGAGCTCCCAGATCAGCTGAGTCGAAAATGGAGCTCTCAGATCAGCTGAGTCGAAAATGGAGCTCCCAGATCAGCTGAGTCGAAAATGTTTTTTTTCTATATTTATGTATATATTTATGGATATTTAGGTATTTATTTATGGATATTCAGATTATTTATTTAGTTTAGGATGTTATGGATATTATATTAGGATATTAATCAATTTAGGATAATATGGATATTTATTTATGGATATTTAGGTATTTATTGATGGATATTTATGGGTATTCATGTATGGAAAATTCATTCATTCAGGTAAATTTATGTCTATCTGAAATTAATATACCTAGATCACCTAAGTACCTACATTATATTTCAGAAAACTTCAGACAGGGAGGTATATTTTTTCTTAGGTAAGTAGGTACCTATGTTATATTTCTTCAGATGGGAAAGGTGTATTTCCCATCGATTTCGAATGGAACACAATTTTTAGCGTCGAATGAGACCTCGCTGAGCATTTTGGGACCAAACGTTCGTTCCCTTTAAGGACTTGAGGGTTGAACGGAAAAATGATCAGAAACACGAGTGTGAATCGCAAATCTTCCTGAGTGGGATTTTCATGAGGGTGGTCTCATTGTGGTCAACGAGTTAGGGCCAGGTTATATACAGGCTATGAGGCTCGATCCTCCATCAGTCCTCTTTCATCGTAATCCTAGCCGTCCCTAACTAAAATAATCGACTGGTTGATAGGTGTTCTGCCAGTTGATCGAGGCTACCCCTAACGATGGTTCATTGCTTAAAAACTCACGGAGGTAGGCTCATATGATTTGTGGGTAACAGATTTGTTTGGTTGCCCTCATTATTAAATTTATTTTAATCAACTTTTATTATTTTCAGATAACATCTTGAATCTGTGGGTGTAAAAATTAATTGTTACTGGAAAATGCTTGGTAAGGTAAGGATAAAAAGTGGAGGAGGTGGAGTAGAATGAAGAGAAGGTAGAGTACGATTAAGAAGAGGTAGAGTAGGACGAAGAGGAGGAAGATTCGGAGTGAACCTCTTTAGGAAATCTCACCAAAATCATCCGCGCTCCTAATTTTTCTCCCTGCTGAGCTGATATAAACTTAGTCCGCCGAATCACCCCCCCCCCCCCCCCCCCCCCCCCCCCCCCCCCCCCCCCCCCCCCCCCCCCCCCCCCCCCCCCCCCCCCCCACTTGCGGTTCCGTTCAAACTCTTTTCCGTAGTTCCAACGCTCTCACCTCCCCCTCTTCCAACGTTTTCCTCTTACTTCACCTCCCCTCCGCAAAACGCTTTCCCCAAAATAAGCGATTGGCTGGTGCAGGAAGTCGGGAAATGGTTAGGGAAATGAGGTTTTCTTCCTCCCCTCCCCCAACCCTTCTCGACTATACTCTATCTCTGGATCAGAACACCCCCCTCCCCCATAACCTTCCATTCCATCCCTTTCCCCTCTCCCACCTCCTCACATCCCACTTTGGCGATACATTTTCTCATATCGACATTGAAAATGACGTGCTCTCTTTTCGACAAAGTACCTACTGAGATTTTGCGAGTTGGTGTACCCTGTTTGTTTCTCTGATTTATTAACAAACAATACGTTTCATCGTTATTGTAGGTGCCTTAGTTTTATGACGTGGGTTGGGTTGAGGGTGAGGATGGATAGGCAGTCTTCGTTTTCATACTTTTTTGTTTGTTCTCATACACTTGTGTTTTCTTACTGTCTTTGTTTGTATTTTGTATACTCGTACGTAGTTTGAATTCAGTAGGAGGAATTAGGAGTAGAAACTGAAAACATACGTACTCATAGTAAGTACATACTCCTAACCTAAACCCACAAGTTGTACCCACCTACTTCAATAGCTGTAATTACCTGTTCACATTACATATAACCTGTAACCTAACTCAACTTTACTTTATTCAATAGGAAGTGTATGCAAATATATAAACCTAAGATAGCACCATACTGGAAATAAAATATTACCGGATAAGGGTAGAGACTGCAAACATACGTACTCATAGTAAGTACCTACACATAAGCTGTACCCTCCTATTTGAATACCTGTACTCACTTGTTTCATATTAGTAACTTAACCTACCACTACTATAGGTAACCCTATGGAAAAAATCCTAAGGCCGAGGAAATGACACAAACAAAAGAACAATGAAGACCTCCTATACCTGCATATAATAGGCAATAGATATTAGGTACCTAAGCGATTCTAGTCTTAAACCAAACCATTGTTCGTAAACAATACGTTTATTCCAGCTAGCAGCGCACATTGGGGCCGAAAGGCCATTTTCCGGCCAAAACTAAGTTCCGCTCCAGATCTGTAGTAAATTTTGGGCTGATTCCGAACTATACCCATGTTCCTGTTCTATACCTAAAATAGCAAATTAATTGCGTAAACATGAAAAACCCCAGAAAATTCACGTTTGTGACCATTGTCAACGCCCAAAATTTGGAGACCTGAGACTTCTGCGTTGAGTGAGACCAGCACCAGGTCACCAACACCGTCTATGATTTTTCAAAGTTTTCTTTTTATTTTCGATCGTGAACACGGAAAAAGCCGTGAAAACGGAAAACTTTGTAAAATCAGCCAAAAATCATAGGTACTTAGTTGGTGAGCTGGCGTTGGTCTCATCCGACGCAGATACTCAGGTCTTCAGCTTTCCTTGAACATGAACATGGGGTATAGTTCGGAATCCTTTCATTTTAACAATCAAAATTGAGCGGAAGGAATAATCGGAGGAAGTCTCAGGCGCACTTGAGGAAAATGGCTAACAAAACTTTCTAAGCTTTCTAAATTTTTTTGTAGATACACGTCCAGTTGTGTGGAACTTGGTCCGTTTCCGATTACGGTCGGTCTGGAGCGAGTCGTCTGGATGTTTTCGGAAGAACTTTCCCCGCTTTGCCCCAATTACACTCCACCTTCATCTCTCTTCTAAGTAATGTTAATTTCTCGATGTCCGTTGTAGGTATGTGTGGTCCATTCCAAACAGGACCTGGTTTATGGGTTATCGATGACAAGCCTATGGGGATTCGTCATTATTTTTCATCTAACTACTTACCTACCTCCGAGAGGTGGAATCCAGCTAATGGATTCACGACGCGATTAAGCTCAAATTATTATACCAAGGTGTTTTTATATTATTGTGTCCAAGTCAGGGTAGATCTATGTAAGTGGGTACCTCCAAAACAGGAGAACCGATTGTGATTTGGTTCTAACGAATTTTCAAAACCGAGCTAATTTATTGATTAGGTCAAATGCTATGGTACGCAACATGGCGTTTCATGCAATTGTTCTCCGTACAAATCAATCTCAGAGTCCTTATTCTGAATGGGACTCTGAAAATGTCAACAATTATTATATATTTATTCACACAGGAGTGATTCCGAATCGAAAATCTTTCTGAGTAGGCCGAATTCCAGAAAGAAGTTTCTGGAAGAAAATTCTCCTATGTACCTAATACATCACCGCGTGATTGATTGCAAAAAAGTACTTCAAAATCATGTACCTGTCATAGGTGGCAGCTGAAAAGATAAAATACAGTTTTGTTTGCGATTTGCCCAGAATCATTATAATGCCCCATCATTTTGAGATTCTGCGGCAAAAATCATTAAGGATAGCATTTATCCGATTTGTTCACCTTCACCACTACCAACTCACTAGTAGTAGTGAGTCTGAATAGTAGTCTACTAAATGGTTTTCCATCAAGAAAATTTCCAAAAATTTGCATTGCTAAAATTTTGAAGCTATTGCAATACCTTCATTTTTTCCAAAAATTCGCTAAAAGCTATGAAATTATATGGGACTGTCTAGGGGTTACCCCGTACAATCTCTGAATATTCACCGAAATTGGTCGGATAGTTCCGGAGTTATGGCTAAGAAGCACATTTCAAATATTCGCTGTAGGCATTACTGATCCAATCTAAGTCTAAGTTCGTATGTAATTGTCGACTTCCATCAACCCTCAGAATTTGAGCGAAATATCTCAATTAAGAACTGAACAACTCGTAGTTTCAGGAAATTCACGTTTGACAGTAGACCGTCACGGAGCTAACCAGCACAATCCCTGAAAATTCGTCAAATTTGGACAATAACTTCATGTAGTTTTGCCTGGGACTAGGAGTTGACCACAGACAAACCGACAGACAGCCAGACACAGAACCAAAATTGTTCATAAAGCTCTGACATATAAAAAGCTAGTGGACATTTTGATTATGGAGAACAAAAATTATTTATATTTCTTGCACGAATCCATATCTTCTTACCACCGGTAGGTGGTGAGGAAGCAAAAATTGAAGATTGTCACTCTTCTCATCCTCTTCCCACGCCTACTTAGTGCCCTAGAAAATATGTGGTGCTAAAAAATGTTCTTACTGAGGTGATTCTAAGAGTATAAAATGAACGAATCATCTGAATTTTCCCTCGAAATGTCGCCAAATGAATGGAGAGGAGAAAAGGCGTGTGGCAGTATGAGATGTTGGGGGAAGATAACGGTCGGGGTGCGGTGGCTTGTGACTAGAAATTCGACCCCTGGAGGTGGTCCCACTGAGGGCGACCGTCGCTGAGGACCGTCCGGGGAAGGACTGCTGAAGACGCGTTCACACGGAGGTCCTTCACCCCGTCCCGACACCCGATCCGGGCAACTCGACCCGGAGTCCGTCTTCGGCCCTGCTCGTCCGCGCTCCTAAATTATCATGTTTTAGCCAGTCGAGGGATCAAATCAACGGTTTCTGATACGAATTTCGCACTACTTTTCTTACTTCTCGATTGCGGCTACTTCGGACTTTTTTCTGCTAATCACGGCTCCCATAGTATTTTCCTATAGCATAGTTATATATTGTAGAAAACAACGGTAAAACACTTGATCAAACTTATATTATTCCCAACAATAACAATTCTCAAAATCAACCTAATTTTTTCATGCACAACAACGAGAATCAACTGTCAACAATCAACATGTGAGATTGGGGTAACCAACCTCACAATATTATATGGGACCTGAAATTTTAGGAATGGTTATATTGTATCATACCTACAGACAACCATTATGTTGTATCATAATAACAACTGTGTAAAATAGACACTTTATATGCTAAATTTCGATGGTTTATGCTAATCAAGGCTCCCATACCTACCATTTTTCAATAATATATGGTTGAAGGACGTCGGGCATGAAATGTGAGATGTGAGGAATCATTCCGTCGATCCGGAGGATGTAACAAAGTGAGATTTATAACAAATTAATGAAACTGAAAGTAGGCTACAGTTTGATTGAAGCTGGAGTACGTACCCGAGAACAGGTGGTTAGGCTGGCATAGGATTTACCTCATCAGTCTAGAGAGGGGCTGGATTTCAGTAAATTTAGTATTCTTGCCTGAGGGGCATTGGCGTTTTTTTCGTTTTTTTGTTAACGGATGCTGCTGCTTTCTTGATAACACTAGTTTTGATACCAGATATGAATTTAAATACATATTAAATAAATACTTAAATACATACTAAATACGTATGTTGAATACATACAAATTCCAATTTTGATCATTAGGCTGGTCTCCCCACCATCAGAGAGAGATGAATATATGTTGGTCCGGTGTTTGTTTGAAGAGGCTTTGAATACAGGAGGGGGGTTGTATTCGCTCAATAATTTTAACCACTCCCTCTCGTAACTAAGTCTTCGTTGGAAATAGAAGACGTCTCTTGGAGCGTAACGATTTTCTACTTGTCGGCGTCAAAATCTCAAACTCACGGCGTCACATCGGCACCACCTACGGAGACATCCGATAGGCCACAAGGGGGATGTGCCGCCGCCGTTGAAGCCCATGTCATTTCCAGAGAAAAAAAACAGCGAAAAAATCCGCGGGATGATAAAATCTCAGGTGGCAAAAAGACGGAGGTTATAGTTTGTACCTGCTACTCCCCACTGCCTGCCTTTCTGCTCGCCTACCAATATTGTCCACAACCAACTCGTGCGTTGCCCAGGTCATCTAATAATGAGAGGTTATTAGTGTTCTAAGGTTACCTAAGAATGAATCAGAGACGCTCTGTCGAATTGTTGGAATTTGAAGAACAGCAAAGGAAGCTTCCTGGGCACATAACTAAATGAATCAAAGTTGATTTGCTCAGTACTTCACGACACCGCTATTACCTATGCACACCTACCACAACCGCATAGTTCTACTACCTGTTCACAGTCATCATACCCATTCATACAGAAAAACCCTTTATTCCTGCAACATTCTGAATTTCCACACACCACCATACCTGGCTTACCAGTCTGTTTCCAGCCTCAACATGAATAGAACCGAAATACTCGAATTTTTTCTACTTTATAATAAGTAGTCAGAATCGTATTCTTTTCAATCTTTCGTCTTGTTCACTACCTACATCTTTTTATGTAGGTACACTTAACATATTGCATCAATGTAAGCATAATAATATTCGGTTCGTCTACTAAAACTAATAAATTGCAAAATAATATATGATGAATATATAATAGGTAATGAAACTCACTCTAAATCGACAACAATGAGGTAATTGGACTGAAGTCCAGCTAGCCAGTTATCCTCTCCAACACCTATGTACCTGTATAAACTTAATAGTTAAACACTAGATTATACAATTATTATTATTATGGAACCTATTAATAGATGTTCATGCTGTCAATTATCAATTCGTATTTATGCACTTTACCACAGTAGCTACATTACAAAAACGCTACAATATCTCTGATTAACCGATTAATTCCTTTTTCCCAGACTATCTCCCATTAATGTCCTCTACTCGGCTCAAATATGAACAGTAGGTAGTCTGTCGAGAAGATGTATTATTATTAACATAATATATGCAATAAATTATTATTAATACCTATATATTTTATTCCCGATTAACATAACTTGGAGTGATAAAAGTATTGGCTTATTAATTAAGTTAATCATCCACCAGGGGGTTAATGTGGGTTAGTCCACTGATCTGGCCCGATAGGCAGAACGCTAAAAAAACTTACAAAAACTCACAAATTCACCTATTCAAAACTGAAGCATTCATTTTTGGCAAGGGGAACTTGCATGGTTATTTTTTATTTCAGCGTTTGGATGATCTTAGAGAGGGCTTTCCAAAAAGGTGCTATATGATGGGTATCCGATGATTGAAACTTACCGAAAATGGGTCTTGTAATTTTAACGTAACTGGCGTCACCTACCCCCGGCCTGCCTGGTACTCCCTCCTAGTATCAAGGAATGGAATACCGTGAAACGAGGTAACTTTGCTCCACTTTTTCCCATAGGTATGTTCCTTTTATATTTGATTCGAGACACTTTTTTCGAATATAATTTTAAATTTACTGACATAATTATTTGAAATCTCCAGAAGCTAACGAGTCGATAAATGAAAAGTGTAGTTTGTTGATTAACTAATAGTAAAAAACCTAATGTTTCTCATCTGATTTGTATTCTATGACTTGAATATACATCATTAGCAAAAGGTTCCATTAAAAAATCAAAAACATCGATGGGAATATTATAGAAGAAATTAACGAAAGTCACAAACCAGGCAGCAGCCAGCCAGCATGTTGACATGTCAACAAAATAGCCTCAAATCGTTTTCTCTTTGTTTGTATTGGGTATCTAAAACCACCAATCGAGACAAATATTCATTATGCGTACCGAGAATTTAACACAAATTTTAATGTTAAGCAAATCCAGGCTCAAAATTATGTTATTCTATTAAGTGTTCTGGAGCAAAGTAACGTTGAAGTGATGATTGTTCTTTTTTAAACCTTACTAGGTAATCATTCTAAATAAAAAAATGCAACACAGGTGATGAGATACTTGACATGTTATTTATGTGAGTTCCTTAACTGCAAACAAATCCTCGATGGGCTGGCCGAGAATAACCTTCACGTTAAAAACAATAACACAAAAAACACAATAACACAATAACATGATCTTCCATCAGCACATTGGGAATGTGTACAGAACTTGGCATGGATGTGAGGAACCACCTTGATTTTTATCGATTTAATGGTTAGTCCCTTTTTCAGTGACGTCACGAAATGAGAAAAGATTAGCTAAGAGGAAAGTCGGAAGCAAAGTTACCTCGTGGTTTTACGTTATAATAAATTAGAGATGGTGCAGAGGTATGCGATCTGAGGAATCTTAGTCAGTTCAAATACTATTCAAGTTCTTTGTTGATATAGAAGTACTATTCGCCTGAATGCTCTTGCTCCTGGTCTTGTATTTGATTATGAGGTCGTACCTATGTTTATGTATGCTGTCAGAAAGATACAGGCTGCACGACTGACCGACCCGGAAGAGTTCGGCTGGACTCGTAGTGTGAAACAGTCCACCAGTCGACATCAGTATAATGGACTCCATTAGCCCATCAATCTCGGGCGCAAACACGTCCAAATAAAGGCACCAACACACATAGAATATTCTCCTATGGAAACGCCGTGCAATTGCTCAATCGGAATTCCTCCTTGAAACTCTGCCGGGCGATATTTATTTCGCTCGAACACATTCGCCTGGATCGCGGCTTTTTCGCTGCCTCCTAGCTCAGGTAGGTACACCTTTAGAGGAGGCACCAGAGGGAGAGGGGGCACGAATACATTAGATTGGGCACATTTTCCATTCCTGGGAGGCAGTGGATGGAGACCATTAATAACCCTGCAGTCGTATCTACTTGTTTTCCTGTTGACCTAGACACAGAATGGATTGCTCTTTGTCGTTACCAAGACCCACATCTGCGATCGGCGGATACACATCTATTATACAAGGCGTTTTATAATAAATGCACAGAATTCGAGACATTCCATAAAAAATTTGACTTATTGTAATATAATCGGATTTTGCCCGAAATTGTATGGGGAAAAAAAATTTCTCACTTGATGGGAGAAACAATATAGATCATGGTTATGTCTAGAGGCTTTAAGAGCCGCTCAGCTGATCTGAGAGC
>JAEMON010000005.1:23460995-23475872 GCA_030264115.1 Lygus lineolaris
TTTGTTCATGTGCCATAGCAAAGACATAAAATGTCAAAAGTCTGCCTAGTTGGGTGGGCAGTATAACTTTCTCGCTTCTAGCTCATGCGCAGTAGCCATAACTCTTCCAATTGTGGCCAAATTCATCGGATTCCCTGAAAATGTCACCGAAATTGATAGAGTACCTAGTTCCAGAGTTATGGATGTGAAACACATTCATAAATTGCGCTTGCGAAATAGGATAGTAGTCAACCCCCAACCACCTTCCGAATTTTAGCGAAATTGGCCAATTAAGAGCTGAGAAATAAATTTAGAATCAGTTAGTGAACATTCAGCGAAATTTATAAAATTCTTCCGGAGCTACGCCTATGACAACAAATATCAGGTTTGAGCTTGCGCAGTAGCTATTACTGACACAATCGAGAGGAAATTCACAGGTGATCTTCTTGAAGTCAACCCCCAACTACCCTCCAAATTTCTGTGAAATCGGCCAATTAGGAACTGAGATACCGGAGTTTCAGGGAATTCACGTTTGCGCTTGCGCTCACGCTATGATTGGTCCGATGGGAGTGAAATGTGGCCGTCAGGCCCTCACCTGCGCAATCCCTGAAAATTTCATCAACAACGGAACATAACTTCATACCCACTCGTAGTTATACCTGCGACAAGTTATTGACCTCAGAACGACAAACAGACAGACACGGAACCAAAAGCTCCGAAAAGTGGAAAGAAGTGGACATTTTAATTTTGGAGGACAAAAATTGTATTCATTTCCGAATACATAGCTTCTTAAGTTCCGTAGTGAGGAAGCAAAGGTAAGTAAAAAATAGTAATTTCAGGCTGGATTTTAGTCCGTCGCGGTCGTCATTGGCTGTCCTCCCAAAGAGGATCAGAATTTTTGTTCTATTGATTTCGCTCTTGGCTACTTATTGTCTCGCCTCCTTTGTATAAAGGCAACTCCTTCCTTCACAAAACGATAGAAATTCCGGAATGCAGCCCCCCCCCCCCCCCCCCCCCCCCCCCCCAACAGTTTTAAGGACACAACGGTGTACTTCGAGAATCGATCATGAGGGCCAAGAACCACTATGGAATTCGAAAACTATATATCCAATGGATATCCTAGATATCCAAGGATTTTGAACTATTTTCGAAATAACATATATAATGGATATCAAAAATCGAGATAGAAAATTGTAACGAACTTTTATTGTTTGATATTGTGGAATTCGAAGCAGAATCGCAAATTTTCATACTATAATATCCCCCCTAACATTGCTTAATAATATTTCCATGTAAAAATAAATATATAATTTTGCCAATAAAATCAACTTATCTGAACTAAAATCAATGATAACTATAATCTCGCCTTACTTCCAGAATCCGCTATATAGTACACCCAAGTTTACCTATACCTATTGATGGGGAGCATGAATGGCCAGCGTGGCCGATGGCTGTGTGTACGTTACCCATTACGACATTGTTAGTGAAAGTGTTACATTGATGGCACCGATCGATGTGAGTAAGGCGAGCCACTGGTTGGAAAACTAGTTCAGAGTTGAAGCTCTCTGACCTGAAATTGAAGGTCATGTCCGATATCTCTTTTTGGTTCGCACTGACCTTTTCGAAACACGAGATAAATCATGCTATTTTTTTCGCCACGTTCGATTACTTACCTAATAGGTCTGCAGCGTACTTATAGGGCTATGTGGCCTGGAAACTACTGTCTTCAATTCTGAAATAAATTTATATACATTGTAGCTTGATTAAATCTTAGTTCGATTCACATCTATCTAGGTATCGGCCTATGAATGTTATTTTCTGCTATTTTCTGAAAGTACTGCAACGCACTCAGGCCAAAATGGTAGAACCGTTAGGAAAATGGAAACCAAATGTAAACAATGGATAATGTATTTGAGCTGGACGAGTACAAATACACCAAAAGAAACAAAATTTCGTGAAAACCTCTTCAATTTCGTGACATTGAGATTTAATAATATTGTTTAAAAAAAGTGAATTATAGGTACAACCAAGGAAGTTATGGAAGAATCGCCTTCCTCTTATGAATATTTACGGGTTCTTTTCAACTAAGAATTGTAATAGTCATCTTCAGTCCAGAGAAGTTAACAGATACCTCAGCTATGACTCTAACAACTGACCTATTAACATATCTGAACTGGACTGATGATGGTTCGTGAAGGCTGAAATGTCTATACCACAGCAGAGAATTAATATTTACTTCCCGATGTTACATTCCAAAACACTATCTCTCTGTTTCGCTTGTTACTATCGGCAAACATCAGCATGAATAATAAATCTTTTTGTAATAATTTGAAGGGGTTCGCATTGGTAAACTACATTAATAATTTGATGATTGTTGGAGATCGTCGTCTTTTACCTCCTGGCGCATTTGTTGGATCATAACAGAAAAAACCTCCTGTTTATTATATTTACAATGGACGTCTAGAAGATTTGGCATTTCACCAAAGTGAATTCCTCCCTTCATCCTGATGTGTCGATAAATACGAACTAAATCACTCGCGACTAAGTTGTGGAAACCCATTTCAATAGAAATAAAACGGAGTTAAATAGAAAAAACGTAGTCTATTTCCACGAAAATAATGAGTTACAAAGTTAAATCGATTTCGACGGTTAGGCCATCATCAGTAACAAACAATAACATTTATTGTTTGTTACTGATGATGGCCTAACCGTCGAAATCGATTTAACTTTGTAACTCATTATTTTCGTGGAAATAGACTACGTTTTTTCTATTTAACTCCGTTTTCTTTTTATCGTCGATAAATAGTAACCTATGCAAATTATTATGCCATTGGAAAATAATACAGAAGTTTGGAAAACAATCAATCAATACCTACTTAACAATTAGTTCCTTCACGGACCTTAAATCCTTTAACCAGGAAAATAGTTGGAAAATAATATTTCCATCCCGATGATGGTAATGAGTGTATGACTCTGAAGGTTAATAGCTACAATTAAAGTCAATGATGAGGAAGATTTTATAAGCACGCCCCATTGTGTTTTGCTTACTTAGATGGTCTAGTTCAGGTTGCATGTACGTGCTCGTACAAGGAAAGAGCACACAAATATTAAAATAATATTTCTTCGCCCATTTTCCCTGATACTGAGGCCACGGATTTGACTTTAAAATGAAAGGTTTTTGATCATTAACTAATGAAGTCAGCCACAATTACCCGCTCCAACTCCCACTATAAGAGGGTTTTCCTCGGGTCTGGTAGTGAGAGTTTAAAAAAATATTTACCTAAACGTCTCCAGAACCATACTAGGTATTTACATAAACTCGGTCTTAAAATCGGCTGGTTGTCCATCGCACTTCGTAACCACGCGGTCAGTCACGTGTGAGTGACTTCATAAACGTGATAAATTAACTTCCTCAAGAAGAACACACATAAAGAAGTATCTGATTCGATTGTTAGTTTACGAATCACCAATTAAGGACCATAAAAGGTAAGTACTTACCTACTATATGAAAAAATGATAATAAAGGATATTTGAATAATTTCAATGAAATTTGAAGTTGCTATTTCTTAATGTCTCAAAGAAGAAAGTACAAAGAAGTTGGTTCATACATAATTCAGTAGTTACCAAAGGTACGAGTAGGTATATAATGATATCAAAGCCAACTAAAACACATCACTCGCACAACTTGCCAAAAAGTAGTTTATCATCAATAAATTAATGAATGACATCACAGTGTTAATACCTGATAAATAAACACACCCACCTTACAGATTAAGATTGATACAGTTTATATTTTGAATGTACAAAAGTTGTTAATCGATGTGGGTGAAAAGCTTTGTATAATTATTAGAGACATAAACAGTAATGTATTAAAAAGTGTATCATAATTATCATAACAGTGTCAGTAGATTTGTGTGATAATAAAGTCTGGGATAACCCTTAGTAAGATTTTGAATTAATAAAGGTTCGAGTACTTTTAGTTTACTTGAATATACTTACTTAGTTTAGGTACTTTTATATTACCTATATTCCCACTGTCTGTATCTAACCAGCAGATACTCCTTGGTAGAACGTCTCCGAATTCACGAGTCAAGCTTCTACATGCTTTTGAAATATGGTGATACCAAAATAATAGAACACCTGATTCCTAGTGACGAACGTATTATCCCGCGTGTCGGGCGTGATGGGCCATTTTCGATTCACTGTGGAAGAAGAGGTTGAGAGTAATTCTCCTATAATAGCCCATCGTGGGTAGCTCACCCATCGTTTTGCAAAAAAACTCCATCAAAATCGGGTTTTCTCTCAACAGCTCTCAAGAAATGCAACCTAGACATATATAACTACAGTTGTGAACCCCTAAAGAAGGTTCTTCTTGGGTAAGAAATTGCAAATTTTCCAGCCGTAGGTACAACCGTTCCAAAATGTAGGTTTTGCATTTAATATTATATTCATTTCCCTGAGCATTCTACTTCGGTCATCATCTACTTTAGCCGTTGTGGCCATTTGAAGTACCGTACGTTTTTTCCTCTACCATTGTTAATAAAACTAATATGTATTATCAGTTGCAGGATTTTGCTGGAATAAAATGTATGAACAAGAGTCAACTGCCAAAAGTGAAGAAGAATAGAAGAAGACTCGTTCGTGGCTCGAAAACGAAGCTTTGCTTCGGGGAATTTCTATCAATTTACAAACATTATTGATCGGCGAGGGTTTTAAAATATAGTTTTGAAGTTTGGTTACATTTATAAAATGTTGAAATAGGATAAATCGGTTGGTTGAAATTATAGTCCTAAGGGAGAAGTATTCATCACGTTTGGAGTAGACCATCATCTGATATATATTTTTTCTGCGAACGTGCTCCCCATGAAAGATCATTTCCAGACATCTGAGTCCTGGGAACTTTCCCATGAAATGCAGTTCCTCTTTGTTGTTCTAAAGGTACCTGCCAAGTGGTGCATTTTACCTACCCCTACCTGACGTGATGTCACGTGCCGGCGGTTTTCAAAAAGGATTAATAACGTGGCAGGGACATTGAAAAAAATGTATCATTGAAATGCACCATTGCATTCAAGAAATAACACGTGAAGAAAGCAAAGTTATAAAAAAGTAAGATAAAACACCTAAAAGTACTGCAACCAATGGACAAAGTTTTGGTCAATAAACATAATTCACCAAAAATTACTACAGCTTTCTTATGAAGGAATTATGGGCATATGGCGGGTAATATCCATACCGGATTAGGAGGACCCATTGGATTTATCAAGGGACAGAAACATAATCGAAATAGGAGAATAATTGAATGTTGACGTTTATTCAATGGACCCGAATCGAATGTTATTTGCTGGCTAAATTTCGTTTGAGTAGAGAGGCAATAGCGCTTTACAAAGAATACCAACGCTTGTATTATATACGTAGAGGTAGCATAGACCAATACAAAAGATAGCAGATAACCATACAATATGCATAAGGCAGTTATTAATATCCAGTAGGTGTCTGGATGTAGCTCAGATCATATAGAGCGTTTAATTTCAGTGGGTCATATCCCAGGATTTCATTGCAGGATCGCAGGAGGTCCTGGTTCCTTCATCCCAGGAGAGGTGATACCCGTGGGCTCTTGGAGTCAGAGCCAAAGACTCTGATAACTGGTGTAGTTGCTTATCAGTACACTATCTGGAGAATTTGAATCTCAGCACTTGTAGAAATCGAAGAATAGAACAAGACAGACACAGTGTACGTAAGCTCCAGATCCAAAGTGCCTTCATGCGTTATTTTTTAAAAGAGGGATGAAATACATCAGAAGTCCCTCTTGAAATATCTCCTACATGATCCTGAAACATGGAAGTCAAGGGCCCCAAGACTCTTTTGATCAAATGAGTAACGTATCTACATAATAGTATGTGACACCAGCCAGGAAGATAATTGACAAGCAGGGTGGATTTGTTGAAAACTGGGATGAGTCTTCTCAAGGCAAAGAATACATGTGATTTTGGGTCGGAAGAAATGCATTCAACTAGAGACGACACATCCGGAAAGAGTTGCAGCTCTAAGTTATAATTGGCATCTTCGGAGAAATAACATTCTCCGCTGGCAAAGTAAAAAAAAAAAATAAGAAAACTTGAAATGAACCAGTTTCGAGAAAACCAGTTTTGTTGCCGCCCAACGTAAAGAAGCAGGTTTTGAATGGTCGGTCGTGTCAATAAAGTACCATTTTTGCGCTAATTACTCGTAAATGTTTTTCTGGAAACATCATTTTCAATAACGAACCATTGGAATAGTGTTCTAGAGAAGATACAGATTTCACTTCGTATTATACAGCTTCATCATTAACACTGCCGAATATAAGCAACTAGATTTTTGGCAGATCCCAATACTTTTATTTCCACTTTTCGGTAATGTTAAATTCAAGTTAGTCCCGACCTATTCCCCATTCATTTACAATGGGTTTTCTTTCAATTCATCGAGGTTTGGTTCTCAATGAACAGTAGGTACTTTAGGAATTATAAAATCACCTCCAAACTGAAATGGACAACAGTCCGGCGAAGGGTTGTTGAAATGATCCCCGTAGAGGTGGTTTACAAAGCAGAACAATCTCAGCGGACTTCCAGTAATGACTGGGGTAGGAAGAGCCACTCAGCGGTGATTGCACCGAGAGCTAGTTTCACTGAATATTGTTTAATAGTGGACAGCAGTCGTTGGGGTGCTGATGGAACGACGAAATGGTTCAGCGGAACTCTTGTGAACCATTGTAAACTGCAAGTCGTGTCTATTTGTCCGCTTCACTTCCACAATATCACAACTCCATGAGTCCATCTAAAAATTGAACATAACAGCTACGAGTCGTATTCTTATGATGCGGTGGGTCAATTTCAATCTGAGCTGCAAAGGTTACAGACAGTGGCGGATGGGGGCATTGAGGGGTCCGGGGCCATTTAAATCTGAGAGAGCAGGGAAGAGGGGGCTCTGGGGACCTTCCCAGGAATATTTCGAAGCGAATTTCAAGTTCCAATATGATCTCAAATTAAAGCAATAAAAAAATATGAGCACAATAAATTTTAATTTCCAAGTACTATTGTTGATGTAAACAATTTTTGTCTTAATTCACTAGGTACCTGAATACTGAATGAAAATTATATAAAATTGGTGGTCAATACTGAATGAAAATTATATAAAATTGGTGGTCAAAAGTACTAAAAATCAGCGTTCCAAAAGCCCCTCCTGGTCCCTCAGAAATGTCAGGCCAATGAAATTAATAACAGCCTCTGCGCATCCACAATCGTGAATCCATTTCAAGGAGAAGTGAGCAGAAATTTTTGGTCTACAGTGTCAACAGAAAGAGCTTTCAGCTTGCAATTTCCACCATGGGATTTATCTTCCTGTTACCAAGGATGATAATGACTATTAGAAATAATAAATGTGAGTGATATTGTTATTGATAACACTTAAGAACACGACGTTTGTGTTTGGTCATGAAGATTACTTTTCAACACATCATGGTAATATGCATAGATTCGATCACTATTTTTTTTTTTTTAATAGGTATTTTTGATGTCTTTCGGAGTCACCCTCTCATCGACCAGTAGAGTAATAGGTATAGGTAGAGTTGCAGTAGGTAGGTCCTGAGATGGACACATTTTTAATGGCCTGCGATAAGGTGAAGCTGAATAATGAAGAAAGTCTCAGCAATTGGTATGAGGTTGGCTCAGGACCAGATTGGCATTTTTTGTCGTACGAGCAACCTCTATATGTATACGTGAAATTCGCATGAAGTGGAGGAGCTGTTCGGTTTTGTGAGCGATACTGCCCTTTTGACGGGACTTGATAAGCACTTAATCGAAATGAATTGAACTGTCTTTGTTGGTTCGGACTGCATGCCGTACCGTTACTACCTATTCAGAATTACCCTTTCTGTGCCATACATCCTACATTTATTCTGTATCTGTTTTCTACAGTGTAAAAAAAATTATGTTGCAAAAAATTAAAAAAACAATTATGACTTGTATGATGTTTGATGAACACGGTCTTTGATCGTTATCTGAGTTTTAAGTGCGAATATTGACCTCTGTAAGGTACTGAAGCTATGTGCCTTATTCAAATTTGTTCACCTTTTGAATTTTTTAGCTATCTACAAAATAATAAAAATCTAATTCCTGACGTGAAGAGCAAATGTTGATGGACTCTGATCATTCTCCTTATTTTCAAGGTTCTGCCTTGCAAACACAAATAATACTTTCAACCCAGACACATGAAGAAGTTGGAATTATTTGTATACAATGTGGTAAATTTGTCATTGACGGAGTATCTTCCTGCTTTTCTTCTTCAAAATTACATTGTATTCCCTCGCAGGAGAATGTCCTGTAGTCCACGTAACACCTGAACCCAGAACATTTTTCAAGCAAATTTTTGAAGAAAATTCAGATTTTACAATGGCTTCGAAATTTTAGTTATGCAAAATAATTGTCTCCATAGAACCTTCCTACCCCATTTAGTGTGATTCCTCACCTTTATAAAACATGATAATATTATAACATGAATTTCTGTTTCCTTTGCATTCATGTATTGCAATCGTAGTTCGTAATGTGGGAGACTTCACAACCTATTTGTCATCAGACCTACAATATATTGAGCATCTGGGTGATTTATCCAGGCATTGTAGGGAAAGACTTAAAATAGAGGTAGGAACGATTGCTAGCTAAATGAACCTCCGTGTCCCAACTTTTTTTTTTCCCCTTCTATTTTTGACGAGAATGTTTCATCTGTGAACCGTGATGAAGGTTGTACGCCCTAAGGGTTCTACCTCTATGCCTTTGTTCGTATGTGACAGCTGCGCCTTTTGTTTCCCGCACAAACGGAAATTTTCATGACACTCGCTCGTCTTTCTGGGGAAATTTTCAACTTCGGGCCTAACATGAAAAAAAGGCCAGTTTAACTTCGAAGGGGTTGTTGAAAAAAGGGGTTTCGACGACCATTTTTACCGTGAAGGGAGGTTGTACCCGTTGGCGCAGGGTGGTCCTTTGAAGAGTCACTAGAGGCCGGGGGGCTGAATGCAGTGGGAGCTCCAATGGCGAAGCCCGAAACCACCGCCCCAGCCCCGCCCCTTGGTGGCCCGCACCCCTCGTGACGTCATCGTACCCTCGCGAACCGCACCGAATGTCTTCCCAGTGAAAAACCCGTCCTCCGCTAATTGATCGGTACGCTGCCATAGGTAGGCACCTGCCTGACAACCAACCCCTAACGAGCGACCCAACCCCTAACGAACATCCATCGGGTAGCTATAAAACGAGGTACTTCTGCCATGGAGTGGATTTCGATTCGATAAAAAGCCAGAACTCACAATTCCCTCTTGACGTTTCAATTTTCATAATCTGTCATCCAGATTTCCCCCATCAACCGGGGAAATAACGAGAAAAAAATCCACTAATGGGGGGTTTGATGAATTGATGTGCGATAAATTAATGAGAGGGTGCCCTATGAATGACTTTATTGGGATGATATGGCATTTGATTAGGGACGATGCTTGAGAAGCAATCTATATTGAAGGAGGTAGAATAGGGCGTCTAATGAACGATCTATATACGCCCATAAGTCAGGATGAATTTAATTTCAGAGCCTCATTTAGAAATGAAAGGTCCATGGGACCTACGGATGCAGCTACACAAATGGTAAGCATCGGTGGTGCTATAGTGAGATGTATCCCACCGTGGTTGATTTTCATTATTTTCGACTACTCGACTTTGAACCAAAATGCCTTAACACCGAAATAGTTTGTCGACGAAAGGTAATAACTGTATTACGGCAATCCACGAGGATGATGGATGATGATCTGTTTTCAAATTGAACTTGTTTCCTATACATAGGTTTGAAGTTCTTGCATTGGTAGCACAGTTAGTCTTCAAATTCTTACTAGGTTCAATATCGTTCGTAAAAATACCTAGCGAGGTTTAATATGGTCTTGATGTTATCGACAGAGAGGCCTGCATTTTCATGCTTTGAATTCATGATCGTGTTCAGGGTGCTGATTTTCCTATCAAAATTAAGTTGGTTAGCCAGGAACGGTGCCTCTGCATGTCGATCCCCTCTGAGGAGAGTGCAACGTTGTAACACTTGGCCTTCTTGACTATAGGTTAATTTAGTTAATCAAGAAGGAGCCGTGTCACAAGTCCGGGAGAGTGTGGATATCGCGTGGTTGTTCTACCTATCATTTCAGCTCAGTAAATAAATAACCCACAAAACCCCAATAAAACTGTGCTTGACGATCAGTGATTGATTAGTGAATGGTAAATGCTCCAGGACTCGAAAAACCCTTAATTACGTATATTTGCTTATACTGGTATACTTACATATACTTACATATATATATAAATATAAATGCGAACTGTTGTTCCTCGAAACATAATCTATATTGCTGCTATGCCAAACTTTTGGTCAAGGTTAGAGATATTGAACGGGTATTTTTTTGTGAATTTAGGGGGAAAACGGTTTGGCAGCACATTCAACAAACGTCTTCTTAAGAACTGTGCGAACTGTTGTTCCTCGAAACATAATCTATATTGCTGCTATGCCAAACTTTTGGTCAAGGTTAGAGATATTGAACGGGTATTTTTTTGTGAATTTAGGGGGAAAACGGTTTGGCAGCACATTCAACAAACGTCTTCTTAAGAAACACTACACCCTACAAAAGAAGCATCGTATTGGGCATGGTAACAAAAATTATTTAGAGTGACCCAAACTGAGGTCCAGGGTAAATTATTTCGGACAATTCATATCAGATCAAGATCGACAAAGGCAATCAAGAGGTCGCAATCAAAACATCTTTACGAGTGGGGACTTTGCAGGTTGCTCAGAGCATTCTGATTGTTGAAACCTTGTAATTTACTAGAATGGTTTGAATTTCATGTCTGACTCATTTCGTCAGAGCTCAACAGAAAATTGTGAGAAGCTCTTTGGCATTGCAAATTTGTGTTAAAAAACGATTACCTATTTGGAATTTAATCAAAATTTTGACAAACAGTGGATATAGGAAATTCCCTCACTAGTATTTTTCGTTGAGGCTACGCTAAGCTGCAATAATTGGCTTCCCAGCTCAAATCCTAGCACTATCCAGAAAGCCAATCTTCCTGCGTCAAGTCAGCTCTGTGGAACACCTGCCACCTAAATTTAGCCAAAACCGGGCTTACGCAAAGGAAGTGGTAAGCCGTCCATTTGAACCGACGAGGATAAGCCTCCAGAAAAGGTTTTGCATTGAGGCACAATACCTCTGATCTCAGCATGAAAGCGCAGTGCACTTAAATAGCGTACTCTGAATCCCTAAGCAGGCTGGCGTAAGTAACCTCTATTCTCCTCTGTGTAACTGGACAGAATTCTTCCTGCATCAGCTTTTAGAAAAGCGGCGTCCATCGTTGAAAGGTTTTGGGCAATTCATACCTTGCAGCCAAGTTATCTCATGCAGCCCTCAGCCACAATCCAAACGTCTACACTACTAACTAACCTTACTAAACTTACTAACCCCTTCCGCCACCATCTTCGGCAATAATTCTTGCCGCCTTCACCAGATAATTTAGGTGCAACCTTAGAGTGAAATAGTGAAAGCTTCTGTTTCAAGGTATGCGATGTAGTTGGGAGTAGGTATGAATCGGCAAATGGAAGAGCTTCTTCATGAGAAACAACTGCACCCACCTACGCAGGCGATCTCTCCAAATCCCCAAACCTGACAAGAATAACACGCGAAATAGCTCTAACAATGGCTTCAAATATCGCACCCGTCGCGTCGTGAAATAAGGGAACAACTCCAACCTTTTGGCACAGGAGTTGTGCCCTTATTCCACGACGGGTGTAATATGTGCATCTTCGCGGTTACGGGGGTTCCAGGGCTACCAAACGCCAAATAACCGCAGGTGCTGCTAACCTCATTAGACCGACGACTGGATTAGGAACGGGATTGAGCTTATTTCTAATGTTTGAAAAATTCCGACACATAATATTTCACGAGTATTATCAGTCATGTTTTTAATATTTATATTGTGCCCGAGATTGCGCCTGTTCATTTGCGCGGTAAAAATTCGTTTCTATAATTTATTGTTGTTATAGTTATATATTCAATTTTCCGTATCTTTATGTACCTAATCATCGTCTGATATAATTGTTTACGTACCTTACTGGAGAATCCGTCGTGACTAGCAAGTCGAGTACAGGTGGCGAGCGCTTTCGATGTAAGGACATCATCATCAGGCCGTCGAGAGAGTACTCCCTCGACGGCCTGATGATGATGTCCTTACATCGAAAGCGCTCGCCACCTGTACTCGACTTGCTAGTCACGACGAATTCTCCAGTAAGGTACGTAAACAATTGTATTCTTATAACTAGCGGAACTAATCCTTTATATTTAATATCGTCTGATATCTTTACGATGGACACTAACCCATCGAACGATACATAAAACCCCGAACGAAAATTGTAATAAAATACTGTAAATATGATTTCCTGGAATATGAGTTAAATTATTTTGGGACACAGCAGCTATGATATTCCAATCACTTTCATATATAGGTATATTTTTCTATATTTGACGAGATGTAAGTAAAACTTTGCATCTAGACACCTTCCTTTACCATCATCCCCCATTTAGTGCCTTCACTTTGAAAGAACTCCGATTTGTCCATCGCTTTGATCGAGATCCCCTCTATAGCGATGAGGAGACCCTGACGAGGAAACGCTCAATTTACAACGAGCTTGATAACTATTTACGTTTTTCCGTCATAGTGGGGATCGTCTAGCAAAAAGGAAACAGGAAACGTGCGTTTTTCTCCTTTGCACATTATGACACCTAATTACTTGTCATTCAGCTCACTTTGCGGAAGGTTACGATCTTGATTGTAACACCTAGTTGTTACAATATTCTCTCATTCCTCGAACGATGCATCCAATTGTGAGGGGAGGGGAGATAAGAGAAAATTGTCGTGGAGGGAGAAAAATTGAGGAGTTAACAAGTTACTACCTGGGGTACGACCCCTAGTATATGATCATCAGGTATTTCATTATCGGCTAGTAATATTTAGTTTCCTAATAAGTCTTAACTTTCATATTGGTTGACAGTACAAGTGGGACACTATGCGTTGTTTAATGGGAAACCATTTAATAATTTTCCCCACAGGCTATCTTACACGCCAAGACGACGATCGGGTTCTTTCTTAGCTACTCTTCGCCCCACAGCACCAGGTACTCAATTTTACTAACGAGACGCTGATCACAACCAAGTTCAGCTTGATCCTTGACCATTCTTATCGAGCTCTGTTGATGTCGAACAGACACAGACAGGAGCTTGGACGCATGTATATAATAGTCCACCTAAAACCAAATAATACCTGTATGAACCTCATGGATTGCAAGCAACAAATACTCGACGTAGGGTATTATACCGGCGGACTCCTAAGACATCAAGGGGTTTAAATATCTCTGGAGTGAGTGCACGTAAAATATAATTTCCATGGTTCGTGTCATCATTCTGGTCACGACCTGTTACGGGGCTTCCAAAACTTTCCTTATTATAGTGTGTGTTTTTTCAACTGATTGCGATCATCAGAGTATTTTCCTTAAGATTTCATTAGGGCTATTGGATATCCTTTGCACAAAAATAGCATCTACTCGATAACCTATCTTATTTGAAATTCATCATCATGTGATCTCACAAGCTATCAAGGGTATGGTGAAAATTGCGAGGTATTTTCCCAAATTATTTTCTGGCATTTTACCAGAAATGTATGCACTATTAGGTGAGTAAGTATAATCTCGAATAATTCTGGTATACCCAGAAAGAGACACAATACCTATTGCCTATGACTGTTCTCTAATTCCTACCTACTGAGCCTATGGCGAGGGATGATGATGATTCGACGTATATTATCCTATAAATAGGAGGCTCTGGATTCTAAAGGGGGGATGAAGATTATGTAGGAAATTCCTCTCAGGGTTCGAATCACGAGGGTAAGGGAAATAGATTTTGAATAGAATCGAGAGGAACTTACGTGTTTGGCTGGCAGGAAAAGACTAGCAAGAAAGTGGGGTTCGTGGGTTGGTCCTTCAAGTGACAGCTCCCCAGAGCTGTTCTTCAACCGTGACTCTGTCACAAATATTCACTTCAAATCTTAGTTCCTCTGTGTGTTAACTCAGAAATTTGAAAAGGAAAAAGGAAGGAAGTACGAAGATACAAGATAGTAGGAGGACGATTCTCTGTTTACTTCTATAGGTGAGGTGCCTACTCGTGAATTTCTGGATCCACAACTTTCCTCCTACCACCACAGAACTATGAACTACAGCACTCTAGTGGCTGTCTTAGTTATTACGCCGGTATGATACCAATGAGTACAATGATTGAGTGGGAGAGGTATTGAAGCAATACTTATGTTTGAAAGCAAATGAGAATCTGTAAGTGACAATTGACAGGCCGATGGAAATGCCAACAGTATTGGAACTGGTAGGTACCATATCATTCTTTTACAAATTAATACAATCCATTCATAGAAGCTTTAGGGGCCGTAATTTTAGAAACAACATCTGAAGACAAAGTTCATGGCGTGGTTCGTTTTGTTCTTGGTATCTATTTGTTCATCTTCGTTGGCTCATGCATATCACTGAATTTTCTTCTCTCTTTACATTACCTACCTACCAAAAAATGGGTTGAGTAGTTGAGTAGTTGTTGACACTTCTTCTGGAAACAGGAATCGAATTATTGGTCTCTTTTGCTTTCCATGGTTCAGGCCATCAACCTTACCTTCATGGATTGTGTGCTGGGCGTGATGCTTAGCAGTTTAGTTTAACAACCTCAAGGTAATTGCATCCTTGGTATTCAATAGTATTTTGGTGGAAAGGCACTCATTCTGATGATTTGACTTCAAAACGCTGCAA
>JAEMON010000005.1:23505095-23515988 GCA_030264115.1 Lygus lineolaris
ATAAACCAAAATATCATTGCAATGAGTTGCGAGTATTATACTAATAATGAGATCAAAATGATACACCAAATCTACGTTGTGGAATGGGAAGAAAAAAACAAATGAAAATTCAGCTACTTACTAATAATAACAAAATGCATGGAAAATGCACAGCTGATTGAATTCAGTAGAGGATATTTCACCGAAAGTTCTCTAACGAGAAGGTACCTACACACTGCACACTGCCTCACTCATTCAGAGAGCATTATCGGAGCCTCAACGCACTCCGTGCATACCTACAGATTGCTGCAACCCTGTCCAGATCATCGGAACAGTTCAATAGGTCCTGAATTGTTGAATGCACCCTCTTTGATGGAATTGTGCTGCTTTGGAACACTCAGGTACGAACCTCTGCAAGTAGTGCAAACTATATGGTTGATAAATAGGGCACAGGAGAATGAAGTGACCCAAGGTTTCCAGCTCTAAACGGTTGCAACTCACACAGAGCGCAGTGCAGTCAATGACATGCCTCTTCTTGTCGACGTACATGCTGAGCTTGTCCCTGTACCCAAAGCCTCAGCTGCGCCATCAACTTCTCAAAGACTTACCTATGTAGTTGCAACTGACCCAAAAGTGCTTATTTTAGGGAAGTGGTGGTTGCATCTAGAGTTCAGGCAACGGTCGATGTTTACAGGCAGCCAATGGTTCTCCCAGCGCTCGAAGAGATCAGCAGTTGCAGCTTTTATGGTCTTCAAATCCATCTGCGCCCACAAATCTCCAGCCCCGATGACCTCCTACCCTTCAATCCTCTACTATCTCCAAATTCGAGCGAAATCGAATTCAGATTTTGGAGGAAAAGCGTCTGAGAAGCTAAAAAGTTTCTATTACAAAATGTACTATGAAAAAACAAATTATTTGGACAAGGATGTTCCTACCCCTGTGTTTCATGTGACTCCCCTTCTCCTATTTCCTTAGAAAGCGAGTTGTGAAAAACGAAAATCCAACTAGAACTATCTGGCTACCTATAATTTCCTACACGTATTACTGCAGGGACATTACTGCAGGGACGCAGCAAGTCACAATATTTTTAACTTGATTTTTGGGGGTAAAAAAATTATTTTAGGCAGTACCCTTGAGTTGTAGGTGCTCTAATAGCTCCAAACTTGAATCTATCAAAACAAAGAAGCAGTAAAACGATATCTGATACCCAGTTTTTGGTTAGCAAGAAAGAATATCATATAATTATCTGTGAGTAGTAAACCCTTGTAATAAGTTATGAAAAGGACCATTGAATGAAATTGAATGCAGATCCACAAGCAACCTAGCAAGGCTGATGATGGTCTCGTCGTAAGATCGAAACATAAATATTATAATTTTCCGAGTACGTGAATTACAATACCAAAACCTAAATTCCATGAAAATATTTCAAAAGATGAAACTTTGGCACTAAATTGAGCGTGAAATCGTAAAACTTGCCGGTGCCTCTCATGTGGTGCATGATTTCGGGGTAATATCGAGGCCTCTCAGTGTTGTGGACCAGGTAATATGACTTACGAAGGAGATAGTGGAGATTTGGCCGTATCGAGAGAATGAAGAGAGATTGGCGGCGAGGCGGCAGGGTAGAGGTACGCCGTTTCGGCGATGCTCGAACTGATAGTTGATTTGTAGTTATGTTGCCCGTACGTTCCGCAGATTACGCGAAGACCCACCGGTCCACCTCGCCCGTATCTCAGCGATGGTGTAGCCGTGAAACGTGCGGACCGGACCGAGAGGCTGCTCGCCCACCCTGATTTGCGAGCGTCGTAAGTCCTCATCATCCTCGAAATGGAGCGGCGGACTCCGCGAGGCGCTCTTGATGTCGCTGTTTACGAGCCGCGAGGCTTCCTCTCTGCCGCTCCCGTGTATCTCCTAATCAATCGGGCTTCTCCACACATAACGGCGCACACTACAACCCACACCTACCTACACCTATACACGCTCATATCACCGTGTGATTTTCGACCTGAAAATCCAATTCGACCATCTTATCGCAGTATCACCTTCCCTCGCACCATTTCATGTGAAATTGGCTCACCTTATCAGGTAGAAAATGTTATCTTCATGAATGAAGTGGAAATCATCTGGGTTGCATTGTAGGGTGAATGCTTAGATGGATAAATAGGTGTATTGACGTAAAAAACTGAAAAATTGTATACGCCTGCCTGAAAATTTATGTAGGTAGAACTACCTAGACCCACATAATTATCAAGGGGGTCTTTACCTATTTCCCTCGAAAAGTTATCCAATAACTCATTTTTAAAGTAGGAGAAAAGTATAATATATAGTGGGGTACTTTATAGTATAAAGCATAGAAGAGTACGACTGTCTTATACATAAACAAACATTTCCACGTATTTCATTCCAAGACTTCTTTGAATTCCTGAATCAAAAATAGCTGAACCTAGTAACTAGGTAGAGTTCAAAATGACAACCAGACGGTTTGTCGAAAGCTCCTTGGAATAAAATACGTTTTTCATTAACCCTAGAAGGGTACTCTGGACAGCTTGAAGGTAGACCACGTCGATTAAAGAAACCCAACCGAAAAATTGTCTTGAATTGCGGTTTCATCTCCATAAACAGGAAAATTTCTCAGTAAACAAAAGTATAATGTCATAATAACAATAACAATTTGGGTACGTCATCATTTTTCCACAGCATTCGTACCTCCTTTTTTGGACTTCACCTTTAAGATTTATGGAACATAAAAAAATATCATTTAAAAACGTCAATTTTTTCTGGGGGGAGGCACTCCTAGAGTCTCAAGCATTTGCTGCGCTCCTAGCGGTCACAACATGAAAATAAAATTGGACACACGTCAAATCGACGTAGGAGAACCCTTCTAGGGTTAAAAAAAGAACTTTGTCAAAGTACCTACATTATGTAACTTAACAGGTAAAGATAATATAAACCTATTAAGTAAAATTGTAAGTTTTGCCGACGGCCTTGTCTGGTGGAATAAACCGGTTCCCGTGAGATCACCGAAGTTAAGCTTTCAGCGGAGTGGTTAGTACTTTGGATGGGTGACCGCCTGCGTGGCTGGGACCACACATCTCAGTATTTTCACGTCGGGCCGTTGGTGAACCCCTCTCCACTCAAGGGGGTGAGGCAATTAGTAGCCATGAGCGAAATCATCAGAATATATTCTGATCCTCCCTTTCGAGGACAGCTGATGACGTCCGCGACGCCAGGAGTGGCAGACGGACGAAAATCCAGCCTGAACTGGTTGCTTACTTTACTTTACTCTCGTAAGTTTTGGAGAAAACTAATTATTACATTAATTTATTAGACATTTTCGGGACCTAAACATTTATTCAGATTCAGGTGAAGGTAGGTACTTACATGTACGTAAAGTAGGAGCAAACTTGAGATTCCCTATGAGAAATTTCCTTTATACGCAGTTCTGTAGGAGCTCTACTTCCACGTACCACCGCACATTGGTCGGAAATGGCCATTTTCCTGCAAAAACTAAGTTCCGCTCCAGATTAATAGATGATTTTAAGCTAATTTCGAATGTACCCCATGTTCATGATCTTCATCAGCTAAATGGGGTCTGCGCATGAGAAATAAAAATAGGGAAAACCCATTAATTATGTTATTTGAGTTGCCATGACTAGTAAACACTATTTATCAGGACAAAAAACTCCATGTGGGAGCAGAAATAGTAACGTTAAAATGGAATGTTTTGAATTTCACAGGGGGGGTGACGTACGTTCCTCCAGAGTACGTCACCGCCCCCTGCTGTACCTTTCAAAAACCGTTCGTGAATATTATACCTGCGAATTCTACGTCGAATGAGACTAACGCCAGTCACCAATACAGTAGCCATGATTTTGTTGATTTTTCAAAGTTTTCCTATTTCAGTCGTGATACAAGCTTAAATCGAATTTGATAATGTATATGCCTACTAATTATATCGTAGAGGCTCGATTATTATCCTTGTAGATGTGGGTTAGGAGTACAGTGTGAGGTTGGTGTTCTGCCTACAGATTTTCCTCTTTTTTTCGCTCAACCCAAGCGCAAACCTTGAGCCCATATAGCTGTGGGCGATAGTTTACGACGCTCGTGGACCATTAAATCCGATAAATCAAAGGGACAAATGTGGCAAATCAGAATGGGTTACTTCCTAATACTCCATACTTACTGCAAGCAAGAGAAACGTTTAGTTGACAATTTATTTTCGTATCCATGCGACATTTTCTTTTCACGTGTGTCAATCCATTTTTAAATAGGAATTGACGGGGGGACAATAAGCAACCATTTAGCGGAACGCATGGAAAAGTAAAGTATTCCTTGATGGGAACCCTATTAATTCCCTCATTGGAAGTGTAATGAAATGATTTGAAACCGGTTTGTGGGTACCATTACGGTGGCTACGTGGTCCTCAGTACCAGTCAAAAAACGTATGCCAATTATAGTGTCCACAGGTGGTCGTGTCGAGTGACGGCGATTCCGGCAAAACTATTTTTCTGATAGGATTTTAAAAAAATTTTAGAGCTGGTCCCAAACCAAATTTTTCCCTACTTATACCCTTTTTCCGCGGAGTAACGATAGATGTATTACATTGTTCGTTCAATCACATTACAGCACAGGGGATGAAGTGGAAATTTGTGATCAAAATGAGCAGTAAGGGTGTCAATACATGAGGATGGAGTATAGGAGGTGAAGTCATCATACTACAATCATAATCATCATGATCATGAATAATGAATTGGACGGACAACGACGGAGTGTGGACTGGGACACCACGTTATTCCACTTGGAAAAAAAAAAAAGAAAAAAAACATATCATAGGTACTTGGTAGTTTACTACTCCCGAAATACTCGATTTCTTGCTTTTAGGGCACATTTGGAAAGGGAAATTTTCGAGTGAATGGTCATTTCTCCATGAAATTTTGCGTAGAATTTGAATCTACAATACAAAATGAAGGTTCCTATTTGAAAAACAATGTTATTGCTCCAAACGCGCCATGGGGCGCCAGTGTGGCGCTCAAGAATATGATATTTCAATGCCTCGGGAAAAATTAAGGATTGGACTTATGTCCTACCTAAGAGCGAAAGTAACAGAAATAAATGGCTGGACCATCAAATTTCGGACACCCATTATATAGGGGGAAACCACCAATCTTTCTACGCTGCATACTAGGGGTATCCAACACGACAGGAATCAAGGAGTGAGTAGGAGGGGGGACTTCAGATCACAATCATGATCATGATAATGAATTCGATGAAGTGACCATTAGAAGTAACGAAAAGTAGGTACCGACCGGTTTGAGGGAGTAGCTCGTGACCACAGTGAATTGGATGGAACACGATGGAGTGAGCTTGTGAAATATCCAGAATTTCAAGAACTTCTCGGTGGTTGAATGTTGGCGAGTTGCGTGGGATGATTGAAAAAGCGTTTCGGGGCGTCTACAAGAAAGAATGGAATTAAAACGGGGAGATGGTGTGAATGTCTGTGTGTGTATGTGGAAGGTTGTTGGATGGGGGGGCTCCATGCCCGCGAATTATCGCGGATTCGGGCTTCAAGGACACAATAAAAAAACGGCGAAGGAAGTTGGTAAGAAGATGAAGAGGAGTAGTCGTGGTGGGAAGGGGGGGGGGGGATCGCGTGTTCGTAGAGCATTTCGTGGGACCTGCTGAGACGGCGGTGAGGGAGGGGAGGTCGTTGAACCCCCTAAAACGGGCACCGACCTGACCTACCGCAACGGCCCGTGGGTTGGTGTTGGACCTCTCAGATCATTCTACTACTTTGTGCAGCTCTCATAAAACGTAACAAATCCCCAAAACCTCCTAGCATTTTGTGCTTGTTGTGGAAAGGGGGTTGAGTCCAAAATGGGCTAAAATGGACTCACCACATAGTTTGAAACTAGATTTTTTTTCCTCTACAAGTGTGGGTACTGGGTCCCACCTTCATTCTGTGATGAGATATTCATCAGTGCCATTGGAGTTATTTTGGGGTTTTGTGGGTTATTTATTCACTGAGCTGATCTGATAGGTAGAACAACCACGTGATCCAGACTTTTCCGGACATGTGACACGGCTCCTTCTAGACTAACTTTAATCTCTTGACTAATTTAACCTGTAGTCCAGAAGGCCAAGGGTTACAACGTTACACTCTCCTCAGAGGGGACTGAGATGGCTGTTCCCCTACCGCTCTAGCTCTTCAGTAGCTCAAAACCACATCGTCCCTGCCTCACCCACAACCATAAGGTTATACGGCAGTAGTCATCACGATAGGATGGTGGAACTGACGTTATTTGGTGTGATCTCAGTTCCAATTAGCCTATCAATAAGATCAGTAAATAAATACCCCACAAAATCACAAATGAACCTCTGGTAAATGTAACTGGGGGCAGACCAAAATCAGTTCCACCATCCTATCAGCATTGGGGTTATGTCATGAAATGTTAACGGCTTATTGGGTGAAGTCCATTACCTACACCATTAGTCCATTACCTACACCAAATTTTTCGGTTTTTATTACTTAACGTACTATGCAACCAAAAATGTCAATAAACGTTGTGTAATTAAAATCAGGACATATTCTTCTCCTTTTACACATTCGTTCAAAATAACAATGTAGGGGTAACATTTCTCAGTGTGCATCAGAAACGCGTAAAGGGAGTCAGGACCAGGATTCGTTTTGGTAAAGTGGGCCACTTCCGTATTTTCATGTACTCTTTGATAAAAAATAAAGATCAGATACGGAAGTAGCTTCTAACAATGAAAAAATAGGCTGGTTGTAGTCATAGTAATAGATTATCGAATAGAAATAGCAACTAAAAATGCATTAAATTTTAAGGTACCTATAAAGGATTTATGAAAAAATTTTAAACTTTCAATCTCAAATAAGTATCTCAAAACTATGATTTTGGGCTTGAACGCCTTCCCTCACTAGCACAGCATTAAATTATTACTTTGATACTTTTTATTGAAAGACCTTGGTCCGAGTAGGTAATCTACGTATATTACTATCAGTGGGCATCAATTACGTATCACAAAAATTTCCTTCTCCAATGGAGGATTTTTTTATGCGCCCGAAACAAACGACTTTACCATGAAGCATGCCATAACCACGACCTAGTAGCCCAAAAACGGCAAAAAAATCTATCTATGTTACGGAAGTTGAGCTAGCAATGTACACTTACCTACATCCATTCCGCAATTGAATATGTTGGTACTAGGTTAAGAAAACGATAGGATGGTGGAACTGCGGTTATTCGACCTGCCGTCAGTTCCAAGCAGCAGTGGTTTTATTTGGGATGTTGTGGGTTATTTATTTCCAGAGCTGATCCGATAGGCAGAACGATGTGGTTTTGTGCTACTGAGGAGCTGGTGTGGTAGGGAGAACAGACATGTCGGTCCCTCTGAGGAGAGTACAGCGTTGTAACCCTTGGCGTTCTTGAAGATAGGTATCACATTATGTTAATCAAGAAGGAGCCGTGTCACAAGTCCGGAGGAGTGGTGAATATCGCGTGGTTGTTCTGCCTATCGGATCAGCTCTGCAAATAAATAACCCACAAAATCCCAAATGGTTAAGAAAACGGTTAAGGTAGGCTCAAATTGACCAAATTTGAATTTGTCACCCAACAATCCCCAACAATTTTCTTTTTGTAAAATTTTATAGTCACACGCTTCAAGTTAGAGGTTTTGAAAGTCCTAAAGTTCGACAGTGTAGTGTACGAGGCGCAACAAACAATCAAGACACTGCTGGTGTCATTCTGTCTCAAATTGGTCTGAGGATTCGAAATTTTTCAGGTTTCGAAAATAAAACAATAACAGGATAGGCAAAAGGCCTTGGCTAGTTTCGGATAAGTTGGCACACTCAAGTACCTTTATCTAAGAAGGTACAAATTTTAAAATTTTCAAAGAACCTATCACTTTCCAGCAGTTTTTGGCTGGCGAGTTTAACAGCTTTTCCAGATATTCATTGACAGTTCTGATGCGAGAGAACTTGACAAGTCTATGAATCGGTATATAAATCTGATCAAGAAATTTGTAGACAATATCAAAAATATTTCCAAAAATACGTTATGTTCCTAAAAAGGCTATTTAATTTGGGATCCATAAAAAAATGAAGATTTCAGTTGAATAAGGAAGATTTTCTTCTGTATTATTTAATTTTTCCCATCTCCAGTAGGTGGGTAAGGATGATAAGAAGGTGTACCCGATCTTAATGTACTCATAATTTTCATGTAAGTATCTACATGTTACTGAATATGAAAACATTTTAGAATTCAGGATTTAATTTAGAATATTCTACGATGGATTTCTATGAACAATCTACTAAAATTCGTCCATAGGTAATTTTTACTGAACGATACTTACTACGAGCATAACTTTCTTTCAATTTTCGCCGAAAAGGTAGAATTTCTTTGGATTTTTGAACGTCCTGTCCTTCAACCTACCTACAACTCACAGAGGGATGAAGTTCACAGCTCGAGTGCATCGTGCGACTGAATTTGTTGATGAAATCATCCGTTGACACTCAATCGATCAAAAAATGAGCGAGCCCACACTGCCACTTAGCGCTCGTTGCAAAAGTTTTTATAGTTTCGTCAACCTCCAAGATCCATTAGCGCCGATGCTGCGCGTGTGAAAAGTGTGAAGTGTTCTATTATTCAATAAGTGTGAGGGAATTGCCGCAAAACTAGAAATCTCAATATTATACGCAAGAAATTCTTCTGAATCTCCAGTGTTACACAACACCATGGACTGCGAGACAATAAACGAGCACCAAAAAAAAAATCGGCTCCGCGCCTCGGCTAGTTAGTTCTACCCCCGGTTAGTTCTACTTCAGCCCTACTGGCTAAAATTAAAAAAAAAAACATGGAACATGCTTCAGTTATTCAACTGATCTGTGAGCTCAATATTGGACTCAGCTGATCTGAGCTCAATTTTGACTCAGCTGATCTGATATCAATTTTGACTCAGCTGATCTGTGAGCTCAATTTTGGACTCAAATGATCTCGGAGCTCAATTTTGACTCAGCTGATCTCGCAGCTCAATTTTGACTCAGCTGATCTGGGAGCTGAGGCACAGCAAAATTTCGTGACTCGATTTCGTTCCCGAAAATAGTAACACTTTTTGCCAGTTAGGTCAAGGCTAAAGCATGTTCCATGCCAAAATACACTAAGATTCACGTTGAAGTTCTGGAAAACTGAACCTCGTTCGTCATCCTTTTTGACTCTGTGTCAATAATTCGAGGGTGCAAATTTTCATTATTTTCAAATGAGCTCGATTTGATGTCATATTTGCAATATCAAAAAAATGCTGTAAATTATTACAGTTACGCAATGGAATGTTAATATTTGTGTGCAGATGTCCCCTGGTGTAGATTTCAAATGATTTATTATTTAAAATAAAGGGTAAACGTTGGGCTGAATCTCCTGTAAATCTACCCTAAGGGGAGGGAGCAAACGGTTGTAATTGGTCGGTATGATAATGATCATGATGGTAACTTAATTTTTGAAGTTATACTTCTTTGCGCCCGTTAGACACTTTGGGATGGGATGTTTGTCGAAAAATTTCGTAAGACATTTTTCATAAGATATTTTTCATAAGACATTTTTCATAAGAACAATCCACGATTGTACGTTTTGTATGCTTTTGACTACTTCCCTGATCCCACGATTCTGAGATTTGGTATGTGGGCCTTTGAGGGACTTCTGAACACAACTGACCGATCCCAGATCAGCTGAGTGGCTCTAGAATCCAGTTTTTCCCCTAATGATCCCACGATTCTGAGATTTGGTATGTGGGCCCTTGAAGGACTTCTGAACACAACTGAGTCGAAAATGGAGCTCCCAGATCAGCTGAGTCGAAAATGGAGCTCTCAGATCAGCAGAGTCGATAATGGAGCTCAAAGATCAGCTGAGTCGAAAATTGAGCTCCCAGATCAGCTGAGTCTAATATGGAGCTCATTGAAATAATAATGCATCCAAACAAATTTGGTGGCCAAAGAAGTATAACTTCCACCGTCTGGTCCGACGCAGACACAATTTTTTTAATTCCTGATCATTTAAATCCATTAGAAATCACTTGAATCACTAGGAATCACTCCCTATAATTATAACTAAAGTCTTATTTTTTGCATCATATTGTCAGTAATATGTCGGTAATCTGGCTTCAATCATTGCTATATTCGACACATGGCGTACTGAGAAAACCTGCTGTTGAGGAAAACAATAACTATGAATATTATGAATTCATAATGATCACAAGATAATATCTAGCCAATTATAGAATAACCGCAAACCGTGACTAATTTCAAACAAGAAATTAAAAAGTTTAAATTCGGTTAGTTGCACTATTAACGATTTTACACCCCCTCTCTCGTTCCATGTCACTCCCATAGAATAATAATTAATAAGTCGGGTATATTATTATAAAAAATGCTCAACCATTCAAGGGGTTCTATGCTTTCATATGCTACAAAAATATAGGTAGTTTTGTGGTTAAAAATAGTAGGTACTTATAAGCTGAGAGACGACTCAACCTAACTGACGTCACCGACCCCCCGCCTGCCTGGGCGGGTTTCTCAGCTCCCTAACCTAAATGACGTCACTCGTTTCCTTGATACCCGTTTTCTGGTCAAACCAGTAATAATTTCAAACTGAAAATTGGCACCAGAGGGTTTTGAAGTGCACTGAATCAGATTTTGAAGTCCAAAATGCAAAATTCCTACCAATGCAAGTTCCCCATTCTGATCAGAGTTAGGCAAAAAAACCTAACTTGAAACTAAAAATTTAAACTATATGTAGCTAATTTAATTAAAAATTTAGTTTCATTTAGTTCAACTTAAATAGTTTTTAGATGAGGATTTAGTTCAACTAAATTTTGGTTTATTATTTTCAATAATGAACCTCTGGAATC
>JAEMON010000005.1:23552015-23564481 GCA_030264115.1 Lygus lineolaris
AAATCAAAATTCCCACTCGCATTTTGCGTTCCAGGGCCTCCTTAACAAATTTGGTTCCGTGTATGTCGTCTATCTGTCCCCATTCCCATGACACAGCCATAACTTCCACAATTTTGATCCTATTCCGATCAAATTGTCAGGGATTGTACGGGTTAGCCCCGTGATGGTCCCCTTTGAATTTCATCGCCATCTGACCATGGATAGTTTGAGCGCATGCGCAAACGAGAATCTCCTGAAATCCCGGTATCTCAGTTCCTAATTGACCCATTTCGCTCAAATTTAGAGGGTAGTTGGGTGCTACCATTACCTTCTAAAACAGTGCGACATAAAACAAGAACAACGAAATTCACAATTTCGTAATCAACACCACCAGTGGCATTGAATAACTGGCATTGAATCATGAGAAAGCCAGTCAGGAGGATAGATAGGTCCAGTGGACACCTGTGGGAGCACGGATAGAAAGGTCCGATGGACCTCATACTGGAAGCGCGGGTTCAAAGAAATTAGCTGGTGAGGAGGAGGGGCGCGGTACTAATGAACAGCAATAACAACACTTGGTTAATCACTGATAGCTAGGAGGGTACTGAAGACGCCGACACCCCCGGTCTTCGTAATATAATCATATAATCGTAATTGATGAATTAATTGATTGAAAAGGGAGTTTAGTTTAACAAAAAGTACACGATCGTATTTTATTCTTCTGAATTGACATTTTTCACGTTTCATTTTTAGCTAATTTTCGAAGAAAATGAAGCTAGTGCAATGGCTTCAAAATTTTTGTAATGAAAATTTTTGAAACTTTTCTTCATGGAAATCTGTTTCAGACCATTCTAAAACGATTCCTGAAAGTTAACATTTTTTTATATGTAGATATATATATAGGTACATTTATATTATACCTAATATATATATATTTATATATGTGTGTCCTCCAGATGTCTGCCAGGGATCGAGATAAAAAATCCAAAAAATTTTTAAAATGTCAAAAATATCAAAAGAAAGGATGAGTTCGTTGGCCAGAATTTCAGGAGTATTCCAAGGGGTCACATTTTGAAAATTTATAGCCAAAAATCGCTAAAAAACGAGTTTTTTTAGGTTTTTGGTGTGAATTACCATCTTAAACATAGGAACATTATGGTATATTCGGAATCAGCATGAAATTTCCTATGAGAATCACCCACTGATTTGGTTAAAATTATTCTTTGAAAATTCGCTCTTCAACTCATGCTGCATGAATGGAATTTTTTCACGTTTGGAATGCCGCATGCGCATCAGCTACCGTCCATCCGATCACGATGAAATTTATGGGGAATCATCCGGAGGTAAGTTCCCAACATTACTTGGCAAGTTTGATAAAAATTAGACAATGAACAATATCGGTTTTGTTATTTCATTTATAGTTTTGGTCGGGACAAAGAATTATCCACCACAGACAGGGAGGCCGTAAGACAGACCCGAGACCATAATATTTTTTTCAGGTATATAACGTCTAGAACGCAGAATGTGAGTGGAAATATTGATTTTGGAGGACAACATTAATAAATTACAACAACCATAATATGCGTGCAAGGAGTCAACAATCATTTTTTTGTCCTCCAAAATCAAAATGTCTACTCAAATGTTTTATTTCTGGCCTTTCTCAACTTTTTTAGTTCTGTGTTTGTCTTCGGTCACTATTTATGCCTGGCACAACTAAGTAGGTACCCCTTGTACCCCGGTATAAGAAATTATGGTGGGATCTCGATGAAATTTTCAGGGATTGTGCGGGTTAGGACCTATGCTATACCCCTTTGAATTTCTAATCTACGTCAGACCTATAGTAGCGTGCACGCTGAAACAAAAATTTCCTGAAACACCTATTCCTTAGTTCAAAATTGACCGATTTAGATCGAATTCGGATTGTAGATAGGGGACGTGGCTCTTGAATTTGATCGATATTGGATCAGTGAGAGCCACGGCGCACGCAAAAAATGCGAAAAAGGTCAGCGTTATTGGAAACCACTTTATTCTCAAGCATGTTGATGTTATTAGTTAACATAACTGTCAGCAAACCCTCTAAGATGATTAGGATTGCTCGTGAAGATCAGGGAATCAAATGTTTATTGTTTTTGTAGAACTGCTATAAATCATAAGTTTATGCATAAGTTTATAACTTATTTTTGCCCCAAAATCTTGGCATTTTTTAAACCTTTTTTGATTTAGATTATAAATAGTTAGGTACCTGCTTGCAGTGGTGATAAGCACATGGGTACAAAGTTTAGGTAGGTAAGTCACATCATATAGATATAAATACTCTATGATTTGAACTTTTATGTTCTACAAACAGAGGGTAGCAAAGTGGAATGAAAGGTCAAATTGGAAAACAATATTGGTCTTTTAGAGAGTATTCAATATTGAATAAAACCATTTTCCCAAAGTGCTTTCTAGAAACCCTACTTCCTCTCTTACACCATAGTATACACACTTGCAAGAACTCTTAGTTCACTCCCAGCTAACAATTTAGGGCGCGCAAACACGATATTCTAATGGGGAACCCGAGATATTCGCGGATAAACGGTATTTATCTACGAGATAGACCTCTCTCCATCTCCGCCCCTATTTTCACTAATTCATTCGGCAGACTTCCGTGTATTTTCTTAGTATTTACGCCCTAATCTCAAATATTGCGAGGGGAAATGGTTATCGGGAGAGTGCACCGATGGCCACAATGCATGGGCCTCGACTTGTAGGTACCAGTATGTGCGCTGCGTATCCACTTCGCCCGCTATGCATAATTCATGGAGCGGACGAAGCGATCCTTAATTCTTCTTTCCACCTTTGTGGGAATGGGAAGTGGAGTTTTTTTGTTCGTTGGCTGTTTTTTTTTTACCGTCTAAAACATTTTTTGAACCGTAGACCCAACTCTTCCATTAGGTAGATACCCTTTTGCGCCTTCATTTATAAAATAGGTTTTTTTTCCTTTTGTAGGCGTCAGTGGATAACATCACTCCTTTTCCGGGGGGGTTCCGGACGGTTTTCCGAGGAGAGGTTTTGAAGGAAAGAGCTAATAATGGAGATATGAGATGGTGTAGACGAACCGCCCTTGCAACTGTTTCTTTGACAGCTTTCTCAGACGAGATGGTGAACTGCGAAGCTACCATTAGCCTTCTAAAAGCCTTAAGGTCAGTAGGGTACATGTGAATCCAGGGTGGAGTAGCACTCAAAGCTACCAGGCTTCTTGAATATCATAATTACTTGAATCATCCTATTACCCATAATAATAATTTGCCATTACACTTACTGAATATTGACATAAATATATATCTGTGCTTAGGATACCTCAATGAAACTGCTTAACGTATTGAAGTCGGCCTGAAATAAAAGTCATGGAATTCAGCCACACTACCTACTTACATCACTCACTCTATAAAACAAAAATCATCCATTCATATTTTTAATATAAATTTGGTTTAAGTATGTACATTCAGCTAATTCTTTAGACACGGGTTTAATTACTCTTTTTGTAGGACAAGAAATCGTGTAAGTGGTATCCAACAACCCTTATCTTCAGGAAAATACCTACTCTGAGAGCTGTAATGGCTTACGGGTAGGAATTTACAATTCCCACCTCCAATTCGGATTCAGAACCGTCAAAACCCTCCATGTGTCAATTCTCAGCTCGAAATATTGCCAAATTTGGCCAGGAAACAAGTGGAAAGAGACCTTGTGACGTGAAAATTATTGCTGTAAAGGGGGAGATGATGTGGCAAAGTTTTAAGTACAAGACCGATGTCGCTCACCACAGCACCTAATTGGAAAGCTAGGAATTTATTCTTGCAAGAAGCAAAAATTAAATTTGCCCTCCGAAATCGAAACTTCACTTGCGTTAGCGTTTCAAAGCTTTCTGAAAAATTTAGGTGTTCAGAAAATAGTTTGAGGAATTTGACCTAGTTCTAAATTGTTTATTCGTTATGCCCAAGCCTACCTCATACCTCAATCAAATTACTTGGATCGATTAGAAGAACCAAAGCAAAGAAAGGAAGCTATGTGACTTCAGCATTTCATCTTTTTTATCCAGAAATAATTAGGTATAACGACAGGATGGTGGACCTGATGTTACTTGGGCTACCCCCAGTTCCAAGTAAGCAGTGGTATATTTGGAGTTTCATGGGTTATTTATTTACTGATCTTATCTTTATAGGCAGACAACCACACGATATCCACACGCTTTCGGACTTGTAGCACGGCTCCTCCTTGATCAACGTATATGGGCTGTGGGAGGAATGCTCCAATTTCCCAAAACTAAGAACCGGGAAAGTTCCATGAACCATGCCAGAACCATGTCAGGAAAGTTCTTGAATAAATAGGTTACATAAGTTAATCAAGAAGGAGCCGTGCCACAAGTCCGGATGAGTGTGGATATCGCGTGGGTTGTTCTGCCTGTCAGATCAGCTCAGTAAATAAATAACCCAGAAAACCCCAATATTAGGTATTATTGTGGTACGAATATCATTAATAACAGTAGGGAACCCCATCGAGACTCCACCAATTTGATCTATGAGGTCTTCCGCAAGGCCTCCTCCAAAATGTTCTTAAAATCCTTTATCTATTGCATCGTTCCATCAAGACCCCAGATTAAAATCGAAAGTGAATCAAACATTAAAAAGTTCCATTCATGCAGCATGATTTTATGAGCGCATCTTCAAAGAATGATTTTACCCGATTTGGTGGGTGATTCTTATAGAAAATTTCAGTAATTCACGCCAAAAACCTAAAAAACACGGTTTTTTTTTGTTTTTAGCGATTTTTGACTCTAAACTCTCAAAATTTGACCTCTTGGAGTAATCAAAAAATTCTGGTCAACGAACTCATCCTTTCTTTTGATATGATTGACATTTTGGATTTTTTATCTCGATCCCTCGGGCAGATATCTTCTGGAGTGACACATATATAAATATATAAATAAATATATATACATGGGAGTGGTTGTATCGACCGTTGATGTGTATCTTGCAGCAAAGCTGTAGTCTTTATCGAGGTTTGGTCAGAAATAAATCTTGTAATCCCAACGTTTCGACGCTTTATTTCGTCATTTTCAAGGGCTACAATGAGAGACAATAGTGTATATTACAAAAGGTGTTACCTATGAAAGCCATTTCATCTGAGTAAACATTCAACTATTGAGGTTATTAGGTTATTTCTAGTACTTACATGAGCTGAAGTGAGATTCTGAAGGAGTAGATAGTTCACTTCATATTATTGTCTCTCATTGTAGCCCTTGAAAATGACGAAATAAAGCGTCGAAACGTTGGGATTACAAGAATAAATTATTTCTGACCGAACCTCGATAAAAACTACAGCTTTGCTGCAAGATAGATATATACATATGAAAAAGTGTTAAATTTCAGGAATCGTATTAGAATGGTCTGAAAGATTTCCGTGAAGAAAATTTTCAAAAAATTGCATTACGAAAATTTTGAAGCCATTGCAATAGGTAGCTTCATTCTCTTCGAAAATTCGCTAAAATTAAGATTTCCACGTACGAATTAGACGGGCTTTGGTCCCTGCACATTCCAAACAGTTTTGCAACTGCCTGTTTGATGGTGTGTAGGTACTCACCTGTTGGTGTTAATATCTTGATTACTTGTGGTAGTGTTTGGGTTTGGGGTGATGAATGTTATCAGATTCCTCAGTTCGATTAATGTACATATATATTTTATAGATATATACATTTCATTTTTTTTAAATATTATTTTGAAGTCGACATTATAGTATATTATAATAGGTATATTTTAGTTAGCAGTTTGGCTTCATCAGAACTAATAATAAATACCTAAGTGACATACCTAGTAAACTAGCCATAAGCGGTACGTATGGTTTTCAGTTTTTACTTGAATATGAATGATAATATTATCAAATGTGGGTACCTATATCATACGGAAAAATGGGGATTTCCATTGAGAAAACGACATAAGACTCAACATCTCTTTTACCTTGCATGTTCCTGAGCAGAAAAAGTTATTTAAAAATTGAACTCGAGACTGAATATAATGCCGACCCCATACATAGGTAACCATATCTTTCTAAGGAATCAATGATCGTGAAACACCCAACCTCAAAATAGGTCCTACGTAGAAAAAAGTCGTTGCAGACATGGAAAATTCGATCAGGTACATAATTATAGAATGTTTTGAATTACGTAAATATAGGGTTATGTAAATATAGGAATTAAGTGGAAATACAGGATTATTTTATATTGAAACATCTTTATGTTGTCTATACACTATGTGTATATTTTATGAAGTCTATACTCATGTCATAATTATATTATAATTATGACATGAGTATACATTATGACATAATTATATTATAATTATGACATGAGTATAGACTTGATTACTGAAAAAACAAAACTTTCCCCTATTATTTATTATTTTTATTATGTAGGTACCCATGTATCAATTTACCAGTTAGAAGAAGACAATATATTTATGGAAGTAAAGCAGTCGAAGTTTTCGAACTCATGAGTTTGCATGACCCGAATTCGGTGTATATAATTATTGTGTGTAATATAATATAATAAGTGGCGTTTTTCCTCAAAAATTGATTTTTATCCTAGGCGGTACTAATCCGTTGAATATAGGCGGATTTCGTAATACTTTTCTGATATATTTTGGGTTATTTTCAGGAAGATAAGTAGGGTACACTGATTTTGAAATCTACTGGGTGTTTACAAAAGCGAAGGCCCTTTCTTCATGTACCGGTTTGAGGATAAGTGAAGGGCGTATCGACGCGACTCTCTCTCTCACATATTTGTTGTAGAATTGATAGATGACGACGACCAACACTATCATAATCAGTGAAATGAAAGCTGTAGAAATTATGTTCGTCTGACCGTGAGGGATGGTGATGACCTGCTCACCTGGACTTTTTGCGCTGGGTTGAGTAGTATGAAGAGTTTGAGTAGTATGAGGAGTTTGAGTAGTATGAGGAGTTGGCGTAGTATGAGGAGTTTGAGTAGTCGTTGGTGGTGGTTTATAGTAGTCTATGTTGCGCTCAGACAGATACTTGGCTACTGCATCCTCCTCCCCGTACGTCAAATCGATGATATCTTTGTAGAGAGGCACCCAAATTGAATCGCTCACCGAGCAATCGGTTTCTCCGCACGAACACTTCCGAGTTAGATCAGAAGCGCACAATCTTTCGTACATGTAGGCTTTGTTCGGGCGTGACAAAACTGTCTTATTTAAACACTCCAAGTCCCCTTGCAAATTATCATTCGTGTGGTCAGTGTTATCGTGTTGACGACAGTTCGAAACTGTGGATAAATATTTCAATCCGAAAATTCCTAAGGATACAGAGCCGTCTGGATGTTGGAGACGATGGGTTGTATCATAATCATGATAACCCGCGATGCACACAGCTAGTGACACGTTGCCCTCTAAATATGTCATCAACTCCGATTGGTATTTATTTTTCAACTCCTTAGCCAGCTCACATGGTGTGTAACCTTTGCCACTACACGACACAACAACTGTTGCGAACAGTACCAACAAAGCTCCTACAGCCCCCATTATGAACTGAAGAACTGAGATGAAGTTGCTATCTTATCGAAGAACGTCGTTTGATGGACGGAACTCAGATTACACCCACGAGAAGAGTGTGCATTACATGTTGACGTAATATAATATGAATAAATTCAACAAGTTGTCGCCAGGATGATGATATCCATCCATGTCCATCCTTTCCTGATCATTGTTGGTGGGATACAACTAACTCGCATATAATGAAATTTGCGGGAGTTAATTTACGTAATTTACGGGAGTTCAAATTAGTACGACGAGGGATTTTGAATCGAAGCAATGGGGACTTCGCAGGGTTATTTTTTACATTTTCAATTGTGAAGTTTCAGTGAGAGAGCTTTCCATGAATGTGCAAGATGATGGGTATTTGATAGTAAAAATAGGCCTTGTATGTAGAACTTTGCTGCTACGTAACAAGCTCTCCTGCCACCCGTTTTGAGGCCAAACTTGGCGGAATTTGGAGCTGAAAATTTAGACTGGGGAGCTTTCTTAGGGGTTGAACCGGAATTAAGGCCAAAAATAAAGAATTCCTACCCATTATCGAATTTGAATATCTCCTCTTATAACCTAAGTACTGGTACTATCCAAATCCTTATTGTATAATGTTGCTAACTGAATGCATTTTGATGTACCTCCCTATAAGTTAAAACTTATTGCTATTATCAAAAAATAATGAAGGTGTCTCCAAATTCGTTCAATTGGATGTGGTAAGATTTATTTAGTTCGGTCTCAATAGATAGGTATGTATGAGATGAATTCTAAAAACTACATGTAGGGTTTAGAATTCATCTCATACATACCTATCTATTGAGCATGCATGCACGCATGCATGCACTTCAATTGGCATGGACTATAAGTAAATGGGTAGGTATAAAACTTTACTTGATGAAAATTGAAATAAGATCGCATATAAATAACAGTGAGATTTTTTAAAATAATAATATTCTTCGATTCTCTTGTAAGGTACCTACTACTCAGAACTAGTAGGTACCTACATGATGTATGCAATTTCATGGTGTTTTGACCTACTTCTGCCTTTGAAAATCTATTTGCGATTCACAATCGTGTTCATGTCCTTTGTTCTTTTCAGAAAGAGAATATGGAGGGACTTGTTGATCGTGCACTGCTCTGGATTGTCTAATTGGATCCTGGAAGTCACAATAATCGTAAGTAAAATCATACCATTCTAATAAAAGTGCTTGAGCACTTATCGTACGAGCTTGGTCTCGTATTATACCTTCCATGTAATACGATATTTTTTATATCCTCAGAGGTGACTAGCAATAAAGCCATCATAACTGGCCATAGAGGCCATGGCCCATTGGTACCACCTCAACAAAATGGGCAAGGTCAGGACAGCTGAATGTCGACTCTGCTGCGAAGAAGTCAAAACGGCAGAGCACAAAACTTTGCGAATGGGGTACTAATGTTCCGGCCGATATTATTCGGGAGATGCCAGAGAACCTCCTTCACTTTGTGAATAACACTTTCACAATAGATCAACCATGGTCTAAGTGACTAAGGGTCCCAGTTAACAAAAAAAAACCGAATTCCTGTGCACTGCCACTTTGCATTTTGGACCTCAAAATTCCATCTGGTGCTTTGAAAACTCATATGCCAATTTTCAGCTTGGATTTAAGTAAGTATTGTTTGACCGGAAAACTGATTGAAAGAGTGCGTGTGACGTCATTAGGTTGGGTTAACATTGCAAGACGCGTTTTCGGTCGGTTTTGCTAGTCGGATACTTACCACTTATCACCTTTTTGAATAGCCCTTACTGAGGTTTTTCGAATGGACAAATGAAAAAGTACCATACAAGCTCCCTATCATCATAAAAACCTACGGACAAGTATTGGACGCCTTGAAGGGTTGAACAAAAAATATCCAAGATTTTTCGACTAGTCCAACTCTTGATGCACACAGCTTGTAATTCCGAAGCTGTAGCTGGGAGACGTTTTATTGTTGGTTCGCCCGGTTCGCTCTTCTTTTTTTAGGCGCCTCTTTCAAACAAAAGGGAGCCGAACCCGCCCGCCTCAACTTGGGCGATGTTGGGTGTGGTCATGGTGCGTCAAGAGAGAGAAAACCTCGCAAGAGACACCGGACTTTGACCATTCAAATTCAATAATTTTCATCGAATTTTCAGAAAACTTGCAGAAATTTGTTCGGAAATGTTTCGGAAAGTTTCTGTATTCATACGAGTAGGTAGTATCTTTTTTAGATCATTGTACATTGTTTTCAAATTCTTCGTACCTAACGTATAACATATAAGCCAGGGCCTCACGTTGAGAGGGTCACAGCAGGGTGACTGATGCCATTAAAATGTCGGGTCAATGTAGCCCAACACACTTGGCAAAACAATAAATTGTCATAAATATATCTACAATACATTAATAATTACGTACCTAGAACCTCTCAGAGTACCGATTCCGAATGAGGAACCCACGCATGGAACATTAAAAAAACTAGTCATAGCTAGCTAAGGACGGGAAATTGAAAACAGCAAGTGCGAAGGACTCGTGAATTGATAGCATCAGTGTGAATCAGTTTGAGTTCTGTATGAATCAGAACTTCTTTCAGCATCCTTGAAAATCACGACGCTGGAAGGACGAGGAAATGATCTGGTAGATGGATAAAAACACTAGTCCCATGGTGAATCGGATTTGGATCGCTGTGAGATGGTGAGACGAACAGCGAGAGGTCGTGTAGGTTGCTGATGAACGTCCGGACAACTCTGAAGCAGACCCAGGATTTTCTCTGCAAATAACAAACGGTTGGTACCCATTGTCCCTGTTAAGGACAAAATTCAGATTCAAATTCAAATCGCTTTTCTTGGAAACCATACATACACCAAAGTCAGCAGTATATAGGTACTAAGCGTCGAAATCTATGATAAGCAATAATCATATAATAATCAAGCAAACATAACGAACAACCAAAGTGATAATAAAACGAGCAATGAAGGTTAAAAAAGTCTGCCAAGTTGGGTGTCGCAAATAGCTTCCTCGTGCCCATAACATGATTTTATACCGACCGAAGAACCGATCTAAAGGTACATAAATCTGGATAGCGTTGATAAATCCATAAATTTACAATGATTATAATGAAATGCATGATTCGGAATCATCAAAGGAATTACTAGCTGCACAATCCCTGAAAATCCCATCGAAAAAAATGAAAATTGTCCATGAAAATTGTCAAAGTTATGAGTGCTTCACGTTTACGCAAGCGCAGTAGGTACCGCTGATGCGATATTGATAAAACTCATAGGGCATTATCGAATCTTTGATCCTCAACTGTCCTCCAAATTGAAGTGGAATCGGGCCATTAGGTCGCGAGAAATTGATGTTTCGATGATATCATGTTTACGCATGCACAGGGACTACCGTTGGTCACCTGATAATGATTTTTCATAGGAGACCATCTAGGGCTTAACCCGCGTATTCCTGAAAATTTCATCAAAATTGGATGGAAATTGTGGAAGTTATGCGTGTGGCAAGGATTCCCAGACAGACAGGCAAACAGACAGACAGACCGAGAGACAGACACGAAACCCATATTGTTCAGGAAGGTCTAAAACGTAAAAAGCGAGTAGACATTTTAATTTTGAAGGTAAAACATATTCGACCTCCCAAAAGTGAAAACAATACTTCCGCTACCTTGGTAGACTCGGAAGCAAAACGTGTGCCAAGTCGGGTGGGCAGCTCCATCACTTTCGTATGATGAACCTATGGAATCAGATGAAATGAAATGAATCACACGAAAATTTCACCGAAATTGGTGGAATAGCTACACATTTTTTCCTATGACTACGAATTTAAAGAGTATGCGTAGTAGCTATTAATAACGCAAATGTTTGAAAATTATCTTCACGGATATCCGTTTCAGACCTTTCTAAAACGATTCCTGGAATTTAACATTTTCAATTCAATGTTCAGAATGTCAATAATAACAGAACAAAGGATCGGTTCGATTGCTAGAATTGTTGGAGTACCTACTCCAAGGGGTCAAATTCAATTTGCAATTTTTAAAATAGGTCAAAAATGTGATTTTATTGTTTTTGGTGTGAGTTAAGTGCAAAATTTTAAAAGACAGACAGACAGACACGAAACGCATATTATTCAGGAAGGTCTAAAACGTAAAAAGTGAGTAGAAAAAATGAAAATCCATTTCAGACCATTCTAAAACGATTCCTGAAGTTTAATACTTTTTTGTCAATAATATCTATATCTATAATATGTATAAGGATGAGTTTGTTGGACATAATTGTTGGTGTAGGTAGTTACTCCAAGAGGTCAAATTTTGAAATTCAGTCAAATTGAGTCAAAAATCGCTTTAAGAAAACGTATTTTTTGAGGTTTTTGGTGTAAAATACCATCTTAAACATAGGGACATAATGGTATAATATAACTATTCGGAATCAGCGCGAAATTCCCTATGAGAATCACCCACAAAATCGGTTAAAACGATTCTTTGAAAATTCGCTCACCAACTTCCATAATATGTATAATGTATTGGTATATTTATGTCATTCCAGACAATATTTCATCCTGGGTACGCTCTAAATAACCCGCGAATGGGCAGAACCAGTTCATGAACTCAGACGAGTTCATCTCTCATGGAACGAACCTTTGAAATGATAGTGGCATGAACTGAACTCACCAGTTCTGAAAAGTGTATCTGGGTGGCCCCTGGCGGAATTCATCGTTTTTCGATAGGCGGCTGGAGCAAGTCACAAACGCCCTCTTCAGGTCCTAGGTATATATGAATTACGTCGTGATTGAGCTCTACGCATGGGCTAACGTAAAATTCGTTCACGATTGTGTTGACATTTTATTTAAACCGACCAGACCCGAGAGGAATAGAGTCCAAGTTGAGCTGATATCTAGTATAAAAGTAAATGGATA
>JAEMON010000005.1:23598775-23618921 GCA_030264115.1 Lygus lineolaris
CTTCGTATTAATCATGACGAGTTGTTTGTTGTTGTTGTTGATCCAATGATTTATGATAGGCACAGCTCGATTTTAGCGAGCATGGAAGAAGGATGCTAGTTCAGTGACCGCGAGGTTATCATCGCGTAAGGATTATGTTGATTACACGTCACTACGAAATTATTTTTCCGTCGGTTTCCGTCCTACGTGTAGAACCCTCTCTACACGTAACTACGAAATTCTACCCGTATACACGAAATCTCTACCCGTATTTAGCGCATGCGTAGTATGATTCTTCTTCTCTTTCTTCTTTAGGAATTCGTTTTCCGTATACGGGTAAAGAGCATACGTGTAGTGCAAAAACTCTCTATTTAAGCACCTCATACCAAATGAGTTTCAGCGAAATTAAGCTGAAAGCCTAATGAAGCTGATGTAGTGATAACAAATATTAATATTGAATGAAATGGCTTATAACATTGATCAACAAAGATGGCAACAATACACCGTTGTATCGATGTTTTTCCATCGATGATATTGTCCCAATGTTTTTCTGCTATCGACGGTTGTCTGTCGGTGTTTCAATATTGTTTGCTACCGTTGTACGTAAGATCTTCCAAGCTACTTTTTGTAGTGACTCTACAGGGAGTTGCCTTCCGAATTCGTGTTTTTCGCATTAAGACCAACTTTAGGGTCACATTCGGTTAGGAGGAAAATTGTTTCGATCGCCTGAAACGGCAATCCGCTCCGAAAAATGGTCATAATCGGGCAAAAACTAAGCGTTGCTAGAATTTGATAGGAAATTTAACGCTTTTAGAAGTAAAAAATAATTATCAAAAACCTTTAATTACTTACCGAGGGTTATGGGGAGAAACACGGTAAACACCGATTTTAAGAAAGTGTGCTGTATTTGGAATCAGCCCAAGATATTATAGCGTTGGTCTATCAAATAATTATTGTGATAAAAACTTATCGAAAATCAATGAAATCGTATAGAATTGCATCAAAAGCTAGACAATTTTCTTCCTTTGAAAATTCGCTAATTACCTACCTTCTTTCAACCACAGAACTTTTTTTGTGTGTCCTTTTAGAGAGAGCCACAGAGCTCCACGTTGGTTTTCATTCGAGCCACAAATCGAGAGGTATGGAGATCGGTCTCATAAACCATCATACTGTGTTAGACTTGTTGAGGTACGGCTGGTGTGTGAACATTTGGTTGTAATAATAGTTACGTAATTGTTTATAACTAATACGTGATATCTAATACTTGATAATAATACTCATAATACCTGATACATAATTCTTTTGGGCGGTTAGATTACCTTTTCTACACAATATACGTACAAAACTAAATGTATAATTCCTATATTACACATCAAAATGTTACATTCGGGTATCATTTAAATAAAAAAAAGGTTCAACTTGCGTCTGAAGGAATCACTTCACTGGAGTCTGCATCTTGGAGTATTGAAGGGTGGATATCGTTGATAGATTTATCTTCAAGGTCCTCCCCCACATTCTCTCTCTATTTCCTTCCTCTATTCGTAAAATCTACCCAAATGCATGACTGTAGAAACAAAAAATAACTTTTTCTCCCGGCTCTCAACCTTAGTAATGGTGCGTAAAACAAATGCAGATGTCGCTCTCCCCAACAATTCTCCGTTTCTCCAACTTTAAAGACCGTTCTACCAATCTAATATTCTATATAGAATGATGAAGAGCGAAAGGTAGCCACCGATATCGATATCGGTCACGGGGGGGCAATCTGAAATGGGAATCCCTTTAGATTGGGAAGCTTTGGCCTTTTTCCCGCTCTCCTCGACAACTCTGTTTGGCGTACCCAAACCGGACTGGGGTTTTCTCATACCTCTTGATCGTTATGGAAAAGAAGCTAGACAACTAAAACACTCTCATTTCCCATTCCTTTTCTGCATTCACAATGACACCTTCGTTTCAGTAGATGTCAATATTATCGATATTCATGCTCCGATATTTTTATGATATCGATACCGAGTAGGTACTTGATATCAATATCGATATTATGCCTTTTATATCCTATACCTACTTTGAATAGAAGGCCAGGGCCGCGTTTGGACGCTCCAAGGCCGCCACTCCCGCTCCACCAACAGAGTGGAAGAAGGATTTTCCTCAAGAAAATCCTCTTATGATTCCGTTCTGATATTTATTATTGATTATATCACATATTACCACCCCTTATGAAGTGTATACATTAGACTGTTCTAATCAGCGTTTTCTGGTTATTGTCCGCCGTATGAAAATACTCTCGGTAGCTATCAATCATGACCACGTACCAACACATCATAAAAGCATTTATGCAAATAATATTGATAACACATTATTTATGAATATTTATAAATATGTATGACACATATCGAAATCAAACTGATACTCCTAAACATCAAACATGGATGTTTCCTCCGATTATGAATATCAGAGAGTTTGTAAATATTCTACAATTATTTTTTTACAACAATCAGTTGACAACAATTAGTTTGATAATGACTACTCATGCATCAAGATTGGAAAGGTGTGCAATTTTCTCAATTCATCCCAAACATTTTCTTTGATATTCAACTTCATACTTTCCTCAGTCCATCTGAAAGATGATGAGAGAGTATTGCTTTCCTCAAAACCCCAAATTTCTGGAACTTCTCCTTGTACAGAATGGTTCTTCGGAGAATTCGGAGTGTCGTTGGCACCGTGAGGACGTTACGAGCCACCGACCCTCTACGACCTCCGTCATGTTCCAGTTATTTTTCGCGAGAACTTTTTTTTCATTCTCTTTTCCTCAAACGTGTCCCACTTTAGTATGCTTTTTTATGAGAGTTTTCTGTTTGTTACGATAGTCACACCAAATATCTACACCTTAAAAACTTCACATGTGAGGCTTCACATTACTTTCTCATGCGTAAAAACCAGATAAATGGCTGTTTTCGTTTGTTTAGGTAAACGCTAATTTTGGACTACGAGATATAAGGTGGAGCAAAAGTCGGTATCTTTTTTATTTCCTTATTTCAATCAAAAACTGGTATATCTACAAAAGTCTTTTGCTTCTGAGTCTGTAAGGAAGCGGAAGCTTTGTTTACAATTTCGAAAGTTTTTTGTGTGCTCCAAAATCAAAATTTCAACTTGCATTTTGCGTTTCAGGGTGTCCAATTTGGTTTCATGCCTATCTGTCGTTTTTCTGTTCACGTTTCCTTGCAACAGCCATAACTTTCACAATTTTGATTCGATTTCAATCACATTTTCAGGAATTGTGTGGGTTTGGCTCTAGGATGGTCACCTGTCAGTTTTATCATGATCGAATAAACGGTAGCCTCTGCGGACGAGATTTGCTTGTTACGGTCATAACTCCATCAATTTTGAATGGATTTTGGCCAGATTTTTCAGGGCTGATGTGGGTAAGGTCCCTTGAGTTTCCATGCGATGTACATCATGATTGAATCAGCGGTGGCAGTGGCACGTGACACTGGCACCGCGTACATTCCAAACATCGAACATTCGATGCCATAGAACTACAAACCTGGAAGGACCTCTGAGTTGACAAATGAAATGATGGGCTCCGCACCCTGCTCAGCTGATGTGCTCAATTTTCTCCTGTTCACCCTAACGACCCTAAATAATGATTTTTCAAGTTTTTGTTCCTCAGCATTCTATCGTCATGGCGACGCACTCATTTCTAGTTTTTTGAAAATTTAATGGTGCCATACTGTGGTAGCCACGAGGCACTTCCGTGCCATGTCCTTGGCACCTGTATTTTCATTAAATGGGAAATATCTCCTACTTGAGTGTGAAATATTAAATCCTGCATATGGCCACATCTAGCACGATGACAAGCGTCTACTCGCTCCACCATAAAGTCTGTAAGTCTCGCCCACAGAGGTGTGGAGCTGTGGAGTTGTTGGACCTCACTTCCTTGAAGATCAATGCGGGAATGTTGTGACTGTCAACGGGGATCGATACAGACAAATGCTAACAGGTCTGACATCAACATTGATAACATTTGGTTCCAGCAAGACGGAGCAACTTGCCACACTTCAAGGTGGACAATGCGTTTGTTGCGGGAAACTTTTCACGATCGCATCGTTTCAAGAAACGGGACTCAGAACTGGTCTCATAGGTCTTGTGACCTAACGCCATTGGATTTTTTCCTTTGGTGTTAAATAAAGTCCAAGGTCTACGAAAATAAACCCCTCCCAATCGAAGAACTAAAGGTTGAATCCGGAAAAGAATCGGTGGAGTCAACCAACACTTGTGTGAGCAAGTCTTACAGAATAGCGAGTAGGCGCTGGTCATCGTGATAGGGGTGGCCATATGCCGGAGATATTAACCCACACAATGAAAAATGAATTTTGTAAATATAACAATTTTTAATAAAGTTATGGGGGGGGGGGGGGGGGGGGGGGGGGGAAATACCGACTTCTGCTCCAGGCTACATTATATTAATTTATGGATTTGAGGGGCGTCGGAAGTTGTTTTTACTTGATAAAAGAGTAAGTACCCAATTCTTGTGAATTTCATAAAAAATCCTCATAGTGATTTTTGGGGGAGAGGTCAGATTTTTACCGATACACATTCCCTGTATCACTTAGTTTCTTCCCAAAACCATCAACTTTAAGGGCTTGAATTCTTCCTGGTTCATCCTCATCCCTGTGTACAAACTGAGCACCGAAATCGGATATTTTCTTTAAAACTTGTTCTCATAGGGGGCGCAATCGTTGGTATTCACAAAAGTCATACATGGACTTATATATAGGTATACATACATACAATTTGATCTGATGTTGATCAGAACCATTCTAAAGACGTGTTTAAGAAATTCGGTTGTACCTTCCAGGTGGACTGAAGAAAGTAAACATATCCTCTCAAACTGGGGTGCATATTGAAGGCGGAACAAACAGTCGTTGCTGCGTTGAAAAGTACATATTTGTCTAATTATAATCTTGATTGATTCTATTCCATTTTAGAGACTCCAGTGGTTCCAACGGTATGTGATTGAATATGGAGAATGGAGTGGTTAGAGCCTCATTATATAATTACTTTAAACAAAATTTTAAATGGCGTTTACCCAACACTGCGATAAAACCTATTGGAATTGTGTTACCTCTTGGTGTAAGATGTCTTCAAATTAGGGTAGGTATTTTGTATTTGGGATTGGGTAGTTGAATGTTCGAAGACCAAAATGATTGGAGTCTCGATTACACGTCCTTGTTGACCTGAACGTCAGCGTCGTGTTTTTTGGATTCCCTCCTAACTTATTCTTTTTTTTTTTTTTTTTGAAGCACAGGTTTGATGAACCTTGTTACCACACAATAATATCTATACCCCATCTTGAAGAGACTTTACACACTGTGAATTAGACACAATCGCTGTTCAAATGCTCCAACAGAGAGTGATAACGTGATAAGAGAAACATTAAGTCGGGGACACGAACGCCCAATTTTCCTTTTGTCATGAGTTTTGAAATGTAGGCTTTTTTCTGATGCTCCCTTATCTCTGTGTGGAGGTACCCCGGAAGCGAAGTTGGCACCCTTGGTACATAATTATTGTATTCCAAACGTAGGTACCCATCTCGTAATAACAGAAGGAGACTGTACCCATCCAGACTGCTTCACAAACTTCGGCTCCTTGAACACTCAGACTTGAGTAATTCGACTCACCCTCAGGTAACCAAAATACCTGTTGTCTCGTGGGTACACCTGGGGAAAGATAGCGTTCCGTAGCCCGATCTCCCACCTCCATCCAGCATCTCGGTCAGATCAGCCGGTCACGATCCCGACATTATCTCTACGAAGGTAAAGTGCGATAGGAGCGCCGTTTAAGGGGTTAACTGTTGACTGAGCCTCCCAACCTACAAGTTACCTCCAGCCCTGCGATCAACGGCATTACCGATTATTACCCATCCATATCCGGTATCGAAAAAACCAGTTCGAGCGGAGAATGAAGAGGCTATTTTGTCGACAACTTTTGGGATCTATGAGAAAAGCCGTATGCAGTTTCTTCATTGCTCAACTTATATATGAAATTAATATTGACTAGAACAATACTTTATTGCTGACAGCGCTGAAAAAATGGTAAAGCAGGACTAACATGATTCGAATTCAAATAGGAACCTAAAAATTTCATGTTGGGTATGAAATCATTATTACTGGGTGATTTCTGATCCAAATTGATTTTTGGGTTATTCCTCTTGGTGCCCATGAAAGAGTAGCAAACATTAGGATCGACAGGTAGACAGATAAAACATGAGATTACGGCGCCAAAATGGTATAAATCCTCTTCACATAATATGTGCCAATAAATGGTTCTAACCAATGTACAGACAGACAGACTGAACTCACGATTTCCGTGTTCCTTGAACAAGTTTCACGACTTTCAACCTTCTAAGGTTAAGTTGTCCGGCGCTAGATAAGCCCCTGTCCAGTGTCCACCCGAACTGACACCGCCTAAATGACTCGTCAAAGCGATAAGGTTTTCAACTAGAAAAAAATGTGACCCTCGTTTTTTTTTTTCGAACTGCAACTTGAGCCCGTTTTTCCGGCTCAGCAAAGCTCGTTCGTTTAGGTTAACATCACACTTAACTGGAAATGCACTTATTAGGCAGTCAAGCGGCGCGATAGGGTGAGGAGCCCGCTCAAGGGGAAATTATTGCGGGGAAATAGGTACGGGAAATGTGACAAGGCCATACATTTACTAGCGGTAGGTTCGGCTTCCCAATCAATCGCCAGATAACGACAAGCTAATTAGCTGCCGGCTATTCTGCTAACTATATCGGTATTTTTAGTTTTTTGACGTTTTCGACTTTTTCGACTCACTCAGTGACTAGTTCTTCAATAAACCATAATTATTAACAACCTTGTTTACAATGGACTGTGTATCGGAGTATAGGTATATTATATGAATACCACACCAACTATGATAGATATAGAGAGTGCTAGAGAGTGCTATTAAAAGAGCTATTATTAGACTCATGCTTAGTTAAGTAAAAGATTTTTAAATCACTATAGAATTTTACTGGAGCAGTTACGTGAAAACAAAACCCTGACTCCCCAGGAGACAGCAGAACAGGTACACGACAAAATAAATTTAAAAAAAAGTTTGTCCTCCAAAATCAAAATTTCCACTTGTTTATTACGTTTCAAAGCTTCCTGAACAATTTTGGTTCTGTGCCTATGTATTTGTCGGTCTGACTGTAGTCAATTAATTCTCCCAGGCAGAAATATATGAAGTTATGGTCCGAATTTATTAATTTTTCAGGGATTGTGCAGATTGCACGCCCGTGATGGTTCCCTATCAATTGCATCGCCGTCAGAACACTAAGAGCGTGAGCGCATGCGCAAACGTAAATTTCCTGAAACCCCAGTATTTCAGTTCCTAATTGATCAATTTCGCTCAAATTCGAATGGTAGTTGGAGGCTAACCCCAAGACGATGCCCTATGAATTTCGTGACGATTGGATGAAATTTGTTGTCATGGGCAGAGCTCTGGAACTAGGTAATTGATAGATTTCGGTGAAATTTTCAGTTATTACACGGGTTAGACCTTGGAGAGTCCCGCATGAATTTTATCCGTCGGAACATCGGACCACTAATAGTGTGTGCACAAGCGCAAAAACTTGAATTTCCTGAAACTACTATTTCTCTGTTCCTAATCGGCCCATTTCACTCAAATTCGGAGGGTAGTTGGATGTCTTCAATTATCTTCGAATTCCAACACGGTTGTATAAGTAATACCTACTGCGCGTGCGCATTTTTGAACTTTGTTTCATAGCCATAACTCCGAATCTCTTGAATCTACAATTTCTCAGTTCCTGATGAACCTATTCAGATGAAATTAGGATGATAGGTTGTTGGGAGCTGACTCCAAGACAATCACATATGAATTTCGACTTAATTGGATGAGTGATGGCTACTACACATGCGCAAACTGGAAATTGATTTAATTTACATTTTCTACAGACTTTAAAGTTTGTAATGACAATTTGAGTTCACTAAGTTTGGCAGAGTAATTGATCGCGTTCGTGTTTCTTTTACCTTCAGAATGAGTCTCAGTTACATAATTGTTATTTATTTAGGGTTGCCAATTTATTACGAGATGTTTGGTGAAGAGGAGTTTGGAGGAGTTAAGTGGATTTTTAACGTAATCTTGTTGAGCGAGGTACAAGTATTTCTTAAGTGCCTCAATCAATCAATGGCCTCAGGGAAGTTATATGAAAGTTACTACTCATAAATATGACAATAGGAAATAATCACACAAAAATACGGCGTTTTTAATCTCTCTGCGCAACGTATTGAAATTTCGTTGAATTATTTAGTGAACATTGAGAAAATGAACAAACATTACCTACTGTCTTTGGAACAACAGCGAGGTAGGTACCTAACAAAGCAATTCTCGAACACGTAATGTGAAAAACTGCAATAAGATTCGTATAAGATCTACGCTTTAAACAATCATTTTCATGACGTCCTAACACCAGAATCCTCCCTCATCGACCTTACAGAAATATAATGATCTATACAACCTCCTTAAAATGAATTTATTTACTAGGCAACATCCAAGGTTATTATACTTATCACTACCTGAGGTGATTAGAGCCAGCTCCACCAGTATGAAGTCATACGAAAAGAATGCACATTAATACCTGAAGGACTTAAGAAGAGTAAGATTCGCACTTGAAGTATGTAGGTGCCTGGGGGATTATGTATAGTCGTAAGTATGTGGATAAGTACTCGATGACATTGATCTTACGAGTATATGATCTATAATTGCTATTATCTTAATCTGTTACGTGAAACGTGCCTGTTATAATGTGTGTTTTTTTACCGGAAGAATCCTTTTGCGTCGTCACATAAAATCATTTAACTAATTTCCAAGAATTTGACAAAACTAAAACAAGAAGCGAAAATCGTTAAAACTTAATAAATGCTACCTATTATCTCATTCGTGTTACATATATTATCATTATATTCATGTCCAGAAAATTCTACTAAGTACGCAGAACATCAACCTACCTAGTCTCTTGACGGGTCTACGGCCTTAGGGAAGGAAATGTAATTTGTGCAGTCATAATAATATTGAAATGTTTAGTTTTAAATACGTATCCTGTATGATTTTCTATGTAGGTATGGATAAACTAGTTGAATTGAGTGTAAATTAGGTGTATAAATATATAATTATATAAATATATATAAATCTAATCATATAATATTATATAATTATGATGTGTTGAAATGAATAATTTTTGAATGACAGTCAGATGCAAAAACGTTGAAAATCCGTTGCAACACTGTTTTGCCTGCGAAAACTGAGAAACCCGTTGATTTTTCAATCCGTTAAAAATGGGTGATGCTGAGTTGAAAAATCCACTTTTCTATTCATTTTCTCATGCCCTTCTGTTTCAAAGCTTATGAATGCAGCAGAGAGCTCGGACCGGGAAATGCGTTTCGCCCATTAGCATGTAGAAGGTTTACAGTTCAAACACACGTCCATCATGTAGAAATTCACGCTACACACGTCCATGTGGTAGAGATCCGCAGGTGGCGAGTCGGTTTTAGACTGCTCGCTAGAGACTCGTGTTAATACGGTGGCCTAACCATGGCTGACCCCAGCATCTCCACCATAATCGGGACAGTTTCTTCCTCGCAGGTAGGTCTGGAGTGTTTCAATGTAATCGTAATATCCTATTTTCCCATTGGTCCGGTCGGGGTGATGCGATTGTATTGCAATACTCCCTCTAATGGCTACCCCGTGTTCTTCGCAAAGCCCACTCATCGGCCAGTGGAAGTGTTCACTGAACCAAGAAGGTTTCTTTCTCTATTTTGGGGGGAAAATGTCGGCCTCCTAATGGCTGGTCGTGAGAAATTTGAGGAATCAATTTTTGTATGAGTTATTTTTTGAGCAAGAACAGAAACAAGCTACCTGCTTCATGGACCAGTTTGTGATGAGATTAATAGAGAACCATCATTCGGCCAGTAGCAAGCTCGGTATTTCGTGACCCAATAAATGTGGTTTGACCATCTCATCCGCAAGTTGTACAAAACAGGTTTATAGGACTTTACGAGTTTCACATATACCGAAAGTAGGTACATAATCATATTATTTGCAGGTATACATTTCCCATCTTTGTACAATCTTCCCCTTTCAGTTATGTGATAAATCAGTGTTATGTTGGATTGATTGTTACAGTTACCTAGCTAACTGAAGAAGAGACCAATCTACACAAATCCCAGGAAATCTGATTGAATCGGACCAATATCGAAGTTAAGTAATTCCAAATTTGAGGGCAAGACCAAGAAGTTGACCTCCAAGCTTGACCTCTCTTCCTCTTGTCTTCTAGTAATGAATGTAAAATTGTCAAGTTTGAGTCTGTCTATACCTCTTCTCGTTCGAACTATACTGGACTGATTTTAGTGTTTTTTTTTTCTTTTTTCACAAAACGTTGAGAAAGTACCAAAGACCAGATTATTAAACCGACCAGTATATGAAGAACCTCTTCCAACTAGAAACGACGGTCCATCGCGACTGACACATGGGTAATTACGACCATCACCAAGAGTCAGGTGGCATTTTAAGAGGATGGAGAAGATTTTAAACTATCCATGAAAGTACTGGAATCTGTGCTGTAGTATCTCAAAAATTTTAAGTGTAATATTGCTTAGACCATATCGCATTTATTTATTTTACCTGAGGACTTTCCTATCATTCATAAATACATAAAATTGAATTTACATGTAGATTTAAAATTCACATGTTAGTTGCCATCCCAAACAATATCGTGCCTTGGAATTCACTCCTATATTCAATTTCGCTCTATCATGAGAATGCTATAATAAGCTGCAAGCTACTCGAATGCAAAAATGGCTAATAGGTAGGCACCTATTATGAAAGATCAATCTTGTCTTATTTGATTCAATAGAAACCATTAACTTTTTTCAACATACCCAAATTTTAAATTTAATTATTATTGTTTCTTAATTATTGCTATGAGTGAGTAGGTCACTTGATGGCATCAAAAATATAAACAAGTTTTGAATTGCTCTTGAAATTATTCATCCATTCTCCTATCCAATTGTATATCTTGTGAAAAGAATGTTAATTTCAAGTTTTTAGGATAGCTAAAAATGTTTGATAATAACAAGCAAAACACGTAGGTTCGAAAACGCAGAAAATAACTAATGAGCTAATTTATTAACAAGTGCACTAATTATTGCAGTCATTAGGTGCTCGGTAATATCGCATGACAGTAACTTTTCCGGTAAAGCTTGAATATTGGGTTTCAAAGGGCAAACGCATGTGAGGCCGTGTGAAAACTCAGCAAAAGGCCGACAATAGATCGGCTGGTTATGCGAAAAATGAAGAAAAAAACAAGAAGAAATTAACAAATAATGGTCCGTATCTTAGGAAGGATATCTCCCTTCTTGGTCGTCGGCTAATTTATCATTCCCCTTGCACTCAACGCTCTTTTCGGTTGGTTAAAAATGATTGGGCAGTTTAGATGAATAGTTTTCAAGGTTCGGAGATTGGGTTTTTTGCCCGGTGCATGGGTGAGATAGTAAAATCTACACACAATAGACGCGCTTCGTAAAATCATTCGATTTCCTGGAGCTTGCATCGCATGGGTGCGTTGTGATTATAATAATGCACAATTGAACTTGAGAATAACTATGTTACATACTTCCAGTTATATAATGACCTAATGTTTTGGATTAATTGCAATCCCCACCTTTATTTACACTTCCAAGTATGATATCTACATTTTTTTTCAAGTCGTGAAAATCGTAGAACGGTTAGCCATAAAAATTTGATCTATTTAATAGATTCTAACTTTTTTCATCATGGGCATTCGTATTATTTCGATTTTGAAGGGTGCGTTCGTTATCAACTATTTCGGTTGGTAACATGTTCGAGAAACTCCTACATTCACACATCATCACTTTCTTGGGGATATCCGAAGAACTATATAAATACTTACCTATGCAACTTGTGTATTCAATAACTAATATTGTTACCGTAATTCATTAGGAAGAAAATTCTGGGAAGCTCGTTTTCAATGTACAAAAGAAAGTTTCTGTACACATATCAGACTTTTTGATTTATTTTTGAGGGGAAATACCATCAGAACTAGCGTTTGAAGAGCTTTTTTAGCTTTCATTTCTGCTTCCGAGTCTACTGAAGGTAGCGGAAGCTTTGTTTTCACTTTGAAAATCGAACAAATTTTTGTTCTCCGAAATTGACATTTCCACTCGCATTTTATGTTTCAGAGCTTGCTGAACAAATTTGGTTCCGTGTCTGTCTTTCTTCATTTCCTTGTTACAGCCATATCCTTCAGAGTTTTAATCCGATGTTGTTCAAATTTTCAGAGATCGTGAGGGTATAGGGGCCCTTGACCGCCCATATGAATTTCATAATGATTGAATCAACGGTACGCTCGACGCATGCGCTAACGTAAATTTCGTTCACGATTATGTTGACATTTGTCTAAGCAGAAATATCAACACGAATAAGAATTTTGAGCTCTCAATGAGCATGGAACCTGATCTTTAGCCATGATCGAACTACACGAAAACGTTACTAAATTGTGTCACACAAATGTGACCGAACTTTCCCCACCTAACTTTCATCACCAAACTGTCATCACCTAACGGACACCACCTAACTGTTACCACCAAACTGTCACAAAAAGAGCGGCTGAAGCATGTTCCATGTTTCTTGAATTTTAGCCATAGGCTCTAAGCAAGAGCATTACCCCGAAGTTTATTTTAAATTTATGTTGAGATTTTGTCTAAACCGACAAACATGAACACGATCAAGTGTTTTGAACTTACACAATTTTCTCGGACGAGAGGAAGCTATGTGCCATTTCCACTTGGCAGGGTGTTTTACATGATGGCACGGGAGATTTGGTAACATTCACATGAATTAGGTGCCGTTTTCAAGGGCACAAGAAGTGATATCCAGTAGCCCACATCTCCAGGAACATACTCTGATGGGAGCCGTGACTAGCAGAGAAACACAAGTTTCTCTACAAGTGAGGGAAGTAGTTTGAAGCTCTGAAGCTGATGTGATTGCATTTTTCTGAAGCGACTACTAGATAGGTAAGCAGGGTTTGGGGGATACACCTACGAAATCCCAGCCCGGTCGCCCTTTAACCCATGGAAGTATAGGAAGAGCTACTCCTACTCAACGACGAAAGCGATGGGGCAGGTCAGTGACAACGTCGACCCCGACCTGACGACGACCAAAGGCATTGAAGTAGGTTACGGTCGTAATGGAGGGGTAGAAGGGGGGGGGGGGGGGGGGGGGGGTCGTCGTTGATTGAGACACGATTACCAGTGATGTTGGAAGGAGAGGGGGGTCAAGGGCAGCCCAGTTTCGGCAGGTCGTTGGCCCCTCGGCGAGGCGATGAAGAAAGGTGGGGGGAATACGAGGCCACTGGCTTCGCCTCTGCCAAAAACTTTCTCCGGTTCCTCGCCCACTGAAACTGAATCTTCTCAACGACTTCAAGTTTCTTAAAAAGTCGAAATTTGGGTATGATACTCAAACACACACTGTGCTCATAATATGTGAGAGAATCAGGATGGACAAGAAATACCAATACTCTTTCTGATTTTGAATATCTTTCTCTTTAACATCTCAACCCTTCCCACAAACAATAAACGTCGATGGCTAATTATGAAAATTTATCTGCTGAAGAGGCCCACGCTTGTTCCTATTGTTGAAAAGTTCAGGACCTTCCAGTATATCAAATTATCATGAGTTCTGGTCTCTTCTATCCCCACTCTCATAAATGTGTGCGCATTGTTTATGAATTTGGAGAAATCCTAGTCTGATTCCCTGTATAGAAATCCATTCCAACCTCAAGAATAGAACTACCTATACTATTCATATCACTATCAAGAATGTCTGAGGGTAAATTAATCAAGTCCAGATTTCTTCATCAATTCTGGATAAAGTTGCCTTCAAGTCATTATTCATTAGGTAGGACTCGAGAAATCAGATAACGACAGGTAACAGGTCCTACTATTATGAGTCACGAAGGTAGGTATTAAGTACCAATATTAGTTCAGCGAACTCACCGAGAGGGTCTCTGTTGGTAAATACTTAAGCAAATGATTAAAATGCTATATTCTATTATTGAAGTCCATAAGTATTGATATCACAGTTTAAACATTATCTTCTATACCTATTAACATCATAGTACTATCAAATTAATCCGTACTAGCATGGAAGTTATATAGTGATAGACGTAATTACCTGTGTTTCAGTTGCGAAGGACAGTCGATTCTGTTGGTGAACGAGGAGGGTGAGAGTAGGTCCTATAGCCTATAACCCATAACCTACGGCTATGAACATGTCCTCGTAAAAAAACCATCAGAATCTTTCCCATAATCTAGACGGAGAAGATGTACAAACCCACACTTGACAATTTTATAATAGTAAGAAAAATCTATACTCCTCTTATACATAATCGTCAAGTACGTGTTTATGTTTCAACCACGTTCGAACGACTACATTCGAAGAGGCTTCTTTTTGTGGAACTGTGACAAAGTTCCTGGCCTGGTTATAAGCTAAAGCAGATGTTAAGCTAAAGCAGAGGGCTACAGCCCTCGTAGTGGAATCGGCCTTCATGTTATTTTGACATTTCAAACTTTACTCTTTGTTAAATTCCATGGTTCGTACGTATTTCATAGTACGATTATCAGTACCTAACTACTACGATAGTTCTCGTATTATACAAATGTCTATATTACTGTACTTCGTGCGCCATTTGTCAGGTCTGCTTCCTGGTGGGCTCCATCAGTGCTGTATTTCTAGTAGAAGAAGAAGACGACGAAGAGGAAGAAGAAGAAGAAGAAGAAGAAGATGACGACGACGAAGAAGTATAAGAAGAAGCATCTACATTGAATTGCTTAACTAGTTCAAAAATGAGACTGCTGCTGATTCCTTATTGCCAATGAATGCTGATTCCAAAACAGCCTCTGATCAATTTCAGCTCACCAATAGAGTTTTCTGTATGACTGCAACAAGTTCACCTCATGGTGTCTTTCTTCATCACTCGCAGTTTGGGACAACGGATCATCCAGCCACGAAAGACTGATTCCTGGTCGGACTCCATCTAAGGTTTCCTGGTGAACTGACCTCGCGAGCTGGGTTCTGGGTTAGGATAGGTCAAGATTCGGTTGCCCCTGCTCGTTGGCCCAGGTAGGCTAAAACCGCACGACCGCCCGAAATTGCTTTCTTAGTATGAACGCCGGACTGCAAAAAAGAGGAGGGATGGTCTCCCATGTTGGTTGAGATGATTTTGGCAGGTTTCTACCGTTGTGGTAGCTCTGATCATCGTGAGGACTCTTCCTGCGCCGCACAACCTGTTGGCTATGGAATAGTTTCGGATTAATAATACTATGCAATGCCTAACGCTGAAAATTATAATCATTGGTTACTTGAATTCAATGAAAAAAAACTTAAAATTAAAAAAATCAAGGAACTAGGTAGGTACTACAAAACATATTTCCACAATCATAAGTAACCTGATAAAGGGTAGGATGGTATGTTCACTTGTCACAACGATCATCAACTCACTCTTCTGGAACTTTGCCGAAACTGGTTTCTGTGAAACATCCACCAAAGTTTGGAAGGAACTGGTACTGCTGTTCACTGCTGGATATTTTGCAGCCAGTGTTGCAAAGCCTGGTATCTGAGTTCAAGCAATTGTGAAGAGCTGTATGTTTCCATTTGCTAAGATAAAAATATGCAATTTCAAAATGATAAGTATCTGTTTCAAGATACTTTTACGAATAATGGCCTGAAAATCCCAATCCTAGTTGGTACTGGTGTAAGTCAGTTGAGTGGATTCCTTGGGGCTCCGTGGTTTTAATTAGTTAGACATTTATGTAATGGCGGGCATTCGACTTCCTCAGTTCTTCAGTCTATCAGCCTTACCAAGATGTTCCATCCACAGACTGGATACCAGAAGCTGAAGAGAGGATGCCTTCATGGAGGGTTCTCTCTTCTGCAAAGATGCCACAGTGAGGTTGAACGGCATCCGATAGGCTTGGATGTCGGTGGGGGAGTATTGGGATAGGTCAAGATTTGGGCTGCCCCTGCTCGTTGGCCCGGGTAGACTAAAACGCACGACCTGCCGAAATTGCTTTCTTAGTAGGTCCGAACGCCGTGGCCAAACAAAGCCACCGCAGCTGTTCACTCCCCTGCCGTGTTGTGGAATTGGCTTATTCTCATTTTCCCTCATCATGACGGGCTAATCCAGTAATGCCTCTCCATCTGCAGCCTTAGTCGGAGCTATTAGAGAACTGCTGCATTATATCGTTCACTGGGGGACGAGTGTAACAGTCCAGGAAACCAGTTTGTTTGACATCCCCACGCCTCCAAGTAACATTATTTCATTGGAATATTCTTTTCGAAGAAACATTCGGAAAATGAAACTGTTGGTACTTATAAGAGTGAGACGCTTGAATAACTGAGGAGAATTCATACATTTAATGTTCGCAAATATCAGTGAAACAACTATTCCTCTACCTATTCTTAAATAACCTGTGTAATTCATGGTGTCGTATAAAAATGTATTTCAAAAGGGATTCGAGTTTTGAGCAAGATAGAATTTATACTATTAACAACGTCATTCCAACATTTAGGGCGTGTCAGTTTGGTTCAAATTTCGAGAAAAAACATTCTGTGAAGACGGTGGGCAGTATAGTTGCATCGCATGGTATAGGACAAATTAAACTCAACACACTTATCACCCGGATCATACAAAGAAAGCAGATACTTTTCATATAGTTGATATTCTTATGTAGTCGTGGCTAATTAACTCTTACATGTTCGAAGGTTTGTCCCCTGTGCTGACGCTGAAATGTCTAATAAGATTGACTAGTTAAAAAGATTGTTTTACAGTTTCTGCATCCACAGAGGCTGTTATCAATCCAACAGAGCTGAAACGTGCAGAGCCCAATCTGCTTATATAGTCTCTGGAAATTCCATCGAAATCGAATGAAAACTGTGCAAATTCCCCGCACAGACAGAAAGACATGTATCCAAAATTAGTCAGAGCGATCTGAAACGTTCAATGCTAGTGGAAATGTCGATCCCTGAGGGATGAAGAAAAAGATCGAAGTTAAGAACAAATCTTCCGCTTCCATTGGTATAAACTCGGAGGTAAAGTGTAGTTCCTAGTTTGTATGTCTGTTGGACATACGCTAATTTCTAATTATCTATAAAAATTAATCCCTATTTCCAAATGTCAAGCAATAACTTGAGAATGACGTTACCTAATGTCAGGAGAGGGTTTTTGTAAGAGAAAATCCGACCTAAGGGCTCTTTCCGCGAGTGAAGCGAACGTTTGGGATCTGGACAACCAAACGCGAGCTAAGTGAGTGGGTCGACGTGTGGTACCGTGCAACGCACGGGTAACCAGCTAGTCTAAATATATGAAAATGAATCCCTGTCACGCAAGTATTTGAAAATGAGTGAACTTGAGGGCTCTGCCTCACTGGCCTTCGAAGTTCCACGCGAGCGAAGCGAACGTTTGGGATCTGGACCACCAACCGCGTGCCAACTGAGTGGGTCTACGTGGGAGACTATATGGAACGCAAGGTAACCGGCCGGTCAAATAATAATGATAAATGATAAGCTATGTTGACAATGTTCACGATAAAATTACCTACGTGTACGAGTTGACGTGCCCAGGCAGAATCTTTTTTCTTTCTTGTGGGATTAGAGTATATTCAGCCTGAAGATGTCGGCTATTATAGCCACCTATTATATACCTACAATAGATAGCAGGTGGAAAGGTGGCTGCAACAACAAGTTTTGGCAGTACCTGCTATTATACCTGTACATGCATCCTTCTTCTCCCTACAAGAAGACCCATACTAGATGAAAACACGGCATGTTACTCCATGACACACTTATGATGGATATAGCTACGATTAACCAATCAAACATCAGTGTTATTATGGTGGGTTCGTTCACTCCACAGAATCGAAGAGTGATGCATAATAGACCATCATACATCGATCATCCAAACTCTCTTTTAATCGTACGAGTGTTTAAAATATAAATCGGATAATACCGCGGATCGAAAACACGGCTTGCAAAGGATCTGTGTGTTGACGGGCCCTTGTCCCGGTAATAGTAATTGTACCTCTGAGGGCGCTATCCGATTGAGCTCTTCTTAGAGCGTAATAACAGGTTGGATTCGACCAACTCTTGATAATAAGTTGAAAACTGATAGTAGGTAAACACTGCTCATTGAGACGAGTCCACCCGGCTGTGTGGCAAGTATTAATTTTCATTCGCTTTCTGCTGTTGGAGGCGCGAATCTCAATTTATTCACGTCGAGAGACCGGCTGCAAATTTTCCTCATTTGAGTAATCATGATTCTAACCAGCCGAACCCAACTAGATCGCAAGACTTTTATTTAGTATAGTATTCCTTATTCAATGTGCTCATTTATTTTTCTTCGTTTACGGTTGAGGAATCGTTGAAAATCCCCTATCGATCCATGGTCAATCGAATCGAGTAATCAAATTTGGAACTCCGGATGAATCTAACTCTCAGCTCAAGCGACCTGACATGCATTTATTTTCAGGTCCCTATTTAGAAAATTATCCTTGCACAAAACTTTCACCCTCCGTTGATATAGTAGGTTAGAGGGATAATAAAAAGTAATAATAATTGTTAGTAGTAATAATTGATCAATTTATATTATAGGCACCAAATCACATCATATTATTTCCAGGAATTTTTTCAAACTTCCCACTGGAGAATTAGAATACGCATAAAATTATTGCAAGATACCTAATAGTAAAAATTGGATAAAACACATTGTTTAGTAATCCATGCACTTTAGGGGATGTCCCTTTGGACGGAGAATAGGATGATTAAACAAATAAAGAACAACTGAACGAATTAATCAGTTAAGAATTGGGACCTGGACGGCACACACAAGATTTTGTTGAAAAACGTGACGGGAAAACCAGGATGATATTGATTAAACAATAAAATCCGTTACCAAGGAGTACTACTTCTCTCCGGCCGGATTCTAAAAAAGATTGAAGGATGGCGTGGCTTTCCGATGGGACCCATTAGATGACAAAAAACTTCATTTACACTCTACGTCCAACTGTTTGGCTTTACATAAAGTTGTCTCACATCACTAAGGCACGATTAACAAAGAATAAGAGCATTAATATTAGGTACCTTTCCTCAAGTTTCAAGTTGCTGGAGACTCCTCATTTAATCTTTATCCGAAATGATAATTATGACATCAAAGATAATAATTTATCCATGAGGAAGGAGAAGGGAGTTATAGATTTTAGATCCCCTTTCCCCTCACCGGCCACTGGATTCTCCACTTCTTAAGTGAGATATAATTTTCCTGTCCGGTTGGAAGTGAAACATAGTTTGTTCCCCTAAAAATGAACCTTGAGAGTTGATTCTCTTGCTGGTTCATCGTGCATTCTCGTAAGAAAAATATCAATCCATCAACGATGATTCATTGGTTTTTTGTGAAGACGATTGAACTTTATAAAACCAGGAAAGAAAATCACGGAACTTAATGGGTCGCAGTGCTCAGGAAGATAGTCAGAATATTAATAGACCTTCCGACTATCCCACTGAAGAGATGGTGGATGGTGGGGAATCCGTGTCGGAGTTCTGATAAGGTTTAGAAACAACTCGACTGCAAAGTAGTGGTTGGATGGGTGGTGGTAGGGGGGGGGGGGGGGGGGGGGGGGGGGGGGGGGGGGGGGGGGGGGGCTCTAGAAATACGATCCCATAAATCTCCGAGGAAAAAAGGCCACGTTTTACCCTTGGTTGTTTAATGGAGGTTTCCGTTTTTACCAATATTTATTAGAATTCGATTGCTGTAGAAATGCATTCGAAAACATCCAACTGTATGGTTTTCCCCCTTATGTGGACAATTTGGGTTAATTATTTCAACAACAATCTGGGAATTCAATTTAAATGTTAAGAGCCTTAATCTTGGCAGAGAAGCCTTTAGTGTCAAATCCAACCAGAGCCTCTGACCCAACTCAATTAAGTACCTAATTTTTAACCCTAGATTACTATCTGTACGCCTCCTGGACGTGTATTTCTATGCAAATTCATGCTGCTCTCACCAGGAGCGCCACTG
>JAEMON010000005.1:23629359-23639455 GCA_030264115.1 Lygus lineolaris
AGACGTTTTTTCATCATACAGCACCGTACAGATGTTTTAATACAACATTCTGTTACACTCGATTCAGGCCTATGTTACCATTACGACAAAGTGTTAGTACACTGTTGACAATGGAGGGATTGTTTTCAATTACCTTCAAAGAAATATTATACATTTAATTAAAAGAAGTAAAGTTTTATTAATATAATAAAATCCGTAACTACCCGCACCAACAGTTGACAGCACATAAATGTTCGTTCTTGTTCACCGGGGAAGCAAACGGATGATATCACTGTCGGCTGTAAAGTACGAAAAATAAAAAATAAAATTTTTTTTAAGCGTTTTTCGCGGCGAAACCAGGAAAAACCGTCGCGGGTCGTTTATTCTTCGCCATTCAAGGACTCCTCGCTCTTCATTTTCTCCTGAGGATTTCTCGTATTAAATTATGGATCGTAAAACTATGATGTAGGTACGATACCCCCCCCCCCCCCCCCCCCAGGACATTCCTTTTGACTCAAAACGCTTTGGAAAAAACGTCAGTTCATGAATTTCAGTTATTATATTAATTTTATGTATCAATTGAAATACCTAGTTGAAATTCGGCAGGGGAGAAAATAAAATAATCAACCCCTCATCACTCGAAATATATGCCGAAGGAAGAGGAGGATATTTTTCTACAAGCTACATTACCACAAGCCTTTTCGAAAGTCTAGTCTAGTCCCGAAATTCTAGAACACTCTTCGTAGGTACTCATTGAATTTATCGTTTTGTGTTGATGAATGACGTTATTCTATAATCTAGTCGGGGCCCATCAACCCTTAGATTGATGTAAAGTTCCATGGAAGAGTTTGAACGAATACCCTTCTCATCATTCAATACGTTTCGAAACTTTTGTTTTTTCTCTGAATTTTCGCCGGCCCATTGATTAGTTTTCTCCCTACAAAGAAAAGGTTTGTTCTGTACGAAAAATCGAAAAAGTTTTGGTAATTGAAATGTTTTTCTTTGCACCTTGCGTTTCAGAGTGTTCTACCTAGCCGAATTTGGTCCTGTATCAGTCTGTTGTGAATTCCTTGTCACGTACAAATTCTAAAGCTATTCGTTCTATCCTGACGATACAAAGCCTGTATATGAATTTCACCACTGTCGGACTAATGACTGTGTCCACGCATTCGCGATCGTTAACATCGTCAAACACCAGTTTCTCATGATGTAATACCCCGATTTCCATATTTATCATTTGGAAGGCAGTTTATGGCTTGCCGCAAAAATGTCAATGATTGATCCCCTTTGAAACGTGAAAGCAAGGTATTTCCTCCCCCTGCATAATCCAATGTCCTTATCATGTACCACTAACTGCTAAGCAGTACGCAGCACCTAGATTTCCACCTGAATGTTACCTATTTAACGCATTTTCAACTCGTGTCTTCAACAATAATTTACTATTGTACTATATTGTTGTATATGAACACTCAAACTTTCTCTTTGAGAAAGTTTTACCTGTATTATAAGAACGTATTCCAATTCCAGTGGTAATCATTTCTCATCGCGAAAATGAATACAATGCTCTGCCTTCATCCATTAGATACCACGAGTGGTACCTCTTGGATTCCTTTACCTATATCCATTAAATACCTCCAGTGGTACCTCTTTGATACCTATACCTTCATCCATCTAGATACCTCCAGTGGTTCCTCTTTGATACCTCTACCTTCATGAATCTAGATACCTCCAGTGGTAGTTCTTCTTACAACCATTAGATACCTTTAGTGGTATGTACCCCTTGGATACCTCTAATTATATACATTAGATACCTCCTGGGTACCTCTTGAATACCACTACCTACATCCATTTCGATACCTCCAGAGACGTCTTGGATACCTCTTCCTGTATCCATTAGAAACCTCTAGCGGTACCTCTTGAATGTACCTCTACCGACATCCGTCAGATACCTCCAGTGGTTCTCAAATTGACCGGCGCAAGCGATCTACAGGGAGGGCATGCGGATCTCACAAAGTTCAAAAAACCAGATAAAGATGGAACAGAAGCTGGACCAAAACATACTTGGCAACAGGGAATAATGCGCAGGGAACCTCCCTTTGTCTAAACTTGCCTCCTAGCTTGTTGAGGGACGGGGACGATTCCCTCGGTTTCTCCCTACACTTGGCGACAGTGCCTGCTGCTCAAAAGTGGGAATCTCAAGGACGAAATAGTCCTTTCACGTTCGTCAATCTCGCAAAACAAGATTTTGTTGCCTCCAGTTCATACCTATTATACACAATAATATGAAAAAAATGAATTAAAAACAATATGAATTTCAACATCTTATTCAACTTGTCGGTTGACTTTGTGTAATAATCACTCATACTGCATAGATTGACTAGCCCTTATATAGGTTATTGACGTTCAAAAACGGTAATAATCTAAAAAGTCTGATCAATCCACCCAATTTAATTTGCTGTCAACAAATACTCATTGGTTTTGATGATTTTGAATAGGGGTTGGTGGAATGGAGGCCCCAACACAATTGGAGAACCATTGCCTCACATACTCAAGCCTTCATATCTCCAAAGTTTGTCCCCTAATAAATTTTCAGTTCAATTTACTATTGAAGGTTCTTCTTTTATGGAGGAGACCGTTCCTTTGTTCGAATGAGACAACCGGATGAAGTATTTCACAGTCTTCTTCTGTTGAATTTCAACTCGAACTCGTACCTATAACAGTCTCGATAAATCTTTCGAATTCGCACAATATATCTCGAAAGGAAAACTATAACATCATAGCCAAACGGCACTGAAAAAAAGTAAAAAGACGCTTCCTCTGGGCTTAACTCAGAGCGGCGCCTATTGGTTAAAAGATGAACATAAAACTCGGAGCTTACGACAGGGAGCCAACGTTGTTCCTTAAACGGTTGTCCTTCGGTGGTTTAAGAGACCGCTCGTTTTAACTGCTTTCAATCGAGTTAAGTTGTGACATTTAACATTTCCACGTGCAGTCCGTCCGCGACCTCAGCTTCGATTCCCACCCTCTCACGCTTCGTCCCTTTCACGGCATGTCAACCTTTAGTTAGTACTAGAGTTAGTTGGGAATCAAGACCCTGAAAATACCGCAGTTAGGAGGATAGAGACATTCAGTTAGGAGCAGGAGAGGATTAGTTAGTCACAATTAGGCTTGATGGGGTTAGGATAGCTCAGATCGTAGATCGTTCGATTTTATAATGAAGTCCGGGGTTCAAATCCCAGGAGCTCGGGGCTGCTGAGTTATGTTATGAGCCTCGGACACTGACACCAGCGTACTTATCAGGAAACTAGGATCTGAGGACTGAGAGGCTTTGAAGGAGAACGGCACAGCACAAGCCCCAAGGGTGGAGTGCCCTATTGTAAAATCTTTTGAAGAATGAAAAATTCCAATTTCCCAACATAACGCCATACATTTATTCTGGACTAGCAGGTTAACCTGTGGGTTGCACATCAGTTTGGGGATCATCTACGGTCAGTCACTTACTATCCAATAGTAGCACAAAACCACATCGTCCCTGCCCCATCCACAACCAAAACGTTGTACGGCAGAAATCATTTCGCTGGGTGTGGTGGAACTTACGTTATTTGGCCTGCCCTCAGTTCCAATTAGCAGCGGTTTATTTGGAGTGGTTTGGTTTTGTGGGTTTATTTATTTACTGAGCTGATATGATAGGCAGAACAACCGCGCGATATCCACACTGAGATCAGTTCAGTAAATAAATAACCCACAAAACCCTAATATTAACCGCTGCTTATTGGAATTGAGGGCAGACCAAATAACGTCAGTTCCACAATCCTATCGTGGTGGTTACTGCTGTACAAACTTTTAGTTGTGGGTGAGGCAGAGGCGATGTGGTTTTGTGCTACTGAAGAGCTGGCGTGAGGTGTGGGGTGAACAGCCATGTCGGTCCCCTCTGAGGAATGTGCAAGTTTGTGGTTTATTACAGGTTAAATTAGGTTAGTAGAGGAGAAGCCGTGGCACAAGTCCGGAAGAGTGTGCCAAACAGATCAGCTCAGTAAATAAATAACCCATAAAACCCCAATATGGGAGTGTTGCAGGTCCCCCGATTTCATTTTGCAGCTCCCCCTGTCAATTTACGTTCCCCCAATCACCAACAGAACACTCACACAGTTCTTCACGGAGTTTACAATTTTCTCTTTCAAGATCTGTCGCTCACTTGCTGGACTGTGAATATTTGTAGAATATATTTAGATTTTCGCAGTACACTTTTTATCCACACATCTCCACTTCACAACATCCTTCGTCGAAATGTAATCATTTTGTAATATTTGAAATGATCACACACTACTAGTTGAGCACTGCGATGCAAAGTAATATATTCGATCACAGCAGACATCATAACCGGCAGAAAGAACTCACACCAACTGAAGCAACAATAAACAGGTGGCAGGGGGAGCTGTCGGACTTTTATCTCATTACTGAAATGCAAACAAGCGGAGTTGATATTTTGGATTATAAACGTCGCTCTCACTTCGGGGGAGTTTCAATGGGCCCCCCCAAAATCACTATCCACTGATTTTGAGCAAAATCGGTTCGTTAGACCATGAGAAATTGAAGTTAGGAGGATTTCTATGTTCGATCATGCGCAGTAGCTAATATTGATCTACTTACGATGAAATTCACAGGGACCATCGTTCCACACAATCCCTCAAACTCTCATCGAAATGGGGTAAAAACCGACACCTCCCAAAATTGAACACAACGCTTCCTCTATCGTGTAGGTTGACTCGGAAGAAAAAAACTACCCTCGGATGTATATAAATAGTAGCCACTGCTCACGCCTTCTAACTTCAATTTTTCTAGGTCTCATGAACCGCTCAAAATTGGTGGATATAGTTAAAGACTGATCCCTAGATAATCCCCTATGAATTCCATCATGTTCGGCTCAATGGTAGCCACCCAGAGCAAATGTGGAAATCCTCCCAAACATCAAAGTCTTACGGTAAAACGAAACTATTGTGCTCATAATTCGTGGATAATCTAATATTCTGAATAACCCCTGTTGACAAACAACACTCATATAAATATATTAATTCAATCATGTTATGGATCGAGGAAGACCGTAGTGCCGAGAAATGGTGTCCGCATGGTGTCAGGAAATGGCACCGGGGCTTAAAAAACCTTGTCCTATCATGGTGATGATGGGTAGTTGATTTCGGGTCTTTCACCTTGATAAATCATAGGTACCTAATGTTCTACGGACCTGAAAGATGTCTGTGGGGAGTTGGAGAATATTTCAATACCGAGGGGGCGGACTTTGCTGCGCGCCGCGCGTACCTTGTGGCTATCAAAGGGTCGTTATTTATTCCGCATATCGATTAGGAAGATGGTTATCATGTTTCGAGCGGTGAGCGATTTATAAATATCGCAGCACATTATAATAATAGTCCTCCCGACACCGTCCAAGGCCGAGGCTGATCGTAGCAACTTGAAAGGGGTGGGAGGGAAAGACCGTGACGTCACTCTTCACTACTGACCCAATTCAGACCCCCTCGTCACTGTCGGCTACCTTCTCGTCGTCATCGGTAGCGCGGCTGGTGAGTTCTTCGTACGACTACTCGCAGTACAGTGGAACTTCTCTTAACGGACACCCCCTAAGGCTGGAGATAAGAGACCCCTATAATACAGACCCCCAGTAAAAGGATTCAAAGATGAAATTTTTGGGCGAAATGGTTGAAAATTAATTTTCCCGTTTATCAAAGTTTTTTTGTTCACGACGGAAAACGTCGTGAAAACGAAAAACTTTGGTTAATCACCAAAAATCGGGAATACGGAATTGATGAGCTGGCGTTGGTCTCATGCGAAGCAGAACTCTCCAGTCTTCGACCATTCTTTCATACATAAACTATTTTGGGCTGTTCCAATGGCCAAAAACGTTAATTATCTAGGGTTTACGGTCATTTTGCAGCTGATTAGCTATTTTGAGTAGGTATAGGAACATGGGGTATATTCGGAATCAGCAGAAAATTTCCTGTACATTTGGAACGGAGCTTGGTTTTAGCCGGAAAATTGTCATTTCCGACTACTGTGTAAAGGCTACAGTGGTCAAGAACCCTCAAAGAGGTGGTCAAAAGTCTAAAAATGGTCTTTTTCGGGTTTTCTACTCGAATTTAAAATCCGAGAGGACCTATAACTGGAATTTTCGAGAATATGGACCATTTGTAAGTTTTGAACCGAAACTGAAATTTCATCTTGTTGGGTTTTAAGAGTCTTGTTATTTTTAGGTGTGAACTGCGGCATGTATCACGTAATACCTATACCTGATTCCTCAAATATTATTCAAATGAAACATAATTATCACACCTTTCCGCCAACCTTCCAACGTCTTTTGGCCAACTTTTCGGGTCCGTTGCACCGCAAATCAAATTCTTCGACTCTTCTGCAGTCCAAATCTCCCATAAACATCTAAAATAAATTACGTTGAAAACTTGTCATTAGGATATTACTGTATCTTGAAAGGTAAAAATAGAGGCCTTTTCACTGCTCGAACTCACAACCTCCAGAATTCTAATCCGGCGCCCCTCCAGTTAACCACAAGAGTCGCTGCACAGAGACACCTCTGGTATGTCCTGATTTATCGAAAGATGGAACTAAACTCAAAGATATCAGAGTAGAAGCTAGGTAGTTTTGTGAACCGTGTTCTTCGAAGAGACACTCGGAATCTCACGGATGCTGAAAAACCGCTTCCCGTCCGACTTATTATCATTGGCCTGTCGGTAATATTACATACCTGCTGCCTACTTGTGTAAATACGATCCTCTAATGGGGCTTTTTCTCATACCTGCATGCGCTACGTGCTTTTTTTTCTTCTGATGGAATATCTAACCACTCGTTTCGAAAAAATAATTTTGTAATTATGATTTTTCCTAGAATTGCTCACTGCTTGGATTGAACATACCTGTTTTGGAAGAAATCTACAAGGAATTCGCATCACCGTCGTACTTGTTCCTCGTTCCCGCTTAGATGCATGAATTACTCGATTATTTTGAGTATTGTTGGTAGACACATACGTTTTTTATACTGAAAGTACTTGGTACTTACCCTGATACGATCTACAGGACTTTAGCGGTCAGATTTGTGAAATATCATCACCCTCTGCTCCAAACCTAAGCTTTGGTGCAAATGTTTATATCTAGTTCAAATCTGTAGGGTAATTTAAAGTTTTCTAAACGCAGTTTGCTCCGATTTACAACTACCTAACTTAGACCCATAATAAGACGTACGTACACAATTTTATTAATTTTGTTCGATGCATAGCAAAAGGTTGAGGATAGCAAACGAGAAAAGTTTTGGTTATTCATTTGGTCTTTGGATATTACGTACTCACTTAGTGAAACGTAAAACAACAAAATACTTCACAATTACATTGCAATTTTTTTCTCGCTCAATTCTAAAGGCTTCCTACAGTTTCAAATGTTTGCCGGATAGGAAAGGTTTATTAGGGAAATTAATGGGTAAGTGGTTGGGGAGGCCATAATAATTGTTCTAGACACCCTGTAAATTGTACCAGTACTAAGTATTGTTCAATTATTTATAGATACCTATCATAGTTTCTATTGATTGAGAATCTGTAGCTTTGCAGGTTTTGATACGTAGGCTCATTTTGCGTCAGGGTCCGCGAATCGATAGATAAGTCAGGATTTAGGGATTTCTCGCTGGGTAATACTTCAACCATTCTCATTGTGGCGTTTCCTGTTTGAGAGACGAAAGACGGGAATATAAATATACAACTGGCCAAAGGGGCTTGACCCTGCGTGGGACGTCGTCTCTACGCCTCTAAATCATATGAGTAACGTCAAAGAAAAACCACCAGCCCTCGACCCCCATAATTCTTTTTCTCCTTATACGAATCCGTCGAATGTTTGCCTCCAGGTTTGTCCCCAGACAGCACGAATCTACACAACTAGGAATACAACGGGATGTTGAAAGAAATCGGAGGAGATATATGTATGTAGGTACCCATGTAGCAAAAAACTATGAAAGCATTTACATAGGACCAACCAATGCTTTTTTATAGTTTAACACATCAGGCTAGTGGTGAGTTTCGTACAATACACAACTATACCTACCGAGTAGTAAAGGTACTAAAACAAACGACTCTTTAAACACAATTTAAAACGAATGTTTTAAGATACCCCTTTTTCAAAAAATGTGTTTAAATTACTATTTAAAACAAGTGTTTGAAGCTAATGTTTGAAACACAGTACCAACCCTGGTTGCAAGGAACTTTTAACGCTCAACAGGCGTTCCCTCGAAAACACTGTTTATTATTCGATGGTCGTCCGTATAGGGGAATCGTTTTTTTCTTTTGGTTCACCTGCAACTTTTCAACGTTTGTCGGAGGCATTTGCCAGCTACTGTAGAGGGGGAAGCAAAATATTAAGGTCTCTTTCATCTGATGCAGTTGCCGAGAGTTAGAACCTCGAGTTTAGCTACCCACCCCTCCTTTATATATAAATTTTTTACTACCGAATTAATTGGGGCGCCGACGAAAAAATCCTGCGTTCTAGAAAAGAAACTTTTTAAAAGTTTTTTTTTTTTTTTTATGAGATCCCTTTTTCAAAAAGCTTGGCAGATTGGCAATCAGAAACGGGTGAATAATCCTCGGGTTTCCCAAACGTATTGGTGCAGTGCAGTTCCCTCACGACTCCCACGTGCGTTTGACTTTGAAACAGTTAGGTAGATAAATTGGTGATAGCAGTCTGGATTCACTAGCGAATGATGTTTTTGAGGGTGCGCTCTGATAAAGAGGGTATTTTTGTAATCCCGCGAAGCGGTGGTTCTGATTAACTTTTGACTCGGCGGAGATTTTCACAGGGAAAACGGCAATTACTGTAGCGAGATCAAAGTAGTTTGAGCTGTCAGGGGCTGGAATCTTCAAGCCCATCTACCCTCTTTCTTCATACTCAGAAGGAGGGAGAAGAAGAAGGTTCGCTCCACCTCAACTACTGATGGATTCCCTTGGTTAGTGCCATCTGCGGATTGTTAGGCAGCCCTATGCTAATAGCTGTATCCATCATTTTCTCAGTGGAGAATCTCTGTGGTTATCACCAGTTTTTCCCCTGGATCATCCCTCTTGCGCTGATTCGGATTTGAAGGATCATCGCTGGAGCAGGCAATCACCACTTTCAACCCTACAAACAGTCACTTCGATTATCTATAATTTGATTAATATTCCATCTCGTTCATCAACCCTCTTTACTGTAATTTACGGAAACCAACGGAACGAACCAACACCAATCCAATAAAAATTGATGCGATCTTCCTAGGAAGCTACAGCCCCTCTGTTCTGGACGTTACTCCTGATGAGTTCTTCTTACGGTGGATTTCACCACCTCGAGTGAAGGTTCGAGTTACTGGTAACTCGAAGATAGCGACAAAAATGCGTTTCACCACCCCGAGTTAGTGTTAACCCTAGGGCTACCGAGCTCGCTAACTCCCAGATTTTATTCCCTACTTCATCCATGGAATAACGCGTTAACTCTGAGAGTTAGCGCGTGATATATGACAATAGCTGTCAGTTTTCTGCCATTTTGTTGTTTCATTTGCAATACGAATTCCGCGTAAAATTTCGAGAATGGCATATCGTAGAACGTTCGAGGATGATGACGATGAGCTGGAGATTATCATCCAGCTGCAACATCCTTCCACAATGGTTTATTATTTTTTTAGTAGATGACTTCTGTCCATATCACTAATCCATCCGATTAATTTGATGGATGTTTAAAAATACGTTTTTATGAATAATATGAATGCAGCTATAAAATATGACCAAAATAGGTCAAGGCTACAGCACGTTCCATGCTAAAATCTGACTTCGAATACCTACAGTTATGAAAAGTTTGTGGGATAAACCTCGGGTGGAACAGGATTTTTGATCCGAATATTATTTGCTTTCTACGTCAATAATTCTTAAATGGGAAAAGTTGCTTGTACTAACGGCGGACGGACGGAATTTCGATTTACTATTCTACATATACCTAAATAAAAGTAATACCTACTGTTGAACTTACATTATTCTTGCATTCTTCTTCCACACTTGTTTTTTAAGGCTCTTGTATTTTAATTGAAGTTGTTC
>JAEMON010000005.1:23640455-23669009 GCA_030264115.1 Lygus lineolaris
GGAGATTCCCTTAACTCTGAGAGTTAGCTATCTCGTACTTTAACTCGAACATGGTGAAATCCACCATTAGTGTTGCTATTTCCCGAAGTGCCTCTAATTATCAGTTTTGGGGGGCAACTACCTACCTGGTCTTAATTTGGAAAGTCCTTACAAGCCTTGGAAGCAGCATTACCCTCTCCAAAAGCTTTGGATTTCCCGACCATCCGATAACGAAATACAGGTCAGGTTGATTTATAACAATTCCCCTCAAATTAAATTTTGATAAATCGAATCAAAATGTATTTTATTTTTTTAAAGCATTCTGAGAATAGGATAATGGCCATTTGTGAGTTCTTATTTTCCATATAACTCATAAGAAATATCTGTCCTTGCAGAAGTACAAGAGTATGTACCTACCTATCCACGCATTTTGGAAGAAATTGTCAACCTTAATACATGAATTATTTTGTGAGAATTGAAAGTTCATTGTCTTAATAAATCGAATGGTTACAATTTTTGAAATTTTCGTTGGATGCATGTGTATGGCCACAATTGCAGCCCCGATGAAAATGATAAAAAACTTCGATTTCTAGGTTTGGTTTCGTCATGTACCTATCTATGAGGATAAACCAGCAAGGATATTACAATAGCCCTCCAGTTTATGTTTTGGGGGAGAAACTTATCCAAAATAATAAGTAAAAAACGTCGCATAAGCACATTTGAGCTTTCCCCCCAGATTTCTCCAGGGATTTTGATGAACTTTACTCTTTCATCGTGAACATGATTTAGCCATGTCAACGGCTAAGAACCAGCATGACATAACTCACTATCCCTAACTTTTCAGGAGAGGGAAAAAACTGATTCCCTGACTACTTATAATGAAAAATTTACTTTTTAAATTCTTTCTGGTCTAACTGATGATCCTGAGTTATCATCATGATTATATATTATGTCATGCTGGTTCTTAGCCGTCGATGAGCCAATACTCCGATAATGACAAGAAATTGTCACGGAAATATGGCAAGATTTCTGATGTTTTTATCTTACATTCATTTTGTTGCTAGGAAGCTGTTACCCTTTTAAATGTCGAAGCACAAAAATCCTCTAAGTATAGGCAAAATCAACATCCGATGCGCCTCATCTCCAAGAAAATATCCAGAAAAAATGGTAAACAAATTATTGGGATTCCACGGGTGAGGGAAAATAGTGAGAATGAGCCTCGCAGTTGCGATTGTTACGATTTGTGCCTCGTTAGTCTCCAGCCAATATATTGTGATGAATACAAAAATGTCTGCCAAGTTGGGTAGGCAGTATAGGTAGCTTCCACACTTTTGCAACATGGACGTATGGAATCAGTTAGTGATCATTTCAGCGAAATTGGTAGAATAGTTCCGTAGTTATCCATATGACAAAAAATGTAAAGTTTGCGCTTGCGCAGTAGCTATTACTGATCCAACCGTGATGAAATTCATAGGTTTTGAGTCAGCCCCCAACTAACCTCCGAGTTTGAGCCGAAATCGGTCCATTAGGAACTGAGATATCGTAGTAGTTTCAGGAAATTCACGTTTGCTCATGGGAACACGCTACTAGTGGTCCATGTATAAAATTGAATACGTACGCAATAAGAGGGCGTGGAGAAAGTATTTTCGAATTTAAGCAGACTGTATGATAGGCAAGGTACGAGTATGTGCGCACCAACTCTTATACATTCCTAAGAGGGAAATTTCAATAGAATCCGTACTATTATGAGGGAAAAAATAGCAAATTCGTACTGATGATGCATACCGAAGTGGAACAGTGAGTGAAAGAGATGCAACATAAACAATCAAGGAATGGAAGGAGTTCTTTTGTTGAGGCAGCGAAGACCCTCGAGAGTTATGCTGCAGCGTCTTGGTTCACCAGACTATCCAGAAGAGGAGGCGACGAAGTCCCGAACCCCGAAAAATACTTTAAACTATAATATTTCGGCGGAACAAGTGGAGGAGGGTTATCGTGGAGGTCGAACAGGCAACTGAGGCCAGGAAGCCCTGGGAGAGAAGTAAAGGGAAGGATAGAAGGGAAGGGGGGTTCATGTTGGTGCCTGAAAATCCCTATTCCAATACGGAAGCTCCATCAGATGAGGATCAGCGATGGAACAGTCCAATTGCGATGAAATTTATAGGGGACCCTCTAATTTGTAACTCACTCAATCTCTGGAAATTTCACCTAAATTGGTCGAGTAGTTCCGGAGCTACGCCTGTGACAACGAATTTCAAGTTCGCCCTTGCGCAGTAGCTATTACTGATCTAATTGTGCCTAAATTCATAGGTGATTGTCTTGGAGTCAGCCCCTAACTACCCTCTGAATTTGAGCGGAATAGGTCAATCAGGAACTGGGATACCAGGGTTTCGGGAAATTCACAAAAAATTGCGCATGAGCTCACTTATGGGGGACTGTCACAGGGCTAACCCGCACAATCCCTTAAAATGTCATCAAATTCAGGCATTAACTTCATATAGTTTTGCCTGGAACGAGGAATTGACCACAGACCGATAGATAGACACGGAACTAAAATGATTCAGAAAGCTCTGAAACGTAATAATCAAGTTGAAAAATTGATTTTTGAGGACACACATATTTTTATTTATTACACAAATACATAGCTTCCTACCTTCGGTAGATTCAATTTGTGTAAATTTCCAAAAATTCGTATCAGTTCTTGAGATGAAGGGGTATCTTGCAATTTGTTACAGTAAACCAAAATTGATTCCGAAGAAGAATGCGATGTTCGGAGATGTTCTTGAAAAGTGTTCTCTCATCCAGCATGCTTACTTAGCTACCTAACGTTGACGAGGCCGAACCAATGCAAGCAACGTACATAATTCCTGTGGTATTTCACGGATGGCGAGCTGATAGTTGAAATGCAAATGTAAACACTGCGCTTTCTTAATCGAACCGGGTGGGTAACAGAAAAGCAGTGATCGGAGAAGATGCGGTTTTTTCGCCTAATAGGCGCGCATTGGCGTTCATCGCTGTCGCCCTAGTAACTAACTGGACTAAACCAATATTATAATGAGTATCGCGCTGATGAAAAGGAGCAAGATGCCTCATTCCAATTCAGAGTTAGGAATAGCTAGGTAAGTATGTGTGAATAATTATTATTGCAGGGTTGGGTGCTTTAGGAAAAACTATGACCATCTTTTCACGCCCTTCTTGAAGGTGAAAGATTACTTATCATCAAACGTCACACTTTTGCAACGCAAGTGATCCAGATCTGACGGAACGATGTTGACTGGGCTCGGAACACCCCAAACGTCTGCCACTAGGTTGGGCAGTATAGCTTCCTCACTTGTGTAACATCGACATATGGAATCAGTTAAGTACATATTATTATCAGTAATAAGATTAAGTATTGAATCAGTTAAGTATTATAGTAGTGAAAGTTTCCTCGACATTGGCGGAATAGTTCAGGAGCTATGCCTATGTCAACAAAAATGTCCAATTTGCTCAGTAGCTACTACATACCCAATCGTGTCGAAATTCATAAATCGACATGACTCATTATGAATCATGTCCCGGGACCTCTGTATTGAACTCCGAAATTCTAACTCCATTGTTTTTATCACCCAGACATCATCATTAGACATTGTAACAACTTGGCACACAAATAGCTGACTTAAGACTAAAGAGGACTGTCACCTAGTGAGATTCTGAGATAGGAAATGGCGCTGCAGTCGCGGCAAAAGTTTTTGGGCTGTTTCTCTGGAGCTGCGCAAAATTTGACCAATCTGATGAAGGGGCTTTCCTTTTTAGTAGAATTGGGACAGTAGTGGCATTAAAACCACCACTAAATTTGAAAATGTAGAAATTTTTTCTTTTAAAATTTGATTGATATTGTTTCATTTGACATTTGGAACCAGCGCATAATCCCACACTATTTATCTAACTTTTAAAACAAGAAGCAGTCGAATTAGTGCAAAATTGTTTAAGGAAAGGGGAAAATACGCACGCAAGGACAGAGCACCAAGACCAAAGAGCGTCTGAAACCAGCCCCTGGCCAACCTGACTGCCTCTTCGCTCACTGGGCGTCAGCCACTATGAAAAATTTTCAGGAGGTCATGAAATAAAGCTGCCTGAAGGGTTTCGCATGGACTCAACCCCGCCATAACGTTCGCTCAACACTAATGGCAATTATGGTAATACTAGTGTTGTAAAACTAAGCTAAATAATGTATTTAAAAATGTCATGGTACTATCATCAAATTAACTGAAAAATGCAATGATCTTCCTTAGAATTCAAAATCGGTTGATTGGTTGCTGAGAAAAAGCCCAAAAACTGTTTTCGTATTTTTCATAACTGTCGTCCCCTATAGCCTTAAGCTTGTAGCACAGTAAGTTCATTTTATCTCATTTATGTCGTCCCTGATTAGCGGAAACACATAGTGAGGAAGCAATACTATAAATGACGGGAAGTTGATTACAAAATAATCTGAAGTGAATCTCAATGATTATTTAGTAACATTTTCAAGTGAACTGTATAAACATTAGGTAACATTGGGATGAAATATAAACATAAGGTGCCCTCAGCTCTCTACTCGGGATCTGAGTTCAACTATCCTCCATCTCTCGGCGATTTATCTGATAAGTCGATAACTCTGTTGGGAACTCACACATTCAAATTGCACACTCCCTTTCTGCCTAGGCCTCCCGACATAGAAATGTCATTATGTGTTCGATAAGTCGATTTCGGTGATTGAACAGAAATTGACCGAAAGAGGGGAATACTTAACCTATGAAAATTGTCCAATGCTGAAATTAGCTCTTGGAATACATATAGCTGATATTATGTGAGTACATCCAAAATGATTGTTCTCCCATGGTCGCACCAACCAATGTTGCTTTAATAGATGGAAAATAATCATACCACCTATTTCTCCTTTTGAGTCACTGCTACTAAGCGCTGCGCACAGTGCATCCGATGTTATGAATGAAGTCGCATTTCACAAAAAGAACCACCTGGTTTGTGCGTTTGACGCTTGTTTTACCTACAGCTCACGACATTTAATTCTTCCTGCTCGGCTTTTGTTCGCATTTGACAGTAAAAAATATTTTATAGTCGACACCTGCCGAACGAGGGAAAAAGTTGCATTTTGAAGTAGGTATATTGATATTTAAAAAAATATGTTTTCTGTATGGAGTCCCAGTTGAACCTTTGAAACAGGAAACATCCTTTCGTTTCCACAAAACGCCTGACGATGACACTTTTGATACTACCTGATGCGGAAAATAACGCGCAACAATAAAAGAGTTACTTTTTCGATTCAATCGAGTTTTGCGCGCAAAAGGACATCAAACGGTTATTGATAGTAAAAGCTATCAAAAATTTCTACACGTTTGTCTTCAGCTACCCTCTTCGTTTGAGCAAGAAAGTGAGATTTGAAGGACAGCGACGAAATTTGATCGATGTGGAGATTGACATTGAGGAGCTTGGAGTGAGAGAGCGGAGAAGAAAATCGATAGAAAGATCAGTCTGGAGACAGATTACTGAGCAGGCCAAGGCTCTCAAAGAGCCGTTGAGTGGAGAAGAAGGAGAAGTAGAAGATGAAATGCCCAGGGTACCGTCAAGGGCTGAACCCGCACAATCCCTGAAAAGGTGATCGAAATCAGATAGAAATCATGAAAGTTATTCGGGTTACAAGAATATACAGACACACGACAAAAGACCGGCGGTGAAACACGTCACCAAATTTTTTTGTTCAATCATAATACGTCTGAAACGTAAAATTCATTACTTTTCAATTACCCATTTTGAATTCATTTACCCATTGAATTCATTTTCAATTCATTTCTTTGAATACCCGAAATTTTCAGACAGCAGAGCGATTAATTTTGGGTTTTTTCAACAAATAAAATGTGGAGTACTTTCACGTGAATTTCACCTTTATAAGAACTCATAAAACCTGTATTGGCCTACGGTTGGGAGTCATGACCCAGGGCCCAGGAAAGGACCATTGTTGTTTCGAGAGGAAGGTCCTGAGGAGGATACTTGGAGCCGTATTTGACGCTGGGGATCTTGCCTGTACCAATCTGGAGGTTATGAACCTGTATAAGGACTGCGACGTCGCTCAGTCTCCAACAATACGATTTTCGTGAACTAAATAAATTATTTTATGGGCATGTTTTAAAGGAAGTTTCACGCTGATTTTGAACGTACCCCATGTTTTTATACCTTAAATAGCTGATTAGCACCACCAACATTAGCGTGAAAAGAAAAAACCCTAAAAAATTCACCGTTGGAACCGCCCAAAATCATTTTTGTATATAAGAACAGTTGAAGACCTGAGAGTTCTGCGTCAAATGAGACTAACTCCAGCTCACCAACATTGCGGCCATGATTTTCGGAAATTTTTCGAAGTTTTCCCTTTTCCGTACTTTTTCCGTGTACTCGACTGACGCGCATTTTTTTAATTCTCTCAAATTGTCGTGGATATACAGGAGATTCCCAAGAAGGTACGATATTTAGGGTCTAAAATCTTCAGAAGTGGGTGAAAAAAAGGGGTGGGACAAAGGCTTTGCCGTCACGCTCATATTCTTTTGCTCACTTCTATCAAACTACAAACTCGGATTTTGGTTACAGAGGTCTTTAAGGCAGCTGAATCCGATTCTGAGGTTAAAAGTTCCATTCATGCAGCACGATTTTATGAGCGAATTTTCAAAGAATTATTTTAACTGCGCTGATTTCTAATATAGGTACCTACCAAATTCATGCTCCTATACTAAGGTTGGTAATTTACACAAAAAACCTTTAAAAGCCAGTTTTTTACCCTTATTTTTCAAGATTTGACCCCTTGAGGTGATGATCCAAAAACTCTGGCCAACGAACTCATCCTTTATGTTGTTATTGTTGACATTTTGAAATTTTTTTGGATTTTTTAAATCAATTTAAGGGGCAGGATATCGTCGGGAGTGACACATTAAAAATACACATGAAAAATGTGAAACTCAGGAATCGTTATAGAATGGTCTGGAACGGATTTCCATGGAAACAATTTTCAAAACTTTGCATTAATAACATTTTGAAGTTATTACACAGCAAATTCTGCAGATTCGTAGTTCCTTCTCCTAGCAAAAGTTATTAGTAACCGTTTCCGGGTGGTTTTCGATCCCCTTCAGGGGTCCTTGAGAGCGGAAAAGTACGAGATTCTTCGTTATCTCACCCTCCTCCTCGACCGACCCCAAGGATAACGTGTTTTCCTTCGCCGATTTCCAAACCTGTTGGTTAAAGGTGAAGGAGGTGCCTCCGCGGCGTCGTGACTCGGTTTCTTGCTGTTCCGAACAATTAACCCCAAACGATTCGTTGTTGAATCCATTCAATCAGTTCAATCGGCTCCCATTAGGTGACCCAGTGGGATTGGTCACTCGAGTAACCAATTTTTCGAAGTTCGATGATCACAGTAAGTTCCCTATCTATCTTCGTTCAATGCCAAAATGTTCCAAGAATACTGTTAGCCTCATTAGATGCCCTCTTGTAATTTTCATGCATGCCATATAAAGTGGTAACTTGAATGGTTCGGAATTTTCCAAGTTGATTGTCTAAATCTAATTCAGTGCCCTTAGAAACCCCTCTCAGCTTGGAATTACTTCTGGTTTGACCAGAAAACGGATCGAAAGAGAGCGCGTGACGCCATTTAGGTTCCAAAAACGATGGGAGCTGAGGGACTCGCCTACTTAGGTATCAGGATGGGTACTTAGGATGTCAGTTATGTTGAAATTACAAGACCCGTAAAGTTTTTCGTAATCTTCAATCGGAAGATATGTACCCCCCACGGAACACGTTCTGACATGGATATGTCTTTTACGGGTAAATTGGGGAAATTTTCCACCTCGTTTATTTCACACAATAACAACCACTTCAAAAATAACCAAACAATAGTTGGCGCCTCGGCAGGGGGAGCCCCCTGCACCCCGGTTAGTTCTACTTCAGCCCTGCTGGCTGAAATTAAAAAACATGGAACATGCTTTTACTAGCGTGTTTCGTATATGTTGTGAAGGTACTTATCATAATGCCAAACTCAAAAACTCCAACCAACTTGGTTTACCCACGTACCAGTTGTCCTCTGAAGGATGTGGAAGGAGGAGAAAATTGGCAGGATGAGATGTGGTGTAAGTGTAATAAATTCAGAGCTTTCCAACGAGTGGTTAACTATTTTCATGGGGTGGAAAATGAGGACGTTATGTTTCCCTAGCAACGGTTGGTTGTACGTGAAAAGCATCAGGTCGCATTTTGATGTCGTTTTTTCGGGTCGGTTTCTTGGGTCGATTTTTGCCTGATAGGTCTTTCGTCCCTCGATACCTTAACGTTTTACAGTAGTTAGCTCATGGCTAAAGCATGTTCTATGCTAAAATTACAGTGTTATCGCACATAGCTATCTGAACCTCCGTAGCGATAAAAAATTGTTCAATTGCTCCAATCAATGTAGAAGGCAGTTTCCATGTAATTATACCTATTCATTTGAAATAGAAGCTGAGTAAATTCTATCACTGAGTAAGCCCTGAATTTATGCGGAAATGTAATGTTGCATACAGCTCTGTACCATCACACGTTCTCTTCTCATAAGGGCCTAAAGGGTTAAAGGAAAAATGAAAGTTGTGTTCTTCCCCATTCAACCTACGACGCTGAAATTTGGAATGGAGCCTATATGGGACTGGAGGGTAAGAACGACGAGGTAGGAAGCATATATAATATAAATGATATGTCACACCAAAAGTACCCACTTTAAACAACTTTTTTCGGCGCAACAAGAAATGCCCCATGCTCAGCGCAATAAGTTAGCGTGGGTGTGGGTTAGCCGTGACCAAGTAATTGATATATTAATGTTGTAGATACCTACTTAAAAGAAAAAAAAATTGAACTATCACGACCAGAAGTCTAGGAAAGAGTAGGTCTAGCCCAAAAAGCCAACCACCCTGTCAAAAGAAGGGAAGAAACCCAGGAATAAGTATGCATTTTCTTCAGTTGGATGAACAACAGTGAGGAACAATTGAAATAGGTACTTAAAGTCGACTTTGGAAAATGTAGTGAATACCTTCTCTTCAGGTCAGGCACAACGATCAAAAAGTCCAGGTTCAGAGTCAGGGTGCGGTTTGGAAATCCAACCTGGTAAAAGTAGGGGAGTATTAGGTACCACCTTGGGTTTGCCTAAGATCCAGAGAGATGTTGATTTCAATGATTCTGAAGGTTTTGATGACGGTACATACCAGTTTCAGTCGACGTGGCTCTTCGAATGACCCAAAAATCCTCAATTGAGAGCTTGGCGTGAATGGCGAGAAGATTGGAGTAGACAAAATATCAAGATCCTGTAGGTACAGACAGACCTGCTACGAAAGGCTGCTCAAGGCCAACGGACTTGTAGTGTGGAGGCCTGGTATGATTCTCAAGCCAGTATCTTGTTGGATCCAGATTGGTCCCTTGATCGATTGGTCTCTTGGACAGGGGGTGGAGAGCAAAGATCAGAGGCAACAACAGATAGAGATAAGATGGTCAGGGAATTCTGAACAACAGGAGTAAGTTGTCATCATGAAAGTTGCTAGTACAACGCAGTCGTATCAGATCTCCGATCAGCTGAGTCAAAAATTGAGCTTGAATATCAGCTGAGTCAAATATTGAGATCCAAGATCAGCTGAGTCAAAAATTGAGCTCAAAGGTCAGCTGAGTACCATGAATGTCTTTACTGTGAAGGGAGGGGTCAACCGAAAATGCGTGTCCCATTTTTGTAAGAAAATGTACTTAACGCGATAACCATCAGTTGGTTATCATGGAATATACATATCCATGATCTTTGGTTTCTACCAAGTATATAAGGGAAAAAATAATAGTCACACTCCTCATCACGATGATTTCTTTGGTCATCAGAACCGCTCAAGATTTTGAAAATCCCTCTCTATGATCTCTTGGATTATAGTGCACAAATAACCATGCAAGATCCTCCATAAAATAAAAATAAAATAAAGACGATAACCCTAAAATTATATCAAATTTTTACTCGATAGACACTTTGTAGAGTCCTCACTAACATCTTCCAAATGAAAAAATACTAAATAATCATTCAACTCCCCCATCAGCTGTATAATTGCACAATGTCTGAAAGCTCTGAGTGTATCAGTCCTTGGTTCTGTGCAACGCATTTTCGCTCATCAAAAACCCATCAAGTTGCACATTTTTGGAAAGCTCTCACTGAGACCATACGCAGGGCCTATTGTAGTTTCAAATCGAAAACTACAACTAGAGTAGTGTTGTGGGTAAGAGTAGTTACAACTACAACTTCTTCAAGTAGTGGCGGGTTTAGTTATAACTACTTTCACCACCTAGGAGTAGTTGTACTTATTAGCTCAGAAACTATAGTAATTTTTGTACTTAGCTGACGAAAAGTGGTAGGTAGTGGACTATCAACTACCAACTAGTTTTGGGTAGTTTTAGTTGTGTCTACTCAACTTACTTCAGTTGTAATTGGGTAGTTGAACTGCTTTTTGGCCAGTCTCTCTTCCAATAGATTGATTCCGACCTTTTTGTTCCCCATATAGTAAGAAAGGTGCCAATGCGACCTGAATAGCTCTGTCGTTCTTCGGGAAACTCAACGACCATCCTCAGGTGACTCCAATAGGTGTCAATGGGACGTAGGGTGTCATTGGACGGCCTCCCCCCAGATCGACGTCAATGGGACGTGACGCCGACGTGAGGGGACGTCGCCGTTAAGTTACTTCGACGAAATCTATAAATCATTCCCCCATCATCTCCACTGGTAGCGTCGGGCCCATGTTGTTTTAGGTCTAGGACCCCCACAATGGTTGACTAGGAACGTCCCCCCCCCTCCCTTCCCAGACGTCTATTGTCCCATACTACCCCCACCCATCGACCGCCATCGTAACGACAGAACGCACCCCTAAGGGATGGGTAATAGACGACCTCCCGACAATCATATCATCGACTACTCTCCTCCCTTCCCCCCACTACCCTGTTACACACACGCTCCCCAAGTTGTGACGTCACATTCATAGAACACGATGGGCAATCGTTATAGTGTTTTTCAATACCCTACTCGTTGTTGGGTATCAAACCGACTTAATAACTAAGACAGCCACTGGAGTGCAGTGCTTCATGGTTCTGTGTGGTGGAAGTTATTAAACTTTATTTCTTGGTATTGCCATGATAGGAACTAAGGAATTTCACCTGATACAACAGAAGGGAAAAACCAGGGGGAAAACCAATAATCACACCTACTTTTTAAATAAATTAACTGTGAACTTTTAAAATAATTGAAATTTGAAAAGTGGCCCATCTATCCCATTCATTCGAGAGAGATGGACCAGTTATTTAAAGAGTACATGGAATACATGGACCAGAGATTTGCATTCAACTAAAAGTTGTTTGCTGCAGTAGGAAAAAACTTGCAATCAACAGTTTAATATCGTAATTAATAAACCCAAACCCACAACTAAACCCACATAATAATAAACTAAACTCAGATCGTGCCGGAAAAGGTTCGTCCAACTTTCTCTATTTTAGCTAACCACAGGTGTTATCTACCAGTAAGAGGTATAATTTATTATTCATGCTATAATAAGAGTAGATCGTTAAAAAATAAATTTTGCCACGACAAAGTTAAATAAAGGTGGTCCATTTGTTCCGCTGATCTACTGGTCCATCTTTACCGAATGGTCCCAAATCAACGAAAATACTCCGAAAACCTCAAGAGATGCGGGACTGAAATTTGCAGTGGCTTGAGTGGCTCGAAAGAGCTCGCCATGAAGGTTACTGAGGCTGCCAGGGAGCATTCTAGTGACTCCTGTACGGAAGAGCCTCCCAATGGTCCATCCATCCCTGGTTTTCCCAATGTGCCCAAGAAAGACCTGGATTGTTCACTTTAATATGAGTAGGTACCATCTTATTAGTTTGATGGTTTCCATAATAGGAAAAGCTCCAAGGAACAACTAACAGAATTACTTCATTCGAAACATTATCATCGTTACAGGATGATGAACGTCCAAATTTTTTCAGAATTTCAAACTTAGATAATAAGGTTCAAACCAAGTTCCAATATTTTCTAAGATTGTTCATATTCCTCAGCTTTCTGCTGGGAAGAATTATTTCTGTTGTACCTACTGAATTCCACTCCTTGTAAAACTCCTTCGTCAACGTGGATGTTACACGAGGGGAGAGGCGCAATATATATCATCTCCTCTTCTTATTCCGTCTCTCCTTCTTCGCCTCCTCCTTCGTCCTTCCTCCTTCTTTTTCCGTAGCCGACGAATTGAGAGAAAACCAGGAACCTCCCGCCATCACGTAGGGAAGAGACTGCAAATGGAAACTATGAAGAGGGAAAAGTAGTTTGCCTTGAGCTCGGAAAAATAACGTTATGAGGCGAATGGAGGAGGGGAGGGGGCTGAAAAAGATATTATGTTGCGAATTTCATCTCGCGAGAGGATATGGGAACCTTCGTCATGAACAGAAATAGAACGGCATGTCATGGTTTCAACCACACAGCGCTTGTTCATTGAGTCATGTCATAATAATTTCAACCGAATTTATAGCGGTATTGCTCAGGTTCCTTGTCTTCAGTCAGTCAAGTCTTCATCATGGATAGTAATATATCATAGAGTCGAGCTTCTCTGTGCTTTTGAAACTTCAATTCTTGACGATAAACAGTGATAAGACCAACCCTGTTCACTTGTGACGGATGTACTACCCCTCTTGATGGACGCGAATGATTCAAGGAAGAAAAGGATGAGAGAAAATAAAGTAAGTAAAGGAGGGGCTGAACCGAACATGAGTTAGCTCAACTCACCCAGCTGATACCAAGGCAATAGCTTCGATGAAAAGCCAGTGGAAATTTTGATTTCAGAAGACTTCATTATTTTGTTTTTTTGTTTATTTCACTTCTCTACCTTGGAAATTTGGTTAAAAAAGAGAGTGGTGAACAACAGCAAAGTAAAGGTAAAACGGTAGGTGGGGTTAACAAAAGTTTAAATTGTTAGAAAAACTATAGGAAAATATAAAGGGTTTTTGAATAATGAAAATGGGTGTTAAAGCCAGTTTTATGTCAGAAGACTTGATTAACCAAAAACAAAAGAAAATTGATAAGAGGAACTTTCGATGAGAAGTAATGAAAAAAAAAAAAAAAAAAATCAATTCCTGGCCTCTCGCGGAGCTGTTTCTGAGACATCCTTTAGAGTGTAGAATAGTATTGCTTCCGAGTCTACGAAGGTAGCGGAAGCATTGTTTTCACTTTTGGGATGTGAACAATTTTTCACCTTCAAAATCAAAATTTCAACTCGCGTTTTACCTTTTAGACCTTCCTGAACAATTTAAAGGCAGAGTAAAAGAAAACTGCGTGACATCGTAGTTTATATTAAAATATATTTGGGAAACTGGAGGGACAAGGCGCGCAAGGAGAACAGAATTACTAATGGCTTAATGAGGGAACAGTGAGACAGGAGTGGGGACAGAATGAAAGCCTATATAATCTAGGGAAAACCTAATGAGGATTAACGATTCCAACACAATTTTGGTTTCGTGTCTGTCTGTCCGGGGATCCTTGCAACAAGCATAACTTCCACAATTCACATCCGATTTTGATGAAATTTTCAGGGATTACGCGGGTTAGGCCCTAGATGGTCCCCTATGAAATTCATCACCAGCCGACCAACGGTAGCCTCTGGGCATGCGTAAACGTGATATCTTCGAAACATCAATTTATCGAGACCTAGTGGTCCGATTCAGCTCTAATTTGGAGGGTAGTTGGAGATCGAAGGTTTGATGGTACCACACGAGTTTCATCGAGATCGGATCAGCGGTATCCACTACGCATACGCAAAAGTGAATAACTCATAACTTCGACTATTTTCATCCGAATTCGATGGCATTTTCAGGGATTGTACAGGTACAACAGGTATTTTTTATATTATACTTATTTATGTTACACACACACACACACACACACACACATATATATATATATAATCACATTATGGATACGAGGAAGCTATGAGCCACACCCAACTTGGCAGACGTATTTTTTTATTTGTATAGGTAATGATAATAAAAGTAGTAATGAGTTCATTATTCAACTCATAATGTCATGGTGACGATTTCAGCATAATAAGTAACATTGTTGCATTATTTTTAAAGAATCAAATTCGTTTTAATGAATTTTACCCTTGTAACACACTCCAATAGGTTGGTGTGAGCTTAGTCATATTAATGCCCTCGCTCGGCCTTTGTCTGGTAGTCATATAATGTAGCATTTCGCAGTCCAGCCAGATTTAGTTTTTTTCCAGTCAAATTTGATATTTCCTCAACCAAAAAATGTTTTTCAGTCAATTTTAATTTATTCCCAATTAATTTCAAGTTGTTTGGCAGCCCTTAGGGTAAGACCTATCTTGAATTTGATTGGAAAATAACTGAATTTGATTGGTAAAAAACTAGGTAAATTTTGTTGGAAAAATTAAATTCCGTTGAAAAAAATTATAGATAAATGCTATAGTTGCCCATCTGGATCATTTTATCTGACCTTATTTTGATCTGGTCTTCTCGTTACCCTGAATGTACCCATCTCTTTTCTCCCAATGCCTTTGAGGATGGACTGTAATTATTGCCTAAAACACAAGATTAATTCGGTGTGAAAACTATTTGTGATGATTCTCTTCCAAAAATTTTGCTCATAATGTAATCATAGGGGACTGCAAATTTTCATATGCTGAATTCGAAAAAAAAGCAGGTGTGGACAGTACCAATTTTTGACACTACCATAGGATTGACACTTGCTCCTTCAGTGTTTAATAATATTGGTGGCCATATGTAAATATTAAAAATATTTACATGTGGCGTTTATGGCCACCTAACTAAAATTGGCGTCAAACCAAAGCCTAACTTATCAGCCACAGACTCCCGTCTCGATCTAGTTTCTCGAAGGATTTCGAGAAACTCTCCGATAACGATTTTGCTAAGGAACCGGTTCACAATTTGGTCTTTAATATGACCCCAATAGGACCCCATAAGAATAGAGTTTCCTAATGTAAATTTGAATTAAAACAACAACTTTTAAGGGTGTCAATATTTACATATTCAAAAACAGCATTTATTAACATTGACGTCCCTGTCAAATAAAAGGGAAAGTCACAGAATGCTGTTTCTGACGCTCGTTGAGATTATTTTCCGTGAGGAAGACAAAGGTCCCAAACATTCAGTTAAGTGGTCCTTTTGGAAAATTGAAGATCCAATTCTGACAGGGTATTAATAATCCCCCCCATTATCAATAATTGGATATGAACGTCAATAATTATTTATTTTTCCATGCCACTATTTGGTTCTTGCTTTCCGCTACAAAACAGGAAATTGTTGTATTTAAAAAAATAAAAATAAAAAGTGGAATCGGTTTAGTGCAGGCCTTGACTGTTGAGAAAAAATTTGAAATAAATTGAAGAAATTGGAACAAATTTATTTCATTCAAATTGAAAACATTTGAAATGGATGGATTGGTTTCATAAATAAGAATTTTATTGCTAAAATTCCGCAAAATTAGTTTCATGGTGTCAATAATTGGTGCCTTTACGGTGAGTGAGAGGATGAGATTGAAAGCGAAATTGGTGGAAGTGTGGCGGTGAGGCGGAGTGGCGGTGGTGAGTCGGAGGGGAGGTGGTGACGGGGGTTCCCTCGACGACGGAGCCGCGAAAACGAGCTCCGAACTCCGCGGAAAAAGAAGGCAAAAGTGGGGGGGTGGGGGGGCAAACGGAGAAAACGTCGTGGAGGGGGTCGATGCGAGGGGGCCGGGGGGGCACGAAGGGGGAGACTCCGAGCGCTCTCGAAAGGGGTGGGGGGAAAGTTGCAAAGCTTGCAGGACAGTATGCATTTCCCCGATGCGACGGTTGCGTCAAGTGACGTCACACGAGACGGGGGCACTTGCAGATAGCACAGGGGGGGCCGCCGGTGTTTGTGATGCATCCCGCTGCAACTCCCCTCAATTCGGAGGAAGAAAACCGGAGGGCCACCCGACGACAGCTCGCCAAGTGGGCCAAAATCATGCTCCAGATCGTCGGTGAGTGGACTACTGTAGCCCTCAACATAAACATAAACAACCCGTCATAACCTGTACGTATACTACCTACATGAGTGCCACCCGCTTTAAACGGATCGCCATGGTAACCAGGAGTTACCCCCCACCCCTCCCTCTAACCATTCCTTGACGCCTCCCTCCCTGAACCCTCATTCTTCCCTAATAGAGGGACTGGAAAACTTACATTAAGGAATTATAACCTATAACTACTAACTTGGTGACTTGTAGACTCGATTTCATTGGTTTTTAAAAATTTTCTACTTGCCACTGAAAGACACTGGTCCCTCAAGACTTAGTTACTTTGTCTTGGAGAACACTTGTACATGAATATAATAATTACTAGTCTCTTCATAACCGAATATTGGGTCCTGAAAAACTATTCCTAGTGGTGAAAGATTGCTGATTCTGTACAATATCGATACCATAGATCAACGAAATATCTCCATAATATCCAATAAACATACTTTCCCACAGCATGACCCCTCTCATCCATAACGAAACGACCTCACAACCTCAAACCTACTCATGATTAGATTTATAACGATTTTTCCGCACACTTCAACCTCAACTGCTTCGTTACGTTTACCAGTACGTTTCCAGACGTGCGAACCTCGTCGAAATTACAATACTCAACGGCGGGGGAATATTGTAACTGTCAAGAGTTGGGCTAGTCACCTCGGCAGTCGTGCCAACGGCCCCCTCCCCGCCCCCCAGTCTGGCCAGCCCTGACCCGCACAACTAAATACACGTTCGGAGTCGGAGCCGCCTCGCGGATTCACCTCTTCCGTTTATACCTTTTCTCTCATTGTTTCCTCCTCGTACGTTTTTCTCTATTTCTTGTTGTTGATGTTGTTTCCTATCCCATTCAAGCCTATTGTGTTGTTGTTGTGGTCGTTGTTGATGTTGATGGCCGTTATAACAACATTATTGAATAACCTGCTTTCGATCGCTAACGGCATCTGAATAATAATCATCATCATAATCTGTATGATGATGATCTAAAACGGATCAGCAAGTGGTTCTCTTCTCTTTGCTTCGTCTTGACCTAATCTGACCTGGAAAGGTCTTACAGGTCTGTTACAATGAGTCAAAAAGACTTGGAATCATGGATTATGACGTGGTTCTCTTCCAAAATTATTCAACTTTCAAAATATACCTACCATCATTTCTCCTGATGAACTTAGTTTTAAATACTTCTAATGAACAACTGAAAAGGTCTTTAACCATACTCCCCCACTGGGGAAATACCGGTCAGCACCCTGAGGAATGGCAGGGAATTTCAAATTTCCTTTCTTTTTTTCACACTCAGCAAATTTAATCATCGATATAAGACCATATTATAAAATTTATAATTACACACATTATAGCAACTAATAACTGGTATTACATAATTATCTGCACATGTGATATTTATTCTGTATGATGTATGATGACAAGAAACTCATTCATTCATTAAATAATTATTTAATAACGTGTTTCTAATAGCTGGATGGTAAATTAATATTTGTTTTATTGTTGGTAGGCACCATCTGGGTTACTTAGGTACAGTAAAACAAATAAAACTAAGATCATGTTGTATCAAACTGAGAACTATAAAACGTATAATGCCAGTAGGGTGGGCAGTATAGCTTCCTCACGTTTGTAACATGGACGTACCTATAGAATAATGTTAGTAAACATTTCAGTGAATTGGCAGATTAGTTCTAGAGTTTATCCCTATGACAACGAATTTCCAGTTTACGCATGCGCAGTAGCTATCGTGATGAAATTTATAAGTTATCTTTTTGAATTCAGGCCCAACTTCTCCCCGAATTTGAGCGAAGTCGGTCCATTATGAACTGAGAAATCGAAGTTTCAGGAAATTCACTTTTGCACACGGGCACAAACTACTGGTGGTCCGATGGTTATGAAATTGGGGACCGTCTAGGGGCTACCCCGTACAAAACGTCACCGAAATTGGTCGAGTAGTTCCGGAGTTATAGCTATGGAAACATTCTTCAAAATTAGGTATGGGCAGTAGGCATTACTGATCCAATCGTTAAATCTAGAAAAAAAATTAAATTGAAATTAAAATTTTATAAAATTAATTGTATTTTGGGTGTTTAGAGGGGAATAAAATTTAGGGTGTTTTTTCATAAAATTATTGTATTTAGGGAGTACCGTCATCGGCCCAAAATGTCCTCAAAATATCTGAAACTCGGATATATCAATGAATTTGTAGCAACTCTTACTATACTTACCTTATTACTACATAGGGCGAGGAAGTTGAAAAAAGTTCCATTCATGCAGCATGAGTTGGTGAGCGAATTTTCGAAGATTAATTTTAACCGATTTTTTGGGTGTCAAATGGTCAAATCTGTTTTCAGCATTCTTTCTATTATTCAATTCTTAAGACTAGCAAGATATTTGCATGTCAAATTCAAAAATTTAAATTTATTTCAAATTCTAGGAATTCAAAATTCGGATAGCACATTGCCTTTGAGATGTGAAAAATACGAAGAATCACAAAAACAGAAATAAAGTAAGAATAAATTGGTAAATTATTTGCTGATAAACGTTTGAAAACTGTTCAACGAGGGGAAAAATTTAATAAAAACCAATATTCTAACGCTGAAATGACTAGATTTTTTAGGCTTGGCCCTATGATACAGGCGATTCTAATTTGTGAGGTAAAATGTTTATGTAGCGAGTTTTGTCTCTACTTAGTGCATGGCTTGCAGCTGGCGGTCTCTCATTCAGCACCTGTGAGTTGGACCTAAGAGCTGAGAGCCGAGGTTCCTCTGAGGTGATTGACTTTGGAAAGTACCTTCATATTTGGGTTGTCTTCTGGAGAAATGTTCAACCTATATTGGAAAAAGGAACAAACCTGAAATCCCTCGGCATTCGCATTCGGTGTCTGAAAAGAGCCAGTGGCCGAGGGCCTGGAAAAGTGTGTGCGGAAATGGGTGTGACGAGCCAGTATCTCCTGTGACGAGGATGTCTTATTTGATGAAATGGACACCAAGCCGGGGCGCCGAAGTTGAGGGGAAGACAAGCCGGGTGACACACCAGCCACACCAGATCTGTGGCGAAGTCCTCGAAGGCCTGAGAGGTGCCACGACGTTCCGGTGTTTTTACAGGGGATGAAGCGGCTCTTGACTCAGGAGGGACCGTGGAGTTGGGATGCGTCTCGATCAAACTCCAGCTGCCGTCAGGCGTGGGATTACCTCAGGGTAGACGTGAACATGGGTAGGAATTTTCCTCTTGACTACTCGAACATCAGGGAAACTCTTGTGGTTTCTCCCTCGTCAGATTGGAGCCCTCTTGACATTTCGTTGGTAGGGCCAGCCTTAGGTCGTCCGCTAGCTACTGTTGCTGAGAATCTTGAGGTCACCTGGGTTCTTGGAGAGTTGAGTTATTAGCTTCGTAGATCCATGTTGAATGTGCTCCAAGTAAAAACTTGGCGACAATGAGTAGGTAACCTTCTTGTAATTATTATTATCGGAGAGTTGTATCATTCTTAATGAATTTCAGTAACTAAGGAAGATTCTGAAAGTAAACAACAAACTTGGTTCTGTGGAATCGAAAGAAAGTTGCATTTGAACAGCTGATATTTGAACGGAGAGTTTGCCTACTCGGGAAGAATTGCTATTCACACTCGTGTTTCTGCTCTTTTTTTCGTTCAACCCTCAAGTCCTTACTGGGAGCGAACGGTTGGGCCTGGAACGGCGGACGGCAGACGGACGGATTTTTTTTTTTTAATTCGATTTTTGGATTCTACGTATATCTTGAAACGTAAAACCTCAAATTTTCGTACTCGATTCCAAAGGTTCATTATTGAAAATAATAAACCAAAAGGCCGGTATATTGAATCAAACTGCATGTCATGTATTGTTTCCAAGTCTACTAAAAAAACGAAAGTTCTCTATTGGGTGGTGAAACACTGTTCTCCTCAAAAATCAAATTCCACTCACATTCTATACATTTTAGACCTTGCCCATCAATTTCTGTTTAGTACCTGTCTATCTATGCCTGCCTGTGCGTTCGCTATAATTCATACCATACGCACAACTTGCATGATTTTTATCCAATGAGGTAGATACTTCATGGGTAGAAATACTGCATTTTGAACCTCAACATCTAATACAGCGCCCTTCAAAATCCTTGAGTGCCAATTTTCAGTTTGAAATTACGTCTGGTTTAACCAGAGAACAGGTTGAAACGTAGTGCCATCGTGATATAGCATCTTTTTGAAAAGTCCTCTGAAAAATAAAAAACCATCCAAGTTCCCCATTTTGATGGGGGAACTTGCTCAGGGTGCATTTTCAGGGGTAACTGGATTAGGGCCTTGATTGTCCCCTATGAATTGCATAGTTGAGTTTTGACGTCATTGGGCATATGCAAACGTGAAATCCTTGCAACATGAATACAAATTTAACAATTTTTAATTATCTATGTGTGTTATGGATACGATGTTATGGATACGAGGAAGCTATGTGAACGGTAGACGGTTTTGAAATTGTGTACCTATTATGATTCGATCAGATAATTCGAGTAGGTTAGGTCAAGGAGTTTCAAGTGTGTGTTACTGTCGAATGAATACCTAATCTGCACTGAAAATAAGCATCAGTGAAGAAGGTAAAGTTGAAAAACAAGTGAAGTTGTTAAGTTCACTACTAAGGGATTCTGAGCGAGCCACTGGAGACGACTTGAACTGTTTATAAGATGAATATACAAAATTAACTCTATAGTAACTCTACGCAGAAAATACTAGACTTTTTTGGTATAAGCAATTTGAAACGATTATATTTATAGAATTTCACCTCATCACCATCAAACTATAAATCACATGAAAATGTAGGTTTCATCTCTTTCATGTAGGTTTCATTCGCTTTCTAGGAAATAAAGGTTTTAGAAATCATTTGGCCAAGACATACATTTAGAAAAATAATAAAACATGTTCGCTGTAGCGGACAAAAGTAAACAATAATTTCGGGCTGGATTTTTCGTCAGTCTCGCTCCCAACGTCGTGGACGTCAGCAGCTGCCCTCCAAAAAGAGGATCAGTTTTTTTCTGATGATTTCGCTCATGCCTCACCCCCTTGATTTTAGAGGGTGTCCCCGACTGCCCAACGAAAAAATACCGAGATGTGTGGTCCCCGCCACGCAGGCGGTCACCCATCCAGGTAACTAACCAGGCCGCTGATCTCACGGGAACCGCTTTTTTCCACCTGATAAGGCAGTAAAGAACGTTTTGCACCAAACATGAACCAAATATGAATTGGATCGTACGTGTTGATTTGACAATCACTAATCAGCTCCAAATTTGGGTTCAGCTGAAAATCCCATGTTTGTCCAAATTAAGTCAGTTTTTTAATTGCATTATTTCAACCGGGGATTTTATGGGGGGGGGGGGGGGGGGGGGGGGGGGGGGGGGGGGGGGGGTATTCAGTTGCAGGAACATGTTATGGTACATTGGGCATCAGCACGAAATATCTTTCAGCCAATCATGACATCGAGTTTGATTGGTTTAGAGCAGGTTGGTCTTGATAAGTTGATTTTAGAATTGATTTTAGAAGCACGTCAACCATGCCCCAACGCAGCTCAAAATCCTATTTATTATTTTTCACGTTTGTGATTTTGAAAATTCATTGATTTATTTGTATGCTATACAATAATAATGACATACTTTACGATGTGAATCATAATTTCAAGTTTATTCCATCCAGAAAAATGTGGAAGAAACTGATACCTAACCAGGTTTTCCATTGGTTTCTTCCGGTTTTCTCTGGATGAAATAAACTTAAAATTATGATTCACATCGTAAAGTACCTGTGTAATCATTATTGTATATCATACGTAAATTGACGAATTTTCAAAATCACAAACCTGAAAAATAATAAATAGGATTTTGAGTTGCGTTGGGGCATGGTTGAGGTGTTTCCCGATCCCATCGGTCCGCGCACCCTTAAGTAGTTGATTATTTGTGAAAAACTTCTAAATTTCTGTGGAAATGGCGAGAAAAAAGTTGGAGTGTCACCGATTTGAAAACTTGCTTTTTGGTGGATCAGCGACCCCCTTTCATGTTCAGTCATTCTATGTCGTCAAATCCTCGCGATAATCCATATTTTCCATGAGTTTCCAAGGTTAATTCATTTTTCATGTTTGCTGTTGATTTTTTCGTTGGTCGCTCGGTAGTCAACCGGAACCCGCGGAAAATTTCGATTCACTCTGAAAGACGGTGCTCTTCGGTCAGCCGCCAGTCAGCTATAAATACGGGAAACTGAGTCACGAGGGTCCGCCAGGGCGATTACTCGACTCCCACAGACGGCGAATCGCTCAATCCGCTGCCGACCTGCACATTTCATTCAGTTTTCCGGCTCTTGCTTATTTTCCTCGTGATGGAAGCTCGATCGAACCTCCTCTTCCTGATCGGTAAAAGAAATATTTACAGACATTCACAGTTAGATACGTTTACACGCTTGCTGATTCTGCTCCGACTGCGACGAAATTCATATAGCGCGTAATGACCTATGAATATCGTGGTACGACCTAGGTATGTCGTTGGAAATGACGGTTCACGCGGAAATCCACACTCACAGACGTGAATAACAAACAGACATGCACATTATATTTCAGGGGTATAGGTGGTGTTTACATTAATTGGGTGATGTTTGTCCAATAAGAAAGCATGAACACTGTAAGGCCTCAGCCGAGTTTACGACATCGTAAATATTAGTGATGTCACGGCTCAATACCCCAAGTCATCCCAATCAATATAGTGTTCCTGCTCCTTTCCTGATTGCCAATGCTATTCGTTTATAGACCTAAAGTGGCTTGAGGGTTACACTGTAGTTTAAACAAGGAAAACTTGGGGTTTCAAACTCTTTAGTCCTGCTCGTTCCACCAAATAATTCCATTTTCCCAATCAATAACCTGAGCCGAATTGAGTTCTATACAGAGGAATTGTTCAAAATCCGACTTATGAGTGTATGTATCGTCCATCCACCAAACTCACATCCCTTGCCAAACTGGGTTTCGTGCTTGTAGAGCTGCCTTGTGCGTCGTGGAAGCTGTTGAGCCGCGGGTTGATAACCTGCTCGTCATAATCTCCCACTCGGCTCAGCTCAGCCTAGACCTACAAACACCATTCGCTATTTATATGCTCTCCAGCTCACAGAGAGCAGACCCAGAGGATCATGCATTCCGTCATGCTCTCACTTCCCCTCTTCATACCTTTGCATGATTATTATTGTCCAATATACTTAATCGATTGATTGCATAGCTGAGAATCGCGAAGCAACGACCTGATACAACCGGATTTCAACTAACTTACTTTGGGTGGATAAATGACAACAGATAACGATAACTTCCGAAAATAAGCTATCTTAAACACAATACTTGTGTTTGAGATAGCAGAATAATTTTTTTTTTTTTTTTGCCTATATCAATTAGGTATTAGGTACTGAAGGTAAGAAAATGAAGCATAACCAAGAACTTCAACAAAACTTTCATTGGACATATCCGAACATCAATCATATCTTGCCAATAGATAAAAAAATCCAAAGGAACTTGACTGAAGGACAAATTATTAGACAACAGTTTATTATTTTTTTATATGGACCAATCAATGTATAGGTAACTACTAATGACATACTAGAATTAGTGATTCTAGTGTTCATTACCTACCTAAAATTAACATGGAACCTACTTTAGCCATATTTCCCAATCCAAAACCGAGACAAAAAAGTCATAAAAAAAGTTCCATTCATGATCGGATGATCAGTTGATGGGCGGATTTTCAAACAATAATTTTAACCGATTCGGTGGGTGATTCTTACAGAAAATTTCACGCTGATTCTGGATGTACCATAAATATGTTCTTATGTTTAAGATGGTAATTTACACCGAAAAACACGTTTTTCAGCGATTTATGACTCAAAATTTTCAACATTTGATACCTTGGAGTACTCTAAAAATTCTGGCCAATGAACTCATCCTTTCTTTTTATAGTATTGACATTTAAATTTTTTTTTTTTTTTGGATTTTTTATCTTGTTTCCTGGGTCACTAAACTTTTGAAGCAATTGCAATATAGCTTCATTCTCTTCGAAAATTCGCTGAAAGGGAAACGAAAAAGCGAAACGAAATTTGCCCCACGTATTTTATAATGCTTTTTTCACGTACAACCACTCGTAGGAAAACTCTGAATTGATTACACTTCACACCACATCTCATATTGCAATGTTCCACCTTTTAACCCTCCTGGAAGTATTGGCTGCGCGCTTGGTTGTTGTGAATTCTTTAGTAACATCCTAATACTTTCAAGCTAAAGCATATGAGGACCTTACAACCAGAAGGGCGAACTTCAGAATTGCGATTTCAGAAATTCGCCTTCAAAGTATATATTGACCAGAAGGGCGAACTTCTTATATGTTTGTTTGTAAGTGCCATAAGGGCGAACTCGGGGTTGCCAATTTGTTCTGTTTTTAAATTATTAGGTAGATTGGTACCTATAATATTAGAATTATGTTTCAGTATTTTCATGTAGTACCTACCTACTCTTCTCTATTGATCCCATATCATTCCTTTGCAATGCAATAAGCATTAGAAGCAAGGGTTCCTGAATATTTATTCTTACCTTCTAATTAGGTAGGTACTCGTGCTACATACTTACCATGTACTATGTTCTTATATTGTTTATGTCAGGTTAAATACATAAACAAAAGATGGAAAACTGTAACTAATGCTTGTATATTTTATTCAAGTATTGAATGCCGAAATTTCAAAAAACCACAAACAAAAAAAGTTATAATTTCTAAACTGCACCGTCCAACCGTAATCTCAAGTGTAATCCAATAAATCGTCTTCTTCATCAGGTTCAGCTACCTCAATATTACCTACTGAAGCTCCTGGTTGTTTTTCGAAAATGTCCAAAAACTAGGTTTTCCATTGCAGGGGAACGTATTCAGCTAGGTTCACAGAAGCTCCAAGAGGGAGAATTGAGGCATAAGGCAGGTGGAGGGGGGAGCGAGCGCGCCCAGTTCGCCCTTATTGCTCTCAACAGATTCAGTTGTTTGGTATGTCTTTGAAAGCTCCCCGTTTCTATTGCAGTACATTTTCACAACCAGAAGGGCGACATGTGGTTCCCTGAATGTAGCCATGCGTAGTAGATGACCTAAAGAAACCGAATCTAAAAAAAAATCGACTTTTTTCGAGTTCACCCTTCTGGTTCTAAGGTCCTCATATTATGTTCCATGAAATTATGTGAAACAAGGGTGCTTATCGAAGTAAACATGAAACCCGACTCGAAGAAAACAAAAACGCTGAGAATTATCACACAGCGGTTTATTTTTCGTTTCTGTGTAGGTCACCCATCTGCCAAGATCCCGTTGGTTAATTACATTCGTCATACATAATAAATGATAAGCCCAATACACTTTCCAGTTATTGAGATCTATGTTTTCATGGTAATACCTACCGTTATTTATTAAATAACGAGGTTCACAATCAAAATTTCTTCTGTACAGTCCGTAGCATGGGCCTGTAATTTATCCAAGAGTTATGTAGGGTCTTCATGACGTAATCCAGTAACTAAGGAAGCTTTTGAAAGTAAACATGTTCAACTGATCTAAACTTGATGTTGGTCTTTTCAGAAAGATTTGCTATTCACACTCGTGTTCTTGCTATTTTTTCTGTTCAATCTCACTCGAAGCGACGGTTATTCCTACAATGATGCTCCGTATGGCCTCATTCGAAGCTAATTTGATATCTTCAAAATGCTCTAAATCCAAAGTTTCCAAGCTAGGGCGTTTTGAAAATGTTATAGTATTATGCCCCTTGGAGTTGACTGACGGTAACGTCTAGCTTTAAGGAGACTTCAAATTAATTGACCCCAAGTAGACTGCAATGTGTTTTTTAAATTTGATTTTCGGATTATTCTATCTTGAAAAGTAATACAAAAAATTAATATTATGGAGAGTGGAGCATAAATCTTTTAAAAATTGAGCTCAAAGATCATCTGATCCAAAAATTGAGCTCTCATGCAGATCTTCTGAGTCAAAATTTAGGTTCCAGAATAGCTGTCAAAAATTTAGCTTTTAGGTTAGCTGGGCAGGAAATTCAATTGAGAGGTATATATTGTAATTAGTGGTAAAATTTGGCAACAGGTTCACTCAGAAGGATTACCTATCATATTTAAAATTCAAATCTTAATTTCACACTCAAACCAATCAATCCTTTTGTGTCGTGTCCATGTATCGATTGATGAATTGAACTGTGATGATTCGTCTCCGAGGAATATATAGACACGAAGCCAAATTTACCTTGGGAAGCTTTGAAATTCCGAAACATAAATACACCTAATAGGTTTGATCTGATTACGATGAAATGTTCATGGGTTGAGCAGTGGGCCCTACACTCAGTCCCCTTTGGAATTCATTGCCGACGGATCAATGGTGCGTTAAAATTTCAAATTTGGAGGACAGAACTGGTTCGAAAAGCTATTATTCCTTCGGCAATGAGGAAACAAAGTGGTGCTACATCTCGTACGTACGTTCTCGTATCTCCAGAGGTGGTCCTGCAATGCAGTTTTCCCTTCGGCAGTTCTTCTTCCTGGTCTGTCTCTCATTATTGGACTGACCTTGGCCTCCACCCACTCATGTTCAGAATCTTTTCACGTGGGCCTCATCGGACACATTCAGCCAACCTTTGCAATGGCAGCACACATTCCAAGGAGAGAATATTTGTGGGTTGTCCAACTTGAAAGACATAAAAACAGGAAATCGTCTGAAAACCTTGCCACAATTTCTGCTTTCTCGGGATGAATCATTTTTGTAACGTACCATCATAAGCTTATTTATATTCGTACTTCAATAGTTCATAATATATTATTTAATGTTGCTCACAAGAATGGAGAGGTAGCTAACAAAAACCCTATACATTTTGACCAAATCAATTTCTTTGCTTTTTAGGTTTTTTTTGCTATCAGCCTCTCAGTTTATATTTTATATATTAATCATTATCTTTATAATAATCTATAGTTCATATACTATTATTCAACTATCGATATGAATGGGAGGTACATGGTGTGATAAACTTCATAACAAAATTTTTTTAAACAGACTGCTGATTTTTTAATTTTCCTCAACCCACCTGAACAGTGAAAGGAGAGTATTTCAATCAGCAGAAAAATCCAATTTGTGAAACACCACCTTTATAATAGTGTTAATCGACATCTGATCCATTTTTTGCAAAAATACAAGAAAAACCCCATCGGGGATTCTTCCCCCTATCTACTGGGCTCAATTAAATTTAAAAAATACATGAAATCAATTGAAAAACAACGAAAACCAACAACATCATTTGGATTTTGCAATATTTTTATAAGATTATTAATAACTACATCTTACCTATTTTCCCATCTATCAGCCTTTCTTGACATTATCATTTTGATATTGATCTCAATAATTTACTATGCATGTTACCATTATAATATATACGTGTACTTGTGGCGTACTGCACTTACCGCAAAAAAGTCGGTTCAGCCAAAGTCTGGACGTATCCCATTTGTCATTCCAACAATACGAACATGACTGTGTCCAATTTTTCAGTTTGAAATTATTCCGACGTTTCAATCCATCCCGATTAATTCATCTGAACGGCTCAACACACGGGAATCGTTTTAGTATCGTCTAACCCATCACACAAAACTTTATTTTTCCCCGGATCCCATCACGCTCGAATTCAATGTGTAAAGTTGTGGTATTCTATGAACATTCCCTGTGCATGTTCGAGTTTATTAAATCAGTGTCATTAATAAAAGGGGATTTCCAATGACGGAAGGGGGTTTCCTACCTGCCTCATGCAAGCTCGACGTGAGATTTTACCTGATTTTAAGTACTGGTGATGAGTAATGGTACTGGTACTGATAATTCTGAGTGTGAACGCAATGCTGAGCGTAAAGCTTATGCATGCTTAGGCATAAAAGAAAAACTAATGAATATACGTACCATGCTTGGGCCAAGTTGAATCTGCAGCCAGTGAGGTTTTTTCTTTTTTGGCAAAGTTACCCTGTAGTTGCATTGTGAATAGTAGTCCTCTCCGAATCCAACACAATTTTTGAGTTCTAATTATCATTTTGGTTTCCCCAATTATTATATTTCCGCTATCTCACGATATAAGAAAATTGTATTTGGTTTGTTGCTACTGGCATATTGGAATCTCACATATAACTAATCGGACTCTATATCACAATAAAACATAATACTCTTTCGAAATCGGTCTAGCCGTTCGAGCTTGGTTGAAGGACGTTCTCGCAAATTGATGGGCAGTCAAACTGACATGGCGAAATATTTATATTGTACAAAGTCAGTACTGAGTACTCCAAATCAATCCCTAAAAGCAGTTCAAATTTCAAGTGGTGTTTCACGTGTTTGCATCCGTTTTGTTCTCATAGCTGAATGCTTCTTGGTTATAACATTGTCATAGGTAGGTACCTATGTTTGAGCAT
>JAEMON010000005.1:23675536-23701042 GCA_030264115.1 Lygus lineolaris
ATTCGCTAAAAAGTTGTTTTTGATCAGCCGATTTTCGAGCGTGAAATTGGCTTACTCGGAGGATTTGCGATTCACACTCATGTTTCCTCTCTTTTTTTTCCGTTCAACTCTTAAGTCCTTGCAGAGAGCGAGCGGTTGGCCTAGAATTCTCCACGAGATCTCATTCGACGATTGAAATTGTGATCTATTTGAAATCGATGGAAAAAAATGTACCTCCCTATTTTATTATTTTATATTTTCGAGCAAGAGCGTTTTGAAGCATTCAACCCCTATTTCATGCAATTTAGAGAAAATTGACAGTAATGCCAAGCTTCGGGGCACAACCAGACCCAAAATGGAGCAGGTATACCAAAATTTCATTAAATTTTGGTCTATGGTAATTAAGGAAAGTGCCGCGGACGGCGTACGGGGGATGGGCGGATTTTTTTAAATTTAATTTTTGGATTCTACGTACCATGAAACGTGAAACATTGAATTTTGAGAGGGTTTTCAAAAAAATGGTTCATGCACGATTCCAAAGGTTCATTATTGAAAATAATAAACCAAAATACGAAGAGCTCCATTCCAATCAATATGAGCAGTTAAATTTCAAGCTATTTTCACCCTGCCATAAAACTGAATAATATTACCCCCTCCCTATCGCCTTTGCCACCAGCTGAAAATCAGGACCCCCTCATATAGTATCTCATTCGAAAGCTCTTGATGACACCTTCCATTTGAATATATAAAAGTTGCAAGGCAAAAACCGTGAAAACTGCCCATTTTTTAGAGATCAGAAATTGTTTGTTTCGTTTTCCTCAACTTTTATCGCACCAAATTCAAATCCGGTTGGAATGAGACCACCATGGGTATCAGGAAAATACACTACAAAAACGACCAGATCGATTGATAGCGGAATAGGAAAATGCGGTTTGTACAAACATGTAAAAAAGTCGTCTTATGACGCACCGAATATAGAAAAAACCTCCTCATTTTTTGAAGTCGGTCAAAAAATATTCAAAATCCTCATTTATGTTATTGAAAATTCTTCTAAATAAATTAGGTAGCAGTAATACAAGAACAGGACTAAGCATTGCGTAGGTTTCGTTCGTGTAGGTGTCGTTTCGCATTCATCCAGCGCGTGTCGAACTAAACGTCACTCCCTGAACACCTGATCACACCGTGCGGAACAATTTTCCCATGATCTTTTTTCTCGTCTCGGCTATCGGAGAGGGAGTTTTAATTCTAACACTTATTATAGACTAACTTTACCCAAGTTGTAGAGTCCCGATGAGAATTACAAACTTATTGGATTTGAAATAACTACCGATTTTCTTTTGTGACGTGCATAATAACTGACGTGAAATGTGTCGTGAGTAATAACTAATGATTAAACATTTCTTCTGGCTAAATTCCATTTTATCTCTACTTATAATTATTTCTTATGTTTCAACTTAGGTATATGGAAGGGAAAAGGATTTTCGTATCAGGGATACGAGGAGAGACTGTTCAGTTTCCGAAATGAGCCTCAGCGTTTTCTGACCACATTTTTTTCCCCTGAAAGAGTAAGACAGATACCCAAGATACTAGGTTTGTAGTTCGATATTTTACCACATCGATACCCAGCTCTAAGCTGTTCTATCGATTTTTAGCGTCAGAAAATTGAAATAGTCACTGTTGTCGGCGCATTCTGTTGTGTATATATCTAACTAGGGGAGGTCGTGCTTGTGGCAAACATTGGAACCATTAAACTACGGGAAAGTTCCTTCCTAGGGAAAGTAGTGGCTGAAAAGAGCCCCGAATTTTGTAGATGGAGTCTTATCAGAACAAAGTACAGCCCTCGCGCGATCAGGATAGTGACCGATGGTGAATGAAAGGTTCGAACTTTTTAAAGGATACTGAGATCGTTTGGTGGAATAAGCGAGTGTAAGTTACATTCTCAGTGTTAGTTTTTGCTTCAACACGAATTCACGACGAGTCAGCGCGGAAAACGTCTGATTAATAGAGAGGGTTTCACATTCCGGTTCGCAAAGAAACCCAGTAATGGTGTTGAGCGATGGAGGTGGACGGTAAATATAGGTAAGTAATGCGGCATTGGAAATGTTAAATATCGGCTGCATAGAAGATAATTTATTGCAATCACTGCAACCACGAAAAATGACGGCCGGATGTTGCTGCGCGAAAACAGATTGCGTTGAAGGCGACTGCTCAAGAATTCGTTCACAAACTTCCACGAAAAGTGATTCGTAAAGAAGCTCAGCTTCAGTGACCGCTTACCTTCATATGACTAGGTATGACCGAGTCCGTAAAGTCCGTACCTACTATGAAAGGGTGAAATATGCGCGAAAGCCAGTTGGGAGCGGAAACGTACCGTACAAAGCCTTGTCGAGGTGAGGAATTCCTGTTTAAAAATGAAATTGACTTGATATGATAGCTGAGTCGTAGTTCCGTAAAGTACAATCGGATTGTCGGATTGTCCTCGCGCAAGGGAAACGAAATTGGACATTTCCTACAACTGTTTTTTTGTCTTGTCCCTTCTCGAACCTCGAATCTGCTTCCCAATAAACCTTACCCCCATAAAGTTGATGCCTTTTGCAAATATATTCTTGATGTAACGTGGCTGATGGCGATCGTTTCCCACCTGATGTGTGGGCCGAGTGCAGTCCTTCTCTGCATTGCACGACGAAGTGCTGTGAGGCTTTTCATAGCAAACTGAATGGTGAATTTTGTACTAGAATAATTCGAAAGTGAAAACAAAGCTTTCTCTGGCTTGCAGACTCGGAAAGCAAAACATAGAGGAACGGACCTTCAGCTGTTAATCAATACGACTTAGGTAGGATTTACAGAATTTCCTTGATACTGCCGTTGGACCTTTGTTTGCACGTTTCTGACTATGATATTGCTGTTGACATTTTATGATATTTATTGCACTTACGGTGTATTTTTTATGACAGTTTGCTGTGATTACTCTTTTTTTTACCCTAGTCAATTTATTCAAAAGTGGGGCTCATTACGTCCTCGTGAAAATCTCAGATTTTTTTTTTCAAGCTGGGTCTTATTTCGTCCTCTCGACACAATTACATTTTTCAGATGAGGGCTAATTTCGTACGGCTATATGACTTTTGGGGCTCATTTCGGTTACGGTCCAGTTGTAACGTTATAGTTACGTTTAAGCGACCGATTTCTCCAGTTTAAATTGCCCTGAACGCGAACCGTGCGAGAAAATTGAAGCTGCCAAAAATACACAACTTAATGACTCTGACATTGTTCTTCTAACATGAAAATGCATTGTCACCGTCTGATTCGGTGAGATTGTTAGACATCCATCGAAGTATAGTTAGGTATGTATACGAGGTACGAGTATAATACTTGATGTGATTCCAAGAGTAACCAGACTGGTTACAGTAGCCATCCCTTAGATTCCACCAGACGCGAGAAAAATAGTATAGAAAGTGAAGTTCCATAATGATATGCGTCTTTGGCAGCTTCTATAAAACTATTTAGGCAGGTGTGGGTGATGGGTCTTTTCCCTTCATCATCACACTTTTCTTCAACAAGAGAAGCTCTCCTACTTCAAACAATTACACGAAGAATTCTTCTCTACCGTTTTCTTGATTACTCTCATCATTGGCTTTTCGAAAAAATATCCGGAGAGCATTCCTTGGCAATTACACCAGACCTCGGATGGAATCGACTGTAAAAAGCTGACGGAACGATTGTCAGGAGGGAAAAAAGAAATTTGCCGCGGGGTGAACTCCTAGGCCAAGGATGTTTGCCTATTAAAACACGGTGTACATTCTATTCACCTTGAACTTAGAGGCCCTTTTAGAGGCTGATGTATTGCCAGAGCGACCTATTGTACGTCGGGAAAAGCTTATTGGCCGACTGCCATCGTGGATACGCTTTGACGCGATGATCAGGGGATTTTCTTTTTGCCGATATTTGTCATAATTTTGGTTCATAATTGCTCATTACTTCGGTCACATTCCATAGGGGATTTTATTATAAAAAATGGCAAATCCTGAAAACTGTACCCAAATGTGACCTTGTCTCCGTGAAGAGTCACTGGTGACACATTTTTCGGTCATTTTCTTCAAACTCTGGAGAAAGCATCTCTAGAGCATTAGAAATTGATGCAATCTCTTCTTCGATAACTTTTCTAGCTATTGGTAATACTAGGTGGTACGTATTCTCTTGGTTTTAATATCTTCAAATTCATAACGAGAAAGTCCCTAGGTTCCAAAGAAACAATAAAATAAGCGGATGCTCGTCCGATGCGAGTTCACCTCCTTATTCCTCCAGTTCTAATATTTCTACTTTTACAGTAGTATTAATATTAATGCTGTATATTTGGCCGCATTCCACGCCCAAATATGAATGGACACTCGATTTTGATTAGGGTTTTCACGAATTGATCGGAAACTCCTTACTAATTACGGTAGAATTCTCTCATCCTCTCTCTTCATCGTGAGCTCGGCCTTCTTTGGGATAAGGTTGATTGAGTTAACCCGGTCGTAAACAGTCAAAGTTTGTACAATTTTCCAATTGTCACGTCCAATCCGGACATGGTATAATCCGGTGAGTAGGTACATCTCTTTAGAACCAGCTAGTTTAAAATTCTAGTTTACGAAAATTAGAAACCCACTAGCAGCGGATAATCAAAAAGACGTTGACACTGACATTGACCTCATATGAAATCATACTTCCTGTCCTCTTTTGACCGGAACTCGGTTTAGAGATAATGTAAAAGATGCAGGATGCGTGACGCTTCCTCCTCTCCACACTCCGGAATTAATGAGTGAATAATCGAAATTCGCGGGATGTTCCCCGATAGTACAGGGACTTCGACAGAAGTCCCAAGGAAACACTCATCTCACAGATAGTATTGGTTTTAAGTCTTTTTTCAATTAATGAAGACAAAACTTTTGGTTGCGTACCTACCTGATAATCATTTGATTCCTTACAAACTGTCAGAATGTAGACAAATTTTAGGGGGTTAAAATTTCAAAATTGCTCTAGCTCGAAAAATGTCAGTAGTAGGGTATAGTTTTTTTTTGCAGTTTTAAATTATAGTTGATTGTTTGTTGTTCCCATCTTGTTGTAGCACGAAGTGGGGTTGAGGGTGGAAGAATAGAATTTGGCCTCTTCAAGTAGGTGCATGTCAGAACGGTTTCTTTTTATATTTCGCCCCATCAGGGACTCTAAGAGATTAGATAGTTCGTCCTTAACATTCGAAAATGAGAATAGTGTAAGAAATATTTAGCAGTAAGGATGGTTTTGCTCTCTGGTGAATCGTCTCCCTTTCTGTAGTCATGGTTATAGTAGAAAATCTTGGTATTTGGGTGCCATTGTTGATGTCTGAAGTACCTTGAAACGGAAGTTAAAGAAGTATGGTTGTGGTAATTTTTATTGTAAAGAATGCGGAAAAATTTAAAAAATTACCTACATGGGAGAGTAGTGCTGGCAGCAAAACTAGGTATCTTTCCCTATTCCTATTTGAGATAGGTACCTAGTTTTGCTTCCAGCACTACTCTCCTATGTTTACAATAAAAATGACCATAACCATACCCCTTCATCTTCCATTTTAAAAGATACTCCAAGTGAGCAGAACCATCCTAACTGCTGAGGCATAAGACATATTTCTCACACTAGCCTCTTTTTCGAATGTTAAGGAGGAACTACCTAACCTCTTGAAGTCCCTGATGAGGCAAAATATAAAGCGAAACCGACCGGACTTATAGCTACCTGAAAAAGCAAAATTTTGTTCTTCCACCCTCAACCCCACGTCATAATAGTTTATAATCCTTGAAATTGAATGAAACGACCCGTGGCATTGTTCGAATAATCGTCCGTACTTATTGGACCTTTTTTGCCAGTCCCATTTCAGCTCTCCAGGTCAATTATTAGGGGGAAAATATACCCAAACTGCCCTAACGATTTCGATGAAATTCACAGGACATAGTCTTCCAACAAATTGAAACAAGTTTCAATACCCCTCATCTCCACAAAAATATATTGAGGGCCAAAATCAGCGTTAAAATTCGCAAAAACGGCCATTTTTCTGGTTTTCACGGGTGAGGAAAGTAGTGTGAAGCCTCGCACCAGATGTTTTCTATTTCTTCCACGAATACAGAGCTTCCTACTTCGATAGTAACGAACGACTGTTCATTGGAAATAGTATACAAAAAGTGATTCTAATTTATACACAGCCGTACAGACAGTTCCTCAGCCAAAAACGTCAAAAAATTTCCATTTTTGAACATTTCAATGAAGTAACACATTCTTCTTGTTGGGCTCATGTACACGAATAATCTAAGTAATGCAAAGATGTTATCTATAATTGGTATCAGTAGTTCTATCAGTATACACCAACATGAGTCGAGGAAGTCTGCACTGCAGTTATCTACACACGTGCATGACAATTCCCCTTCCCACTGGTGAAAAAAGGCTTTTATCAACGAAGGCCACAGAAATAGAGAAAAATTCGAGATTTCGGCCCCAAAAAAGTTACGGCGTTGTTGAGAATGAAATGCCAACGAATAATCGTCGTAAAGATGCGTATCCTCGAAGATAAAATTTCTCGGACTGTTGCATAACTCTAGACTCCTATAAATCGTAATTATAGTTCCTTGTTTGAAGGATTCATTTCACGCTCTGAAATTGGTAACATGCGACTATTTTTTTTTCTTTTAACCCTGGATTTTTAATTATCTAATTTATTTAAGACTCAGATTTTGCTTCCTCACTACCGAAGGTAGGAAGCTATGTATTCATGCAAGAAATAAAAAAATGTTTGTCCTCCAAAATCAAAATTTCCACTTGCTTTTTACGTTCAGAGCTTTCTGAACAATTTTGGTTCCGTGTCTGTCTGTCGATCTGTCTGTCGGTCTGTCTGTCGATCTGTCTGTCGGTCTGTCTGTCGGTCTGTCTGTGGTCAATTCCTTGTCCCAGGCAAAACTACATGAGGATGTGGTCCGAATTTGATGAAATTTTCAGGGATTGTGCGCGTTAGTTCCGTGTTGGTCCCCTATCAATCCATCGCCAACGGACCATTAGTAGCTTGAGAGCATGCGCAAACGTGAATTTCCTAACACCCCTGTATCTCAGTTCCTAATTGACCTGTTTCGCTCAAATTTGCAGCTTAGTTTTGGACTGACCCCAAAACAAAACCCTATGAATGTAGTCACGATTAGATCAGTTATAGCTACTGCGCAAGCGCAAACCTGAAATTAGTTGTCATGGGCGTATCTCCGGAACTACTCTAGCAATTTCGGTGAAATGTTCAGGGATTACGCGAGTCAGACCCTAGAGAGTCCCCTATGAATTTCATCGCCATCGGACCACTAGTAGTGCGCATGCGCATACGTGAATTTCCTGGAATTACGATTTCCTTGTTCCTAATCGACCGATTTCGCTCAAATTCGGAGGGTAGTTGGAGATTGACAGTTACCTTCGAATTTCAACACGATCCTATCAGTATTACCTACTGCGCATGCGCAATTTTAAATTAGTTTCATAGCCATAACTCCTGAATACTCGACCAATTCAATTGGAATTTTCAGTGATTGTACGGTGTAGCCCCTACTCAGTTCCCTATTATTTTTATAGCTATCGGACCATTAGTAGGGTGTGCGCATGCGCCAACGTAAATTTCCTGAAACTACGATTTCTCAGTTAGTAATGGACGGATTTTGCTCAATTTTGTAGGTTAATTGAGGGCTGACTCCAAAGCAATTACCTACCTATGAATTTCGTCACAATTGGATGATAAGTGATGGTTACTGCGCATGCGCAAACGAAATTTATTTTCATAGGCATTCTCCTAACTCCGAAACTATTCTACCGATATCGTTGAAATGTTTAATAAATGATTCTATACGTCCATGTTACAAAAGTGAGGAAACAATATATATAGTGCCCACCGAACTTGGCAGACTTTTTTTTTTTGTTAGGACTCTAGTCCCCATGTTAGGCTTCACGTGGTTAGATCAGAGGTGAAGAGCGATAAATCTGGTCGGATGAGCACATACAAACTTTTTAAGAATCGCATCGATGCCTGTCCGGGACGTGAACCAGAGACCTTGCGATCTTTCATCCCAAGGGGGATGTAAAGATCACACGCCCTAGCCAGCTCGGACACTCCGGCCCCCTACATGCGACTATTTACCGTGGCTATTAAATACCGTATTGTGTTGATGGGTTAGTAGAACCATTTTCCGTACAAGAAATACACGTTTTGGAGTCTTCAATATATTTTGTCAAGGTAGGAACATGTTTCTGTGGTTCTCAGCCACTTTTATCAGCCTTATTAGCGAATTTTCGAAGAAAAATACCAGGGATAGGTATGGGATGTCCCAGAAATTAGACACCCTATAGGTGTCTAATTTCTATAGGTTTACTTACACCTTCTAGGTTCGATGCAATTTAGCCAGTAAGAATGTTGAATTCTTCATCATTTCGAGTTTTTGAATGAAGATATTATACACAAAACAAACGAGAGTGACCACCATTACATTGTTTTAAATTTTAGTGGATTGAGTTTTTGTTTAACATTTTATAGAGCAAGATTTTATAAAGGTCGATTGAGAGGAGTTCAAATATTTTGGTTGATTAATTATTCAGAAATGTCTCTATGGAAATCCATTCAAGAGTACCTTCATACATTTGGGAGAGGACCTTGAGGTTTCAACACTCCAAACAATATCTGACCTTAGGAACGGTGAAAAAATACAAAATTTGAGCGTTAGGAAAAAATCTGAAATTTTCTTGAAATAGATTTTAGATAAGTGTCTATTTTCCAAATTTAATTCTACTTTTTCTCTAGTTTATAGAATCGAAAATTGCTGAAATCATGTTGTGGTCGGGTGTTTTAGGGGACAAATTGCGTTTAAATAGCCATTTTAGGTGGATACAAGCGAAGCTAAATGATTAGGAATATTCAAATTTCCTATGGGAATCATAATTATTCTCAAGGGGATGGCCTGAAGCTCATCTAGAATTGGTTGGAAAGCCGAATGATATGATAGCAAGTGCCTTTACCAGTTTACCAGCAGCTAGGTAATCAATAGGGGAATGTTTGAACGCTACCCTACACAATCGCCGAACCACTGATTATATACCTATACAATATTCAATAATGTAATAAAATATACAAATGCAATACGAAATTCTAATTATATTCTTAGTTAACATAAATTTCGGAAGTTGGGGGTTGCAACGAATTCACTTTTTCACTACTCATCCTAATCCATTTACTTCACAGGAAACATTTGCTGAATCCCCTCCATATTTGAGTAATTTTGGGCTATCAAGTCGAAAGAAATCCATGGTGAAAAACTCAACTTTGATCTTGGGCATTCCTTGCTACCCTGCAGCGTGATCTATGGCTCTATTTCTAAGGTCTTCTTTCCCTCCCCAATCATGAATATGGATTTATTGGAAACTACCTCTTAAATCTATCAAAATCGATGAGAACTAGGTATAGGAGGCTCGACTGATTTACAAAAACAGAGCAAATTTGTCTTTTATGTGGGTACATAGAGCTCCATGAGGGACCTCCTTCCATACAACTGAGCTCCGAAGTGAGGATTGTGTCAATGACAATATCGAACAGTCAACTGGGGAAACATACGAATTAAAATGAAACTCAATATGTCCAGATTCCAGTTGAAGAAGACTTGACGATCTGTCCACCAAGAAAAGTCTTATCTTCAGGAGAACACTTGGGTCCCCTGAAACTGCAGCCGTCATCTTCAGACTTATCTCATTACTAAGAAATCCTAGTCGCCATTAAAACCACTCGCCAACCCTTCCAAACTATGAAACTCTAGAGGCTCGCTAACGAAGACAAAATTGTATCAGAATCTAAATTTCTTCTCTAAAGACGCTTTTAGCGTTAACATTTTTTCTGGTTACTACATTTTTGAAAGGTCATGGACAATTAAACCTTATACTTTACTATGTACCTCCATGTGGTATCCATGTTGCTGACAAGCGCGACAATATTGTCCACATAAAATCTATTTCTGAACCAAATTTGGTGTAGAGAAACCAAAGTTAAAGGTTTTAGTTACATTTGGTGTCCAGGTTCGAGGTTTTTTCCCCTCGTTATGGTATTTGAAACTGCAGCACGGAACATCTGCCTTTCACAGAACATATGTACACCACTCAGAATTTTAATAGTTTATACTAAAATAAGACCGCTCGTATACCACTGCTGTTCCAAATTTGTTTTATTCTTTGTCACGACGCCACTCAATTCTGACAAGCTGTAGCTTAGTAGTTTCATTAGCTTCACCTCGAATCGTACACATTAAAACAAATGAAAATGCGAAGCTAAAGCTGCAGGTTAATGATTGAAATGGGTTGATGAGATGAAAGAATGTTCGTAGGTGGATAGGACTCTTTCGTTCATGTCCCTCTTTCGAGCCGTTGGTATCCCCAAGTGTAATTATAACAGGTATTATTACAAAATATTGTGGAATTGCAAAAACTGGAATTTGTGAAAGAATCTGAAACACAACCAACCATGCAGTTCCATTTCCTGGCTTACTTCACTCCCGTTTAGTGCATTTCGTGAAACAAAAAACCCATACAAACGCATCACTGTGTTTTGCATTTTAGTGTAAGCGTCGGAGATAATACCCCTCCCTACTCCCTAAGCCCCAATCATGCCTGGGTTTTTCCGGTGAAAAAAACGGAAAATTCAAGGAAATAATGGCTGCGAACATCAAACATTAATGGAGACGAGTCGGTTGAAAAAAGAGGAATGGGGGCGGCAACGCACGGATCATTCTTTTCATCAAAAAACCGTTTTCAAAAGAATCGCTGTGCTGTTAAGGGGGGTCGGGGTGGGGGGGGGGGGGGGGGGGGGGGGGGGGGGGGGTCGCCCTTTTGATTTGAGTAATAAAACCTCCTCTGTGGATTCCGCATATACCTAGTTTCTCCATTATGCACGACAAACGAACGACCCCGTGAAAAATCGTCATTCAGGCTCACCAACTCCAAACGAAAAAGAGGCCATTCAGAGGGGTTGGAGGTTTGAAAAAACGGGGCCGAGCATTTTCTAATCATTTAAACGGGGTCCCCAAGGGGAGTGGTGGTAATACGGGGGAGAATGAGGAGGGGTCTAATTTGTTGCAAGAGGTTCCCTCGCCGATTCAACGCAAAATAAACATGCAGGTCGGAGGAGATTTAGGCTTTGTCGAGAGGTGGAGTCAGATAGCGATCGTTTGGCTCAGGTTAGGTGGAACTGAATCTATAAAAAAAGTTATACAATCTTATCTAACTGCTATTTCCTCGCTCATCTCTGGGAAACTATAGCAGTTTCGAGGTGAGGTCAATTTTGAGTAGGCTGAATTCCAGTGTTTTCTGTTAAAATAAAGCTATTGCTATGGGTCCAATGATATTGGTTGTGATCAATTTTAAAACTATAACCATGGTGGTAATCCGTGTCTGAACTATTCAGAACGGAGTTCTATAGTTTAGGGGCCTATTTACCAATGTAGGATAGCTACATATGCGCTCGAGAAAACTTTCAAATGAAAAACTTCTAGTGGCCGTGAGTTGGGAACAAATAGCGTACGGAAAGGAAAGAAACACAAAGTCAACAAACCGACTGATTTGCGATTTTATTGTAAGATCGGCACGGTATAGATAGCCCAATAGATAGGTCAGACATTGTTTTCACTTTATCTACCTATACCGCTGTTAGACTGTCCTAAATTTCATCAGCGTGTACGAATAGATCCAAAAACTGAGAAAAACTGCGTTTTCTCCTCCAAGGTCCTGACGAATCGACCGGGTTGAAAGGACGGGCGACCCTTATCGACGAATATGTTGGGGCAGCGTGGCGGTTCTTACGAGCGGACAACACGGAATAACGCGCGGACATCACGCTATAGGGGTCCACCTTCAACACACGTGCACATATACAAACGAGTGTATAGATACGTACATACACGGCTACACACCAATACAGACTTCTCGGACAGGCTGAAGACTATGGTGAAAAACCGGAAGCGACCGCGGTGGAGTGAGATGTCAACTGGGAGCTCTCGAGGCAGTCGGAGTTTACGGTCTTTGGGCTGAGCCCGCACGCCATCAGCCGCCTCCTTCCAGCTTTAAATATTTCGTTTCCCGACCACAAATTATTATGAAAACTGCGGAAAGAAGTTGGGAAATGTCATCCCATCCTCTCCCGATGATTATGGCCGCGGTGCTGAAGATTACGGGAAGAACGACGTTGAGATGCTGGTTTTACGACGTTCCAACCAACTTTGATTATGAGGTATGACCTACCTAAATAATGAAAACGCTTCCATATGATTCCAGTAACCTATACAAAACACATAGCCACATACATACGTATGTAATACAGGTATTTATGTTGATGTAACAAATCGACTTCATTGTTAGAATTTGACTGTAAGATCGTTATCTTCGTACCTGCTTATGATGCGAATGAAACTGATTTTATTGGATTTTCAATACCTTCTCAGTCATCAGGGTCTGGAATAGGATCTTACAAAAACTCTCCTTCAACGAACAACAGAAAAAAATGATTAGGCACAATAAAAAGTAGGTACTTATCTAATTTTTGTGGAGCTTTCGATTAATTTATTCAATAGAATCCTTAATGTGCACACGATATCTGACTTTAGAGGAAAAAATAAAATAGCAATGGTTGACTGTTGCCTCAATTACAGATCTTACTACGCTATGTAACAAAGACGAAAAAAAAGTCCAAGAAATTTCTCCCTTGATGGGAAAAACAATAATTAGATCATGGATTGTCTACCCGCTTTAGGAGCCGCTCAACTAATTCGGGCCATATACCTACATTATCATAGACAAGTCAAGTAGTTCTCTGAAGCCGGCTTCATAAAATTATGTTGTGAAAGTAGGTACCTATCATAATGCCGAACTGAAAACTCCTTCCAACTTTGTTTATTACCCTACGTACCAGTAGTTCTTCTGAAGGATGCGGAAGGAGGGGGGAATTGGCAGGATGAGGTGTGATAAATTCAGAGCTTTCCCTACGAGAAGTGAACGATTCTTAAGGGGTGGAAAACGAGGAAGTTAAATTTCCCTAGGAACGATTGGTTGTGCGTGAAAAGCATCATAAATATTAAACTTCCGTCACACTTTTTTGGGCTGAAAAAAGCTTCACACAACAATTTTTTCCAAAAACCCCAAGCTAAAAGACATGCCTCCATGAAAAAAAAAAAAATCGAGTTTTTGGGTAGAAGTTTTGGACCATTCCCAGGTGTCATCATTTTAAACTTTTCGGGAAGAACTGAAAAGTTCATATTATGTTAAAAAATGAAGTACTTAGCTCTAGAAGCTTACAGAAGTCAAATAAATAGGACAGCATTTTCAAGTCAAATGAACGTTGTTACAAATCAAATTAACCTTTTTACAAGTTAATTTGACTCGTAAAACTATACCTACCTACCCAAAATGTATCTTTTAAATTTTAAGTTTTGTGAAAAGGCTATTGTGTCTTGAAAGTGATTTTATTTATGTAAGCGGTCGGTACAGTCAAATCAATTACTGCTGCCTTTACCCATTGCCAAACAAATATTACTTATGCAGCCAGAAACGAGTAGGTATCTCACGGATTGTCTCATCAATAATTTTGAAATGGGTCCTGATCGACTATCGTGTCACGCACGTGACTCATCGAAGCAGAATAGCTAACGAGCTAACGATGATATCTACAAGGACCACGAATGCGAATCGCCTCAATTCTATATATGAATCGTTAGTTGATAGATAGAAAATATACATACAATTAAATACACATATTAAATACACAATTAAATATACATACTTAATTTTGTTTGTACAATAACAGAGTGCATGGTAACTAGATGAAATTTAATTAGACATTTCTTGGCCTGTTGCATGTTAAGGTCTAGGCATCTTACATGCATTCAGTAAACCTACCTTGAGTGAAGTTATTCGAGGACTAGAGTACGATGAGACGACCTTATTGGATTTCGAAAATATAGGTGATGTTCCTTAAACGGACGTGGGAATTTATGTTATAGTTTTATCTCTAGAAACATTTATGACTATGGGTTTTCTAAGTAACTTTATGCTCTCGTATGTGTGGATGAGTGTATTTGTCCGGTAATACAGAAGCTACAGATTAATAAAAGGGGTGGAAGATTCTTCTTTAGCGAAAATTTCCAAGAATGGACACATTTTACGTGGTTTATACTTGGAGTGGATGCACCTAACATCCTAAATTCTTAACATAAGAATTTAATTTATACCTGTCACGTAGATTGGCTGAATTATTCAGCGGCTAGAATTATTTTAAAGGAGGCCTCTCCTAACTTTCAATTTGGCGTCAAGTTGAAATTTAGTTTATCTAAACTCTTATAATCTATGAGAGTTCATGTCTGGTGCCAACTATTGAATCAGCATCTACCCAGCCCCGCTAATGTGGTTTTCGGTTGAACTGTGAAGTTTGTCGTTGGTTAGTGTCATAGATACGACGCAACACCTTTTTGGATGCAATTCAGCCTAGCCTGAAGAAATGGACCTAGCGTTTCAGAATTTGCGCTGCAGTTTGGAGTTTTAAAAACGGAGAAATCTGCGACCCGAGCCTTGAAACGAAAGTGAAAAAATAATCGCCCCTCATCCATCAACGACCAACCTTGCAAATGAATGTCGACGGAGCTGTAATTTGTTACTTTGTATTCCGCTTGTCTCATCCACACGCCGGGCGGTGTGATAACAACTGTTACCAGACCAGTACTTTAATAATAAACGTGTGCCGGCCAAGTCGAGTAGTGTTGAGAAATATTGACTCATTCTTTCTGGGAATAAGTACGAGTATTATAGCCAGACCGTTGAAACAGCTTAAAAATGGGGTTCGTCCGCCTCAATGTCACAAATTTTCATAGAAGAAAGGGTGAGTTTGAGAAGGGCAGTTTAGTTGTATAATCGAATCGACTTTGTCTTCACGTCAGGGGCGGATTATGGGGTATCTCTTGTGAAGAGGGGGGGGGGGGGGGGGGGGGGGAGAGAGAGAAGGCACATTTTGGTTGGGTGGGAAGTATATCCTCCTCACATAACACAATATGGACGTATATTATTAAGTAAGATTGGTCCGGGATTGAAGGGATAACTGTTCCAAGGACAAACCCTTGACATTTCAACAGAATTGGACGAATAGGTATAATCAAAGTTTTGGCCGGGGCAACGGATTGATCACAGGCTGACTGACATACGACAAAGGCGCAGTGGAAAGAAGGTTTTTAAATAGTTGAACACAATACGTTCCAGAAGCTAAGTAATTTTGTTGGAGGGAGTAAAATAGATGTTCTCCGAAATTGAAATGTCCGCTTCTTGTACTCTGAGCTTTCCCAAAATAGGTGGGTATCAGTTATTGAGTTTTCATATTGTTCTCCTCCCCTTGAGCATGAAGGTGGTTCTAGTATAGATAACAGTGTTTGGTTGTTTGTATATCCATCGATCTGAGTGAATGTTTGTTTTACTGTGCTCTATTCCATATCCCGGACAAATTGTACTAACCATTCGTCTGATTTTGATGCGATATGAAATTATTTCGGGGGTTGAGCATCTTAGCCCATAGAGAGTCCATAATGAATGTCATCGCCATTTCACCGATGGCTTCCACCGCGATTTTGTAAACGAACTATACACGAACTATACTGTTCCCAGAATCGATACCTGTCCTATATTCTAATACTACCATAGATCAAGAACGCCTCAACACACAAAAAAATGCTTTTTTCAGAAGAGAGCTTCAGAGTCCTCCAACAATCCCATTTTTTGTTAGGACATCGATTGATGAGTAAACAGATCGATGGCTAGAAGAATCGACCAAAAAACAGTTTTCCCAATCGATTTACTGCACTCAAGGTGATTACCGATGATGTCTGGGCGATTCTTCGAATGTCGCCATCACCATTCTAGCGTTTTACCTTCACATTTACAGCTAAAAACCCTCAGAAGCATTGAGAAACACCTCAACGCAATTGAGACGATCGGTGTGGAGGAGGAAGGCCTCAACTCCAAAATCAGCGAGTACGTAGTGGGTTTTTTTTCTCAAAAAGCTAGTTAAGGTGTTTCAAACGGAGAGTTTAGTCGTTTTCACTCAACAAACAATCAGTTCAGGTGTAACAAACACCGATTAAATAATTTCATCTTTTTTTATTTCAAATTATACCTAAACATGGCAACCCCTTCCATGCAGGTCGAATTTAGAATTAAGGACTGGACCACCAGAAAGACGATATTGAAATTATTTACAATATTGGAGTACCTTTAGTAAAAACCATATTTTTGACAATTTTCGAGTTGAGGCTTTCTTCCTTAACAGAGCAGTATATAGTTCAAAAACGCTATTCTCTGTGTTCTATGATGAAAGGTGAGTTTTCAAGGTGAATCAAGATAGAGTGGAATTGACGAAAGATCTACGATTTTTTTGGCGAAATTTGCTGTTTCTGTCATACAGCAAGGCCAGCACTTTTTCAGACCTATAATTTGAGGCACTGGAATATCCTGCTCATTCACCAGGTAGGATAGGTAGTAGTTGCGTGGGGAATGGGAGAGGATTTGATTCGTATCCTTGTGGTCTTTTCCGCAAGCGTACGTAACCCGGAAAACCATTCAAACAATTTCCGACGAAATCAAGTCGAGGTGAGTTGCGAAATTCTTCGAAATTCTGCTCCTAGAATCGAATTCTGCTGCACGGCCGAACTCGTTTATGACGCGATGACACGGGATAATTGGGAGGGATCCGCCATTTTGGGGAACGACCTTGGGAAAACTCGACTGGAAAATCCTGAACCACGAGGAAGGAATGTGGAAGGAAAAAAAACAAAGAGAAGGAATACCAACACCGCCCCACGCCATCCGAAAGTGATTCACACATTCGCCATTATAATGAGGTTTCGTGAAATCACTGTGGAATCACGCGATGACGGTGAGTTGGTTAGGCTGGGTCCAACATGGCCGGAGGTTCCCTCTGGAAAAACATTCAATCTATATTTTTGTAAAAACGTATGCTTTATTGTATGTCTGTCTGTACAATGATCGGTGTCACGAAATTGTGCGTTTCTATTTAGTTTTTAAGGGGTGTGGGGAGGGGGGGGGGGGGGGGGGGGGGGGGGGGGGGGGGGGGGGGGCAGACAGAGCCCATCACGAACCCATTACTATCCGTGTGGACTAAGGGAATATCTCTGAACTATTCCAACATGGACGATAGGTAGTTTTAGTTTTGTGAATTTGAGAGGAAATTTCTGATGGGGAGTGCCTTTGTTGAATCCATCACTCCTTATTCGATGATCCTTATAAATAGTAAACTAGCAAAATAACTATAAATAAGAATACGACACAGCTACCGCTACAAGCACAGAATATTATTAAATAATTTTTACATATGAATTTGTTACATTGATCTATTAATCACCTTTATAATATGGATCAATGGGGAACTTGCATGGGTATACCCAAGCATAATAGAAACAGGGTAGGGGACATGACAACCCGAGCTAGGGATTCCCAAGGAAGGTCTACGTCAGTGGTCCACTCCGTAACTTCGAGTCTACGTGAAATGCTCGAAACATCAATTTCTCGCGACCTAATGGTCCGATTTCGCTCAAATTTGGAGGGTAGTTGAAGATCGAAGGTTCGATGGTACCCTACGAGTTTCATAAAATCCATCAAAAGGATCAGCGGTATGTAGTGCTCATGCGCAAAACTTGAAATCCTTGCAACACGTCTAACTTTAACACTTTTCATCCGATTTTGATGGAATTTTCAGGGATTACGCGGGCCAGCCCCCAGATGGTCCCCGATGATATTCATTACCAGCCGACCAACGGTAGCCTCTGCGCATGCGTAAACGTGAAATCCTCGAAACATCACTTTCTCGCCACCTAATGGTCCGATTTTCTCCAAATTTGAAGGGTAGTTGAAGATCGAAGGTTTGATGGTACAATACGAGTTCCATCAAAATCGGATGAATATTGTCAAAGTTATGAGAGCTTCACGTTTGCATGCGCAGTAGATACCGCTGATCCAATTTTGATGAAACTCGTAGAGTACCATCAAACCTTCGATCTTCAACTACTCTCCAAATTTGAAAAAAATCGGACCATCAGGTCGGGAGAAATTGATTGATTTCACGTAGACTCAAAGCTACGAAGTGGGCGACTGATGACGTAGACCTTCCTTGGGGAATCCCCAGCTTTGGCGGTCATGTCCCCTACCCTGTTTCTATTATCCCATAGGAATTTTGCATGTTGAACCTCAAAATCTGATTCAGTGCCCTTGAACACGCCATGGTACCTACCGATTGTCAACATGAAATTAGGACTAGTTTGACCAGAAAGGGGTTGAAATTGAAAGAATGCGTGTGACGTCATTTAGGTTAAGCAAAAGATGGGAACTGAGGGACCAGCCCAAGCAGGGGGTTTGGTGATGTCAGTTAGGTTATAATTACAGAACCTATTTTCGGTATGTTTCAATCGTCGGATACCCCTCATATAGCACGTTTTTGGAAAGCTCTCATTAAGATCTTTCAAATCACCAAATAAAAAATAACCATGCAAGTTCACTGTGCATAGACCAGGATAACACTGTAGAAAGTTGAGAAGGGCTGGGAGTTTCGGTTCGAGAAGAGGTGGTAATATGCTTATTGAATCTTGAGGAAATGATTCGGTTGTTGTATCTGATGGTCGCAACGAGGAAAACTCAAAAATATATCGTAAATTGAACTTTCTCTACTACACGGGTTCTGCACTCTATAATTATGGACTGCCACTAATTTAATCATCTTACAGTTAACAGCTTCTCATCTATCTGGTTGACTTGATTTGTACATAACTGGATGCATGAGAGATTTCATTTTGGTGGTTGGCTATAACAAGTCCGGTTCTTTTGATTATTGAATGAATGACCTCGGACAACGAGACTTCGCAAAATGTTTGCCCAAAACCATTGCAGGTTTGAAGCAAGGAACTTCACCTAGCAGCTCCGTAATAGCTCGACAAACTAGAAAGGGACAGTCACTGCTCAATCGTTTCTACAAAGTACAAACCCAATGATTACAGGAATTATTAGGACCCGGAATATTGTGTACTGAAAATTGCTAAAAATATGGGCTCAAAAGTGAAAATATATACATACTTATGCATTTTAAAACTATTCGTGATGGCCAAGGACATTGGCTTCTTTTATATACCTATTTGCTAAGTATATATTTGAATGAGGGTGCTCTATTATTATATTAGTAATAATACGTTTGTGAAATAGTTGATTTGGGTACTCCGAATTCGCAATAGCCGGCCACGAATTTTTAGCGTGGATGAGTGTGCCTCCTCATAGCTACCTACTAAGCTTCTATAATAGTGGGTTGACAAGCGCAAATAAATTACACTTGACGAACCTATACATACTAATTCTTGTATGTTTTATGTATTCATCAAACTGAGAATAAAATGTATCTATAATTATGCCAAATCATCAAATTCTGAGCCATAAAACAATCTAGGCCATACAGGTACCTAGTCATTATTGAGTGAATTCATGGCCTATTCAACTTTTATTCTATCAGGTAATATTTTCACGATGCAGAATTTTACCTTTTACCTTTATTTTGTTTTTTACTTTTATTATATCAGTCCTCATATTTTCACGATACAGGGTTTTACCAACAAAATCAAAGTACCAAGTTCGTACTTGGGTAAAGTACCCAAAATACCAAAAAAATCAAACTACCCAAAGTACCCAAGTTTACCAACAAAATCATGGTACCCTTCACGGTCCAACTATCATTATATTGAAAGAAGGTGAGTTTTCTCATCCCCGCGTGAGATATAGACGATATCCGCAATTAGTGAAGTTTCGTGCATGACGACCAGTGGTTGTTTTAATTAGTGAGGAAGGTCGGGGTATTGTGATGTGAATTGAGCAGCGAAAAAAAGCTCGGGGTTTTTCAAGGGCACCCAAGGAGGGAAGTGCAGTTTTGCATTGTTTGAGGTCGACCCCGTTGCACATGCACATGCACATGGTGCATTTTATTTTTTCGTCGACGGATTTATTAGAAGGGTCGGATGAAGGGGGCCACGTCAATGAATGGGCCCGTCCAAAAAGGGGTGGCCAGACCGTTCGGGGGTCCCGCAGAAATTTTTCGCTTTTTAAAACCAGTTGACGCGTTTGCCAATTCAATGAAGGGTGTACAACTCTCTCTTCAAGTTTTTCGTATGGGAAGGGTTAAAGTACACAAAGGGGAAGATGGTCAGTGTTACCAACCCTTCACCTAAATTTCCGTGCCTAATCCCTGCAGTCAAGAACAGCCATTTTAACCTGTTATAATAATTTTCATATACCTACTTTGAGTTGGTACCTAGCCATATAAATTACTCCTCTTAATTTTTTTGTGCCTACACTTTGAATCCTTGCAAAAACATGATATTCATCCTTCCTACCTAACTACGTTGATCGATTTTAATAAACACTGGGAATTTTCAGAAAGATGAAATGAACTATAAATTATAAATGTGTAACTAATTATGTGTAGGTATCTAATGAACTATAGGTATATCTTACTAATAATAAAAAACGCTGCAAATTATCACAAAACGGTTTATTATTTTCTGTATAGATCGCCCATCTACAAAGATCCTATTGACATACAACACCCACCTACCGCGATGTTCACAATCATCTCTTGGCGACAATGAGTAGGTACCTTCTTGTAATTATTATTATCGGAGAGTTTTATAATTCATTCTTAATGAAATTCAGTCAAGGAAGCTTCTGAATACAGTAAACAACAAACTTGGTTCTATGGAATCGAAAGAAAGTTGCATTTGAACAGCAGCTGATATTTGAACGGAATTTTGCCTACTCGGAAAGACAACAACGACAATTTATTGTTCGGAATCCCGTTGAACGAGTTCATCCGTTCCATTAATTGACCAATCCCCGGAAAATGTGATACTATCCCCTAAATCGGGGATTGTGAACGCCATCGTAATCGCTCAAAGTAGGATTTTAATTGTTGAGGAGAATATGCGAATAATAGTGTAGAAAGGAGTGGAAGGCAGGTGGTCAGCTTAAAACGTCCTAATATGCAAATAGGTTCAAATAGGTCAGTCCAAATAGTGCTAATCGCGCATTACGAGTATAATGTGCAAAAATATGTTGAAATGTCCATAATACATGTGTATCTACCAAATAGTATATTCAAATTGAATGTAATATTCAAATAATTATTTTTCGGGAGATCGGGAAGTACTTAGGTAAATTCGTAAATGATATGGTTGTTGAAAGTTTTGGTCGTCAAGTCTTACTAGAGCTTCTAAAATCCACATTTCATAACTTGGTTGGATAAGCTTAAATCCCATTTCTTTTATGTAATCTTACTACCATAAAGGAGTGTTGTAAGGATTCAACGGATAACACTGAACTCGATTTATGGTCATGCAGAAACTGTGAATGGAAAAGTAACGTTTCCTCGTGAGGTACGACGGTATTACAGTGAACCAGGGTGTTAACTACCAGTTAATAATTGATTAAGGTAATAATCGCTCAAACAAGAAGGTTGTTGACCGATCAATTTCCGGTCCCAATAACTCATTTTAAGCGGTAAATCATGCGCGGAATGTGCTGACAGCCGCTAATGAAAAGAGTGAAAGAGATAAACATCTTAGTCACAGAAAGACTGTTGTTTTACGTGATTCAGGGAATAATAATGATAGCCACGAGAGAATCGGTGTGAATGGGAGAAATGAAAAGGCGGCGGGTTAAAACAGGATATCGAAAGCTACACTCTCTTCGAAAAAAACAGTCTAATATTGACAGGTAGTCCCTGATCCGCGAAAAATCACGTTTTACGATATGTGCCGAGATCGAATTTGTTTTTGCTCGTTTTGTCGCCTTTTTGACACGTTCATCCGGATTTTACCACGTGTTTATAACGAAAAACCAGGAATACCTAGTCGGAATTTTCCTACAAGGTTACCTACGTGATTGATTATGATATGTATAGATGAGCTGAAGTGTAGTTCAATATTCAAGAATGAAAACTTTACTAAACTACTTAGGCACCTAACATTGAAATGTTTTCTCGAGTAAAGTCAGTACTTTTATATTGCCTAAATTCTCGATATGACCTAATCCACAACTATCTTCAGAATTTGAGCGACTTTGGATGAATAGGATTCGAGTTGTGGCGATTCGCACATGTTATTACCTAACTACGAACACAACGGCTTTGTTTTCACTTGCGAAATGAAAAAAAATTTTTGTGCTCCAAAATCAAAATTTCCACTCGCATTTTGCGTTTCAGGGCCTTTTGAACAAATTTGGTTCCGTGCCTGTCTGTATGTCCTTCTGTCTTTAATAATAATAGTTATGTCCATACTTAGAAAATCGCTAAGGATAGTTACTTATGTTAAAATGACCAAGAATGCCAGAAAGTGACTACCTAGTTCTTTGAGAACTCGCTCATCAAGTCCTACTGCACGACTGGAACTTTTTGGATCTCTTTTGACGGAAGTCTTCTTCTAGGAAGGCGATTTAGTAGATCGAGATAGTCGAAGGAGCGAAAGGTTCCTCAGATATTAGCACGAAACTAGCAGCCTCGCGGTGGCCTTGTTCAATGCAAGGTCAGGACAGGATCTCAAGTGCAGGAAAAAAGAAGAAACAAAAAAGTGGAATAAGATCTAGCGAACGAGGAAAAACGAAAAACTCCTAGGAAAACTGGGTTGGCAAATGGCCGGATCCCCCCCTCCTTTTTACCCCCTTGTTGCTGGGTTTCACCAATCGATTTATTAAAGATTTATGCTAAGTGACCCATTTTGAGGCCGGTAGTTATAAATTAACGTCTGTCTCGTTGAGTTGCTAAGTAGGCGCAAAACGTTGATTGTCCAGCGGGTGCGCAGCGTGTAGTGGAAATTCCAGTACACGGAATGGTGGTTGCTTAAGACAACTAGTGCGATTTGCAATTAGAAGCGATCAAATGATGTTTTCGTGGAGGAATCATTGTTGATTCTCTCAGAAAACGACGTTAGTCCATGTATTAATAATTCCTTTCCGTCCGATCGAGACTGTAGGAAAAATTCAGTACAGTCAGGTTTTGTTTGAAGTCGATACATCAAACTGCTAACTTATTCCATACCCGAAATGTTGAATTTGGGATGACAAAGATCCATAATTATAGCGTACAGGTTTTTTTCTTAATAATTACCTACAGAATTCGATCAACATTATGTTGGTAGACTATCTACCTAAATATGAGTAATGAGAAGGTGCCAAGCATTGCCTGGCCTGGCACCAGTCAGCAACAATAATAAGAGAAAAGCATTATTTATGAGCGTATGGTGAAACGTAGTTCCTCAAACTATATACTTAAAGACTATTTTACAGCACAAAAATATTAAATTCAGATACAAGTAATATTTCAACCATTCATGTAGGTAGGTAGCAGATTAGGTACCAAATATTTTACTGTGTGGGTCTCGCAAGGACAACAAAAAGCAGTCAAATCTACTGTTATCTTGATTAGAGGTACTTATTATTGAATAGGTCCTTACCTTACCTTATAGATAATTACGCACCCGTTGCTAATTTAAAGTTTAATATCTAAGGGGCATTGAAAGAAAAGTTACTTTACTCACCAACCGCACCTCGCACTTGGATATATTTTATTAGTAAAATTATCAATTTAGTAAAATATCCATGCCTCGCATCACCATCACTAGGTCATAAGAAATATGTAGGTATATCGACTTCCACCATTGGTACCTATAGGTAAGTAACAACTTATACCTATTCAAAGTGTTAGTGGATGGGGAAATAATAAAACGTTGTGTAATAATTTGCAGCTGTTCAAGTCTATCTAGGCTATCTCTATAGGTACTCAGATTCAGACTTGATGATAATAGTGTTTCTCTATTATTTGTTATAATGTAAGTTGCTATTAAATATTATTTGCAATAGTGAAGAAAAATATTAAAGGACTCTTTGGGTGGTTCAGTTATAAAAGGAACTCATTTAATCAGTATAGTATATAATGCGAATAGTTTCTTGGGTAAATATAATTATGAATAGTAAAAGGTGGGTGTTTCTTGACTCCTCCAGCTTCTCGCAACTAAAGTGTTCAAGAAAGGAAGGTAGTCGTCGTAGCAACTTTGTTAATCAAAGTTGAGAGTTATGGGAGACAAGAGTTTGAAATTGAAGGCCACGACGGGAAAACCGTGAGGGGGTTGAACGATGCTGATGAAGTGGGATGAGTCGTGTCAGCCAAGGAACCGAAATTATTAACAATGCTAGGGTGATTGGAAGACCAGACTCAGCAGACTGGAGGTGTTATAGTTATACAGAGTATACCTAAGCGGGATAATAGGTACATACAATAACATGCAAGTATTTTTCTTGTATGTGAGTTGTTCAGTAACGTACCGTTTGTTGGGTAGAATACCCACCTGTATCGAATACTGTCTCAGACTGCGCCCCGCAACTAGGGATGTTGCGATACTACCTGAGTATTTAAACCTTCATGGAAATATATTGCGATACTACCTAATAAGTATTGATACCCAGTATCAAAAGAAATCCAAGGCATTAATTCCTCTTTGGATACCAGTATCGAATGAAAAGTAGGTACCGCTACCCATCGAATTACAGGTATCGGTACCTACCGATACCTACTAATTGTTTTGGAGATGAAGGGGCCAAGGAACGGATGAAATTAGTTTTTCCCATTTTTCTCAGCGTATTTTGGGCCATTTTGATGGCATTTTCCTTGTTATTCAATTCTCTAGGGGTATCAGCTAGCGTATGTATAATTTTCTTTTCAAAATTTAATTTTAATTTTGAATTTTCCTTTATTTTTTCTTTCTTTAAATCTTTAATTTTTGAAGTTATACATCTTTACGCCCGTTAGACACATTGGGAGACATGTTGGTCGAGAAACCGCGTCACGCAAATTTTTAAGAACAACTGACGATTGTACGTTTTTGTATGCTTTTCCCCTCGAGGAACCCGTTTTTGGACTCGTCCACGGATAGACCGCCGGCCTCCCCGACGGGACGTATTTTGAACTCTTCTAGTTTACGCGGCCGAATCATGTTGTTGTTTATATTTTACGTACGGCTTTTTCTGTGAGTTTTTATAGAAATATAGTTTTATGATCGAAGTGAAAGTGTTCTGCGTAAAGTTCTTTCTACCCCCTTCGCTTGTAGAGCTATCAAGACTTCTGTCTGTGGTACAAGAATTATCTGGTTTATATCCTGTCTGTTTGTGTGCGTGGGTGGGTGTATGAGAATGACCAAAGAAGTATAACTTCCACCGTCTGCGGTCCGACGCAGACCATTTTTTTTTTTCTTTCTTTAAATTTTAATTTTATTTTAAAATTTTTCTCGTCCTTTATTCAAATTCGAAATGGCATAACGGTACTTCATCCCCCTGGAGGATGATGAAATAGCAAGAAATCTGCCAACCGCATCAAAATCCTTTGAAAATTGGCTGAGAAAA
>JAEMON010000005.1:23714508-23733857 GCA_030264115.1 Lygus lineolaris
AGAAAATAATTAACCGTTGTGTAATAATTTGCAGCGTTTTTCTTGTTAGCTTCCGTTAGTTGTCCTAACGGATAACTGAAGATCGTAAAAAAGTCTCTTTCCCAGTCTTTCGGTCATATACAAAAAGACAACGAGAAAATCCAATACAATTTCCCTCACCCCAAGGACCAACCTGTTACGTGTTAACAGCACAAATTCAATAATGTATTATTAAGGAAGACACAATACTTGCCTAGCGACCGCTGTCAGCGTTAGTTTCGCCAGGAATATTTCTTCACAGTTATCATTTTCGATAAAACCATGTCAGTTGTCGACAGAATAAACAGGCAAACCTGTTCTGACTTCATTCTTTCTATCCTAATTTTTGTTGTGTTGTATTTTAGGTAGGTATTATAATGTGCTTAATTTTTATCCGTTATCCGTCCAATCTTTCAATAAATAGTGGCAGGAAGTTACACCTATGGGTGTTATGTGTTCACGTGCACTACCGGCAAATTCCAATCAAGATAAGTCAAGGCGGACATTTCACTCATAACAGAAAGTTAAAATCAGCTGATCTTCATGTCAGTAATAAGCCATCCAAACTTCTAAGACCTCCTAAGGTCAACACTGAGTGCATCCCAATTGTCGCTCTGCTGACACTCCTGGCTACTTGAAATTTGTTTCTAGAGAAGATCTTGACGTTGAGTTGACTAGTCATGGAAAAAATCATTTAAATTATATAATAGTCTTTTGACTGGACGTTTCGTAATAAAATAAATGAAATTCGTTCCTATAGAGAAATAATCACAAAACGTAGCAATCATTAGTCTGTCATTCCTCTTCAATGATTTTATAACATCGCTACACTATAAACGAAGTGGCACAACTCATAATTGGCAAATTTTCTTGAAAGCGATTTGAAAATTTGCAAATAATGGAAAAAATAATTTAAATCTTATAATAGTTTTTTTTCACTGGTTTTTTAGACCAATCCGGTGGACTATCGTCCATTAACGGTAGACTAATAATTTTGTCAAAAGATTTTGAGTAAATATCGCTTGGACAGCAGACATTTTTCATCAACTTACAAAAATAGAATCAAAATACACTTCCTTACGTACTTCCGTTCCAACTCCGAAAAATGTGCTTATCCGTGAACACAGACACGAACAGACGACATTACTGCTCACTGACAGCGGGAGATTGAACTGCAACTAGCCACGTTTTCCCACAGCATGCTAGCGGCTATTAAAGTCATAAAATATTTATGTAACACCATAACTCGAAAATGACAGATTTTCAGTTGTGTCACTTTTCTTATGACGCAGCGGCGTAGAAGAAAAAATTCGAACCATTATGTATCTGAAATCCCAGTAGGGTGACGACGGTAACCCAATCCATCGGATAAAAAAATAGTCCCAAAGTCATACATCTTAGTTGAATTGACATGATTTTAATACCTACTGGAATATCACCAGTTAAAAATGCATGTGGTTGACATGTGAGTTTCACCAATCTCGAAAGGAAAGATCAAATCTTAAACCGTAACCCAGTAAATGAATGTATTCATACCCAATGCAATTCACTTATCCATAATAATGATATAATGTTTTATTCTGTTTCCATAAGTTGGTAGCCTGGTGGTTTTGGGTCTAGAAAACGCCAGGAGGGGTGGTCGGACAAAAATCCATCGCTGAAAGGAAATGAAATGGTTGTTTACTCTACTTTACTTTTTTAATTAGGAACTGCACTCAAAAATATATCCTATTTGAAGAGTGTTGGAATTGTTGGGTAAATTAATTTATTATTAACTTACAAAACTTCTACAGACTTCCTTATTAGAATACTAGACCCTCCGAGACAGCCAAAAGACAGCCTCTTAGAAAATATTTTTAATAAGTATAGCTTACCTTGCGTTTTTCTTGAGTTCTTTCCTCTTTTTAGTCGTAAACTTTTAAATAGGGAAAATAATATGGGAATAGTGAATGGGAGACCTTCACAAAATTCTCAATTCTGAGACGGAAAGGGAGATCGGGGTAGGTGTAAAGCTCATCGTGCCCCCAATTACCAGGAAAAGTCCAGCTCGCCGTCTACTTACAGGCGTATACATTGAAACCTTCTGTTTGCGGACACCTTCCCATATTTTGTGGTCCCGTCAGAATTCCGTATAACGCAATGCATGTCTCCCTCTTAATAATTGTACTAACCCCCTAGTAGTGGACAGGCGAGGTCTTTGTTTTGTTTCCTCAGATGTTTGTTTGTAGTGTAAAAATTAAACTTCACGTAAGTATAGGGTTGGATGATGGATGTTGAATGATCCCACCAATGTTGGACGAATACCCTACAATGGGAAGAATTCGTACACTTTTGCGAAAATTTAGACAAATTCAGGTTGCTTTTCGAGCTCTTTCAATTTTATCCACGATGCAGAGTGACTTTATAATAAGCTCTTAGAACTTTTGCGAAACGTCGATTTTTTCCAAAATTAAAAATGATTATAATTATTGTTTTTTGATTGAATGGATCCACCCCACGCCCATAATTTTATGTGTATGAATGTGGTTCTCTAACTCAGGTTTTATACCAAATTATTGTGAAGTTCACAACATTTGAGTGGACAGACTTACATACATGATTCCTCTATCCCTCCTATATTAGTGGATACGTCTCAACAGTGGACAGCTTTATCGGCCCTATCGCTATCCATTACTGAGAGGTTTTACCAAACCAGTTTCCGCATATTCCATTGTCCTTATACCCGTCGTTTACAATATTCGATCGCGTGGGACGCGAAAGTGAAAAATTCAGACGCCCGCGGGCTCTCAGGAGAGGAGGAGGACACCTTTGTCTGGAACTGCAGGATTTCCAGGTCAAGGACAACCCGTTCCCGTCAGACGTCAAGGTTTTGTTACCTGGATGCACCCAAGTGCAGTCTGCAGTTCCCTTATGCAACTCCCCAACTGCACGAAAGAAACTTCTGGGGGGACCCGCCAGGGCCCCGATGGACCCTCAGACTTCTTTGGGTCATTGGGGCCCGGTCAGCTTCGCGTCTCCTCACTTCTCTTTCTGCCTTCATATTCTTACATTACCTCCTCTTCCCTTTTCAATTCGTTTGTAAGGGACTCCATCATTGGATCGTTCATAATTTATGATCAGCGAATTTATTTATAAATCACTAAAACAACATAGTGAAATAGTTCCTTATTAAAATAGTAATGTGGACTGGTTTCAATCAGTTTTGTAAAAAATATTCAAATTATTATGATATACAATGGTTTATTACGAGTATTTTCTGTATTGATCACTTCATCTCTTCCCTCCGACTGTCAAAATCGATTTGCAATTCACCATGGCGTTTTCTTGAAGCTCCATTGAAGAACTGAAACACCCTTTTAACGCATTCTGTAGAGACATTTTCAAAATATCGAGTTTGTGAAATGTGAATGTCCTTATGAGAAAACAGAGCCGAAAGCGCTAATTTTTAATGTTATTCCCGCGTACCCACGAAACGAAATCGTACAGAATAAATTTATGTTTAATTTGAGTTCACAAGCTCACTATAATTGGTCTTCACGATTCTGAAAAAAAGGTGCACATTACTTTCAAACGTCACCGCTCATCAAGACGGTACCTATCTATCTATTACTGTAAATAGTTAATGATTCCTTCTGGATAATTTAGAGTCAAATTATCGGTAGAAACATTTAAAATACTCACAATGAGTACGACATTTTTTGGCCACGTGGCATTATAATTATTATTAATATATTTACATGGTATAACGTGCATGAATGATTGCCTTGGATTGGTTCTGTCTCTCTAGAAATTCGCTTGGACTTATCTCCGATTGGTTAGTACAATGCCTAATGGGGCGTTCAAAACCTATCAATCCAGCCAGGGATTCATAACAGTTGCATTGTGATGATAAAACATTTCCGCCAATCAATTTTGCCAATTATTCACCTGTGTTGTTGTGTACATAGGAGATCATTTTGACATCAATAACCACATCATCAAGTCATGTTAATTAATAATAATATTGTTAATACATATGAACGTTTAATATTGGCAATTTGCGCTCGACCTCCGTTGGACATTATAAGGGGGCCCCTTATGCCCTTCTGTCGCAGGCAAATGATCTCATTTCTAGGAACAACAATAATCACCTCGTTACTCATTATAAATGTGCTTACTTAATTGAATAGATTTGATTAGTGGATAACAAAGGCGTATTGTTAGAATAAGCAATCATAAGCGGGATGAGAGGCCGAGGTCAGTTTTGCTCCGGTGCGCTACACCCGCCCATTTGCTGTATGAAAGCACAGTGACGTACCTTCAGTCCTATAAACGAGAACTACAACCACCCTAGAGTGATGGCAAACATAAGTTTGAGATATGAAAGTTTTCCTTAAAAACAATCTCAATCGGCACAAAACCCGAAGGAGTTTTATCATCCTAAACCATTGAAAATACTTTAATTTTTCGCCTTGATAACTAGGAGAAACTCACAGTGGCAAATGTGGCACGTGAGCATACAGCTATCTCACCAGCATTTTACATCAAATTAATCAAAAATAACAACTACTTATTCAATCTTTCCCCACTTTTGCTTCTTCAATACCTACCGAAAGATGTAAAAAAAAGTCCTCTAAAATTAAATAAACTAAGTAGGTAGGTAGGTATGCGAAATTATAGTCCGACTTTCATGAAATTTCTAAGGATTGTACGTGTTAGCCCTTAGACGGCCCCCTATCGATTTCATCGCCGTTGTAGCACTAGTAGCGTGTTTCTGGGGTTCCTAATAAAGCGATTTAACTCAAATTCGGGGATGACTCCTAGACGAATGCTTATGAATTTCGTTCCAATAGGGAATTCCGGTGTGTCTGAATTTTTCATTTCCGACTTCTAATTCGGATTCAGCACCATTGAAAAACCGTTTGTTATAATTTTCAGTTCAAAATGTTCATTAGGTTGGCTGTGTATGAGAAGATCACGCGTGTTCATCTGTTCTGAACAGAGCGGAGAGTGCCCCCCAGGCGGACGCGGTGTATCTTTTTTAAGAACTCAATTCCAACCAACGGATACGCCATATATATTGGACCTTTATGGAAAGTTCTCAGTGATATCTTCCAGTTTAGTGAATAAAATGGAACAGCCGATATTTTCCACTGGACCCGTAATAGCTACCGCGTTTGCGCAAACTTGGCCCAACCAGTACAATGGAGTGTGCGCATAGTTTTTTCTTTCTTTTTCCAGATGATAGATCTTAGCTAGAGCTTTCCGAAATGGTGCAACATGAAGGGTATCATATTAGCATACAAGGGTCTTGAAGTTAATAATGATGACGTCACCGACCCCCCTCCCTCCTGTGGGGACCCTCAGTTAATTTGATTCTCACTAATCAGGAGCTCGAACAGTGTTGTTTTTCGTTTTGTTTGGTTGGCATATTGGACGGTTTAGGCCAATGATAGACGACACCCCTTTACACGTTGCTTTCCCGCCATGGGACAATGATGAAAATTTCAATAAATTTTCTAAAATTACAGATACACTATTTTTCCCTACGACTTCAGTATTGTTTCTTTTAAGTCATTATCTTTCAGAAAAACCCTTTCCCGACCTCTTACGACATCGTACCGACCTGATTGTGCTGGTTGGGGAACTCTGTTGTCATAGGCATAGCTCCCGAACTATTCTACATATATATGTAGAATCAGTTACGTGCATATACAGAATCAGGACGTATACATACGTCCTTGTTACATAATTGAGGAAGCTATACTGCATACCCAACTTGGCAAACGTTTTAAATTGACGCTCGCGGTATACGCTTCATGTAGTTCAAAGAAGGAACTTTTACTCATACATTTGGATGGTACATTTGGTCTTAACTATACAGTAGTAATTAGGAGAAAGCAACTTACTCGTCGATTATCCCTGCGCAGAGCAATTTGTCCCATGATCATATTTCTTATACTCGCTCTCAGAACTTTGAGACATAAGTAATTAGTAATGAAATACGTTTGAACAGTACTTAATAGATGTCAATTAGTATACCTCATAAGTTTAATAGTAATACGTTTTTAGTGACACATTTTATGGCAGATACAAGTACCAGTTCCTAAGTCCTCTCCTTTATTCATTAATAAGTCCTTTATAAATGAAGGAGCCTGATAAATATGAAGCCTAAGGAGCCTGATTGATAAAAATGAAGCCTAAGTCTTTATTTATTCATTCTTTACGCAACTTCCTTAGCAACTTCTTGGTTTGAAAGCCAGCACCGCATGTGTGTGCGGTGTGTGCTGCAAACTCCGAGCATTGGTGAATATTCGGACGAGCATGGGCGAATATTCGGTGTTGGGCCCACGCTAATGCTCGGAGTTTGCCGCGCACCCCGCATACTCCGGCTTTCTCTTGTACAACTCACTCTAAACTAATTGGTCAATGCTCGCCTCCTTTGACTCGGGACAAAAATCGCCTTTTGAGCGAGCAACCCCGAGCACCAATATTCGCGAACATTCGGGCATTGGTCCCGCGGTTACACTTGGGGTTGGGCCCAACACCGCAAGTGTAACCGCTTAACAATAGTCGAATTTTCACATTTAACACGCTTCCTGTTGGAGACAAATGATTATATATACTACAAACTAAACTGTCTAAACTGAATTTATGATTGGATTCACTCAGATGACTTGAGAAAGCAGAATCGCCCTCGTTATTCTTGAAATCTCTTTCATATTCTCCAGTTTTTTCAGGACTGATAGGAGTAAAGTTCTCTTTCTCCTGTGACTGTACAAGCTGTGCTCTAACTGATAGACCTTCAGTTCTTGTTTGTTACTGATGATGACCTAACCGTTGAATTATATTTAATTGTAGGTAACTCATTATTTTCGTGGAAATAGACCACTCTTTCATTGACGCCGGTTTCTTTTTATCGCTTTTATCATTGACATCCAAAGATATCCTCCGCTTCCTTTATGGATTTTTTTTTAGTGAGGTAGTTCGGTGTAGGGCTTTCACGGAAGAAGGCGTTTTCGAGCTTTCTGTTTGATAAAACATTTTCATTATCATTATTTCTCATTAATAATAACCAGCTTATCATTAATAAGAAAAATAGTGCTCCTGTTTCTTTTCATTCGATTCCACAGCAGAGACAGGAGCCCCGTTTCCCCAGTTTCACCATCTTCGCTTCCTCCAGGATGTCGTCTCTATTGTTTCTAGGCCCTGAAGATGGAAATTATATTCTCCGAAAGCTCGGCAGAAAGGGCGTATGTGCTCAGTTTTAGCCGTATTATCGATATTTGACGTCACAAACAAAGGCTTGTGTGTTGATAAATACAAAATAAATATAAATGAGGAAATGGACAACGGGATGTAGCCCAATATCAGACGTCAGATTACTCAAGAATCGATGTACCAAATAGTCGTGTGCAACGCACGGGTGATACCCGGTTATTTGCTGCTTGCATTGTAGCAAGTCTTGGTCCTCACCAACGCGCCTCGAACCCCCCCCCCCCCCTTCCTCAGAACCCCCTCATTCGCCCTCTTCGCACGAAAGTGAAAGAGATGCATTTTCTTCGGAAGATGCAAGAAGGTGGGGCTCCGAATGCATCGCGGGAAGACGCGGCCTTGACCCAAAATCTCCGTCCCGTGGCTCCCTCCACCCCTCTCTCACTCCTTCGCGGACAAAGGGAATCCCTGGTGGCCAGACCCCCTCCTACCATCACCACCGTTCCATTGCTAACAATTCCTCCTTCAATTTTCAGACGGGGTAATAAAAGTTCACTTACTCCCTCCTCCTTCCGCCTCCCAACGCCACTTTTTCCGACCTACCAGCCCGACGAGACGTGGCCTTTTCACTTGCACTTACTTCAGCTCCGCCACCCAACTCCTCCTCTGCTTCAACATTTCACCTCCGAAATACACCATCTTCACTCCAGAAATCACTACCTTCACTTGAGACATGGACTGTAACTCAGTGGTCCAAAACTCAAGTGGGGTACTTGCTCAAGTTTTGGAGTAAAGGCCACATCACACGACCCCTTTTTGGACATTTTTTCCCAGCTTTTTCTAATTTCTGAACGTGAAATGAAAGAAGAGCACCTTTTCCTGGATTTCCTCGAAGCCTAGTTTTCTAACCTCCCTGGCGGAACTTAAATTTTTTCCAAAACTCCTAGAGAAATACTTAACGTTAACCACTAAAAGAAGATAACTATTGACAACTGCTGGTAACTGCGTCCACTCTTTAATTTCCTAAGCCTGATTTTCTGTGCCTAAATTTGGTTCCTTCTAGCTACGTATTCCAAACCTAAATTTCCACTTGCTCTTTGCGTTTGAGATATTTCTGAACAATTTTGGTTCGGTGTCTGTTTGTCGGTTGCCCATCGGTTTGTCTGAAGCGATTTCTGTATCGAGTAAAACTGTTCTGAATATTATGTTTCGATTCTGATGACGTATTTTGGGATTGTGCGGGTTAGGCTCCAAACAGTCCCTTAAGAATTTCATCACCATTGAACCAACAGTAGTGTGCCATTTATTGTGAAAATTTAAATTAAAATTATATATTAAATTCAAATTTCTAACAAGGAAAATGAAGAGAACACATTTTCCTTCTCGGTTATCACGGAAACATACCATCCCGAAGGTCTTCAGTCTCGAATGGTAGTGCCTAAGCTAATAACATGCTACAAACTTCCCTCGTACTGTTCCTTTTATAAATAAAAAATATTTAAAATGCCGAATCATACGCTCAAATAACATCCCTGCAATTTTAACGGACTTTTGCTGAAATTTCTGATTTTCACAGTTATGATCACCCTCTTCCTACTTTCCTCAGGAAATAATATCGTAACTGGTGAAAACCCGTTTTTCTCAAAAACCTCTTTGAAACGGTTCTGATCAACATCATCTGACCATTATTCTATTTACATTTTGACGAAAAATGTCTACATTGTCGTAGGTAGCGTCGTCTGGATGAAGTGTAGGTATGTTCACATGATTTACCTACTCATTGGGTTAAGTTAAAAACCACTTCCAATGCCTCTCGTCTCCAGAAAAATATCCTGAGGTCCGAAATTAGCGTTCAAAAAGAAATAGATAATCTTTGGGTTCCTATGGGTGAGGAAAAGTAAGGTGGGGCACCAGCTTTGTGACCACCAAAATGTTGTATAGCAAATTTGATTTGTTCAGGTTGTCTCACCTTTCTTCCATACGTACCTAAATAAGGAATTATAATCCGCTGTATATTTTTCATACTCCTCTTCCCCCTCAAAGCATGCATTTTTTTAGTTTTTCGCTCGACAACGCAGCATCACTAAAACACGATGCTTCCGTTTTGTCTGTTTAGAGCTCTGGAGATGGAGGAGAGAGGGACTCCCTCAAAAGTTGGCATTTTCTGGAGTATTTACTCTTTTTTTCAGTAGCTTTACCATTCCCAGAGGGTTGTTTCACATGCGAAACAATTGTTGTTGCCGAAAAAATTATTATTGTTTCCGAAAAAAAGTGTTCATTATCAGAAATCCTAGTTAAGTTCCGAAATAGTTTTCTCGCTGGTTTTTAACAGTCACCTAATTGTTGTTTCGCCTTTGCAAAAACCCTCCAGTAGTCAAATCATTGTTTATGCACCAAAAGAACATTTACTCCCCTCCTCAATCATTTTGCTCCTTTTAAAAGTGACGTCAAAGAACCCCTCCAATGGCTTTCACACATTTGGTATTGAGCAATACATTTTGAAATGGATTGATTGCATTTGGTTTCGTAGCGAGTCTAACTGGAATAGAGAACTCAGGTAGAATACCTACATAAAAGGTCGTTTACACAGATTTGGAGATTTGTTAAACAATATCATCGCATGTGATCAGGTTAATCTCTAAATGGACCCTCATTACTCATCACCTCATCACAATACCATTACCATAAGCTTAACAGTGCCTATAAAATCGTAACGAATCATCGTTATCTTGGAACACTCGATCTTGTTGATGTTTTCTCGCAGTAAAAATTTCCATAAAACCGTCAACGTGAATAGCTATTGTTTATTATCTACTCGCGGATGTTCTGTGGATGTACCTACCTACCTATTAAAATACAGGGCGGTTTTCCCTATGTCGAAACCTCGAGTTTTTTCAGTGAGATGTTAGAAAGCGCGGAAACGCTACACCCTTCCTCTCATGGTTGGCATTTTTCCAAGAGTAGCTACTTTGACGATTTTATTCAATGATTTTGTATTTTCTTTTCTTGCCTCGAAGAAATTGATTCATCGTGACAACAAGGATTTATATTTATTATTTATATTCTCAGTAAATTTTTTGAAGAACAGTTTAAAAGATTTGGAATATTTTTTTTAACTTGTAAAACTTTTAAAACCAAGTCGAAACCAATATTTTTTAATTGACATTAACGTAGGTACTTCGTCATTTCATTGAGAGTATCAACTTTGGTTACTAAAACACTGCAAATTGTTACACAAAGGTTCATTCTTTTTCCATTTAGACGACCCTTCTGTGTAGATCATCGTTCTGGTTTCTAAATATGACTTCCTGATCTGAGGCTAAATTTTGTGGCTTAGCTTATCTGGGAGCTAAGTTTTAGACTCAGCTCATTTTTTAAACCCCCTTCAGTTTTATGTGGTAGGTAGGTACCCTGCGCAAAAATCAACTTGCCATTCACAATCTCGTTTTTTGTGTGCAATGACTTACCTGACTTCGGAGAAGTGAACGGTTGGTTGTATGTTTTAGCGGGTGGTCTCATTCGATTCTGGAAATGAAAAATCATGTTTAAAATGCAAAATCTGGGGGTGAGATTATTGATGTATTTTTATAAACAATGTCAAGTAAAATAATATTTGATAAAACGCTACATGTACGAATCCACCTAGTTCGTGCCATACTGGTTCCTGTTGACACCTGCCAAACCTATTTCGGGAATAAGGTCCCCTTAACCCGTTGGCCGGAATATTATTATTATTTTCTTGTTGTAATAATAGGGGCGCCAAGACGAAATGAAGTCCTCCGTGCCAAAATATTCCTGCACATGAGGCTTGTTTACCACGACAACGCTTGAATGATCATTGTTGGGTTCGCTTCGTGTAACAGGAACAGCTAAAACCATATCAGAGCTCAGCCAAACCTTTTGTTAACAAATAATGTTCTCACTTCTTATTTTACAAATTTGAATTCACGTAAAAACGATTTATAAATGAAAGGTTGAATAATTTTGTAGTACACGTGTGTAGTATACGCCCATTTCTTCGGACTTCCATAGCTCACGATACATACAAAATTGCTCAAATGCTCATGGTAGTTTGGTGGCTCCAATTTATGGAATTCGAAACCATCTTATGATCAGTCATAGTGATTGATGCGTACCTATATGCTCAAACGTGAACATTGTGGAAGCCCATAAGTTAGTTAGATACCTAGACCTTTGGGTTCTACCTCAAATTCTATCAACACTTTATATATGGACTCTAAACCAAATGTTCTGAAGTGGTGAGTTTTGAAAAAAAGACGTGGTGTGGCAGACTGCACCCAACTCAGCTCACCCTGGCACTTCCTACCTGTTCCTTAGATTACACAAAATCCATGAATAGTGCATGAGACCTGCTTCGCAAGCGGCTTTGACCACAAACACTGATTCGTATTTCATTTGGTCTAGGAGGAATAGCAAAGTACCCCGTCTAAAAGTGCATTATGAGGCGTGATCCTAGGAATTTCGCTTATTCGCGCTTTGAACTTATTATGCACTTTTGTGCATCAGTTATCACCGTACTGGCGCGGGCATGGTAACCAGTAGACAACAATGCACCCACACTGCACACGCATGAATGATATATTATTGCATCACTGAGGGACTGTCAAATTAAAGGTGAGCTCGACATTAAAGCAGCTGGAACTCCTCATTGTGACACATGAGATTTTATTATAAATAATTAGGTAGGTAATTTTAATTTGTTCATTGTGGTTTGCTAGTATACCTATTTATGATATAGTAATAACGCTAACTCCTGATTAAGGGAGTGCTAGTTGGTTTTTGGCTTTCGACCGGCCAGTTGAGAACAAGTTGGTTGTTCTTGATTTGTTTTTCATCCATACGGCAAAAATTTCCCGGCTATTTCCAGCTTGAGATTTCTGCCTGTGGGATGTGAAAGCCCTTAAACTCCTCGATGGATCCGCCAATTTGGATAATTTGATTGGCATACAGATTGGATGAACATTGGGTGAGGGTTCGATAGCAAAAAACTCGGGTTCATCTGCTCTCACCCCCCAAAAAATCCCTCTTTGCGACAAAGTCATTTGTCATGTAGTGTATTTTCCAATATTAAAGCTACCTATTTCAATTGCGTTTCAATTGGATCAACTATAAGGGTATACCATGTTTAAAATTGCGTATGGAACGGAAAGAGGTACACGAACTGTCTGTCACGGTTTGTGACTAGAACGGCTGCACCGATTCCCACGAGGTTTTTTGCTCATCCTCTTCCTTCATCCTCAAACGACTGTCCACCGCGAATGACACACTGGTAAATAAGTACGTCCGTTACTTAAGATAGGGTGTTTTACGAATCTATTACTTACTTTCTTGCATCAGAGAAGTTTCAAGAGCCGGGAGAAGTTGTAGTTTCACAACTACGAAGGAGCTGATATTGATCACAGATTGGAATTGATTGCAGTTGAGGAAAATGAGGAAACTATGATAACTACAAAAAATGAGGAAAATCTTGGTTACGAGTATCATGTAAAACCGTGAGAAAATTATATCTTGCCTTCCCTAGACGTTTACCTCTACCAAATCCGTTCAACCGTTCCAATTCCGAGGGGTGGACCGGCGAGGGATTTTTCTCAAAAACCGGGGGCCCAGGAAACTGCATGGGGGCGCCGATGCCAAAGGGCCCGATGCACCGATGCAGGTTTTCGACAATGGGATGCACCGCTCAGTGAGAGAGAGGGTCGGTCCTTCTCGCTTTGTCATGAAGATTTTTCGATGGAATCACCGAGAAAAGGTTGGGGAGTCTACATATCTAGCCAATGACCGTTGTACAATGACTGGACAATAGATCAAATAGTCATCTTCATAGTGATCAAGCTATGCAGTATGACAAGTACTTATCGGAGTATACGGTTATGGCACAAAATCCTACTGTACATAATGCACTTATAAAGTAAATAATAACAACATCTTTAAACTTCAGTCAACGGTGACCTCTCATTCTCATTATAGTTTGAATGCGCTTTTAGTTATATTTTTCGCCAATACGTAATAACAACATCTTTAAACTTCAGTCAACGGTGACCTCTCGTTCTCATTATAGTTTGAATGCGCTTTTAGTTATATTTTTCGCCAATACGTACATAGCTTCTTCCATATTCACACTTCCCACTCCCTCAATACATAGTAGGTATTATTTATTAACATCTCTCGATATTTATTCCTAAAACAAAGATTATAATACCTATAGCTTTCATGTAATTTACTATTATGGTAAATGCTTTGAAATAGCTTTTCCAATTATGGTTTGCAGGTACCTACAAGTAAATAAGGATTTTCGATAGGGATAGTGTACAGGGACAACGTGATTTTGCTTTATTTCTATACCTCTAGTCTACACAGTGTAGGTATCGATTACTACAAACTGAAATTTAATAAATTATCCTCCTTTCTTGCCTGGATTTCTTAGTGCCAAAAAAATCTTGCCGTTATTCTTCACTAAGTAAATATCTCGTAATTTTCCAAATGATTCAAGTTATTACACAACGGTTTATCTGTTTTATCAAGGAAGCGCATCTCAGTTAGCTTCCAATGGGCTATTTCAAAATCGTTGAGACATATTTCCCAGTCCGAAGTTTCAGATGACCAATGAAATGTTCCACAGTTGCATAAATATTCTCTCTTAGGTTGCACAAGAAACATATTCACCATTTGTATCGAACCAAGGGTGGGCCGGGGGGGATTTTTCTCAAAAACCGGAGGCCCAGGAAACTGCATGAGGGCGCTGATGCCAAAGGGTCCGATGCACCGATGCAGGTTTTTGACAATGGGATGCACCGGGCTCGCCCAATGAGAGAGAGGGTCGGTCCGTTTCGCTTTGTCATGAAAATTTTCGTTGGAATTCGCAGGAAGAGGTTGGGAAGGGGTGCGGTTTCTAGTTATCTAGCCGGTGGCCGTTTTAGTGAGATCGCCAAGTTTCGACACGTGTTTCATCCGAGGAGGTTCCTTCAAAGTCTTCGGTTTCATCCCTTGCTGTGTTTCTGAGGTTCTTGATGATTCGTTTGGACATCCTTTCAACTCGAAAGTTTTGTGTGTGCATAAAACTACCGCTCGGTGGGAGGACATGAAGACCAGACGGTCAATGGCGTCACACGGTAATCATCCATACGTTTTTATACGCGTACTCGCATTCTTAAGACTATCATGTTAGTAGCAACGAATCACTCGTTTGGCTTGTCCCTTGTCCTCTTATTTTGCTTCAAATATACTTAGTTTCTTCCGGGTAGGTACTTAATAACACGGGTACACCTACCAGTACTACTGGAGCTTCCTATTTGGGAGTGAACGTACCTACTCACGTTAATATCACATTTTTCTCGTGTCGTCATTACTGATGCCCTCACTTGAAAAAAAAGCTCAACGAATAAGTTAATCATCAACCGTCCATATTAATATGTCATTTTTATTCATAGGTAGTCGATTAGTCCAAAATTATTTATCCGAAATTGAAAATCACAAAAAATTACTTCACTGTTTACATCACAGTTTAATACACCCCTTCTGCGCTGCTCTACCACTAGTAAACTTTTCAAACTGCATGTTTCAGCATGGTTACTTTTTGACTGGAGTGGAAATAGTAAGGTCTACCACCACTTCAGGACCATTTCAGGTTGGGGCTGCAGGTACGATTGAAATGCTTAACCTCATCGGATCGGAATGGAAAACATGCATGGTTATATAGGAATTTTGCATTGTGGATGTGGATCTTAAAATCTGATTCGGCACCCGTAGAAACCTCTAGATGCGAATTTTCAACTTAAAATTATGTCTGGTTTGAGCATAAACATGGGTGGAAAGAGAATGCGTGACGTCATTTGGGTTCCCCGTATGGGAGCTGAGGGTTCCCACCAGGAAGGAGGTTTCGCTAGTTTTCGCTCCCCCTCACCAAGATCTTTCGAATGACAAAATTTAAATTACCATGCGAGTTCCCCATTTGTTCCGATCATTTCTCTCGTGCTTTACCAATGCCTCTCACCCTGTAGATAGATACTGGGTGTGAACGAGGGGCGCTGGGCATCGAATGCACGACTGTAGTCGCTGTCCCCGACTCTTCAAAGACGCGTTTTAGGTTCTAGAGGTACGTTAGTAACTCGTTCTGTCTCTCCGACACCCCACTTTTTTACTATAACCGCCACTCTGGTTTGAAAATGTACGGTTCATAATCGGATTTTGGGTAGGTGGGCCATCAAAAACTGTGACGTCCTCAAAAACCACATTATTTGTCAATTTTCCAATGAAAACTTCATTCGGTCAAGTCAAAAAACTCCTGGAAGGATTCCTTATACTACAATTATCAAACGGAATGATTCTCTTTTATTTTTACTTTACATATCATGAGCCTTTAGAACTTACCCAACAAAACGTTAAGCACCTTATGGCGCCCTTGAAGACGATGAAATATTACGGTGAATTTAACTTCAGGGTAGTATGGCAGTCCCCGTGTTATGAGTCCGTCATGATTTGTATGACACATAGTTTCCCCGTATTCAATGACGTGAACAGAAGTTCACGATCGTTCACGATTGGCATGGAATTTCTAAGGCTAGGCCCAAGTTTGAGTAAAATTGGGCACATAGATCGTGAAAAGTCATTGTTCGTTGACATTCCCAATTAGATAATAATGGATTCGAAGAGATACCGTCATTAATCCCATCTGCCGGGCAGAAATTCATAGGGGAACATCTTGGGTTTTTGTGAGGGCTTTTCAGTGCTTTTGGCCACAATTTTGATACAATGAATGAATAACTTTGTACACCTTTCTATAAAATGAGTATACACTCGAGTACCTAGCTATTTGAATTTCATCATTAGGTAAATATTAAACTTGTGCATTTTATGAGCAAAGCTAAATATAGATTTCGAACTTCAAAATGACCTAAAAATCCACAATTTAGCTTTAAAATTCGCAAAATTTGCCAGTTGAGGCTAATGTCCATGGCCCTGCGGGCCTTACCTGATGGAATAAGTAAGAGTGATTCAAGTTGGAAATTCAAGACCAAAATGGTTTGGATTGAGAAGGAATTGGATAGTATGGGAAATTGAATACAATAATTGTGAATTATGCGCAAAGATAATTAGATTTCGGACCGCCAAATGACCGAACAAACCACAATTTCGCTTCAAAATTTCCAAATTGTACGTAGGTTGCTGATGTTCATGTTCCCGCGGGTCTCACAATGCCTACATCCGCCACTGAGAAGCTGATACTTTTTTCAACACGAAATACCCATTTCACAATGGTCCGAAGGTGGAATAAAAACTTGCTATTTATGGTGAAAAATTATTTTAATGTATTAATGTTGCGAATTGGAACTTGTCGATCGTTGTGCGCAAAAACCCGCTTGAGGTGTACTCACGTATCACTTACGGTTCAGCCATTAGGGCCTGACCCTCAGCATATACATCATTCAGTCACTAACATAATTCATACTGACATCATGTCTGTTCCCCCGTGGTATACGGTTTCAGTCGTGTTTATCGAAGGTGCAAATTCCCGTAGCTCCAATCGTGAGGTTGACGCCGGCTCTGGGAGATGCGAGCAGTAAACGCCTCGCCCTTTATGGCGCAATGAAAACTCAAAGCCTGGCTTCATTCATAGCTCAATACCGGTCAAGGCCGCTCCCGTAAACACGTCATTATGAGTACTAGACTGTACTATAGTAGGAACTGAGTGCTGAGTCTGCGATTCTGCTCGTGCAATCTGTATAAAATGACACGCACCAACCATATTCATCGATCCTGATGAATATTATAGTACGAGTATCCATCCTACTAATGACAACCACACAATTTGGGGCAGGAAGTAGGATCTACGGTCCCCTGGGCTGAATTTGTGGTGGGGGTTCTCTTAATGCCCCATAAAAGAAATTTAACATTTTGAAATTTTAACCGCTCTGACACACAATTTTAGGCATCGGTATTCTAAGACAATTTTTGGAGTGACGAAAACATTTTGAAGTTGAAATCAATTGTATCTTCTTCTCCCATTAGTTATACTTAGAATCATGTATTTAATTACGAACGTCTGCTTTACTAGATCTCCTTATGTTTCCTTTTACTCTGTAACTTTTTTTATATTTTAACTCGTTTTCCCCATAGTTAGAATGACTTACTCGATTTTTTAGAATGTAAATTGAGCTCGTCCCGTAAATAAAGAAATAAGAAGTTCACGCCAAAAATTATACTGTTAGTAACCTTTCGTTACATATAAATGATAATTTTGGCTACTACTAGTTCAATATGAAACATTTTATGAACAAAAACGTTCATATAACAAGTAACAACTACTGTGCTTTTACCACTATAATTACAGGGATTGAAATGTGACATAACTTGGATATTATGATTATAAGAATAATGTTATCAATAACTGGAAATATGGCTCACAATATTAGTTCGTAGCTCATTGATTTGTGCCTGTATTAATTACTGAGGAAGTCAATTCATGATAATTATGATGTATTCTAATCACAGTTGATGTTCAGCGCAGAGCCCAAAAGCTGAGCGGTTGTCGGTAAAAATTGTTGTTGTTTTCTCTATTCTTCCTACTTGAACAAATTGTTCGCGTGCCCATTTGTTGAAGGGTCGGGTGTTGAGTTTTGTGTGACGAGTTGAAAGACACATTGTAAACTTCCACTGGGCTAGAGGGGTCTGTGACATAAATCCACTTTTATTTTCCAGCCGTCTTGTTTACGCGAGCTTCGTGAGAAGGAACAAAGGTACATTTCGATAAAACATTCTTCCAATACCGCCTAGCGATAATTTTCAGTTCTCTTAAAACCAATCAAGCATAACAGGTTTGGGGAATAATTTCCACAAAATCGTTTTTTGAGGAAATTCGTGGAAGCTATTTGTTGGTGTAAACAAAAGCGAACTGATTCTGTAGCTAGAATAAGTTCACACGTTTGCCCTTTGTAATCACCTTATCGCTGACGATCAACGTACATGTTAAGTATGGAGTTATTTCCATTCTTTTCCCAAAGTCCTATCGCGATATTTGACTTTGGTAAACAATAACTCCATCCCAATACCGAATTCAACCACCGTTGATGCCTTTGTTGATGACTACTACATTCTGCGTTGTTGTGTTGTATTTATCTACAATTTGTAGTATTTACTTATACCCCGAAACGAGATGGTGTCTGGGTATTATCCTTTCGCCATCAATAGGTAGTATATAGCAAATTCTTCCAAAAGGATTGACTTGCGTCACTGCCCAAGAAGCTCATATCCCTTCTCCCATTCCTGTATCAGGGATTACCGTTTTCTTGTTTTGAGTCGTTTTTCTGAATATAACTTGGTTTTAATCGATGCCAACTCTCAAGAGTCTTATCGGCGGAGCAGAATTCAAAACATGGGATCCAGGTAGTTAGCTAGTGGAACTGTGGCTAAACAGAAGGTCTTGAAACTTTGTTGAACCCATCTCTAGCAAGAACACCCTTGAGAGTCGATGTGAACTCTAAACCTTAGCTCCTGTTAGCTATTTTTGATGGAGTCATCGCCTCACCCCGTTCACTGGGTCGCCGAACACTAAGACAGCTTGGATCACTACGGTCACCCATCCATGTAGTAACCACGCATCTGAATACAGATTCTAATCGCTTTCAAGGCGAGCAAGTGCCTAAGTAACAGCCTGTACTTTTCTTCTAAAAATCGCTCCCTCTTTACTAAACCGATTTTGGAGAAATTATTTCCGGATGCTCAGTGTAATCTAAGGTGTTTTACAGAACTGAAAATACTTATCAGTACCTACACAGCGCGTTGGAGACAACGTATTATTGGAAAGTAGTTCCTTCCCGCGAAACTCTCGTAAACTTCAAGACAGTTGAAAAAATACAAGCAGATTTATGTCAGAGAATCCCGTCCTCTAGCCCCGTCGAAGTTTACATTGTGTCTTTCAACTCGTCACACAAAAGTTCCGATCTCGAGATTGACTGACTCATCGTGGGTTCGAGGAACAAAACAAGGCACTCGAAGAAAAAGACACTTTCAACTCGAAGACGTCCTCTCCAAGTGGCAGAGCGTGAGAAACCGCCTCCACTTTCCTTTGTTTTTGATAGGAAACGTTCGAAGCAGCTTGTTACATTGCTTTAATAAATATC
>JAEMON010000005.1:23733867-23747952 GCA_030264115.1 Lygus lineolaris
CCCCCCCCCCCCTCCAACCAATACTCGCGCCTGATACTTGCCCCGAGCCGATGCTTTTTTAATCTTTATATCAAACCTTTCGACGGCAGAAAACGAAGACTAACTCATAAAAATCGGATAAAAAAAGGATAATATTATTGTAATGAACGGAGATGCAGATTTGAACTCCACGGAGCGCCCTAGTTCTCAAGCAGTTACGCCGTTCCTACAGCCTCGTTACGAGCAGAACGCACCGCAGACTATAAATAGAGAAACCTAAACTGTCGTCGGGGCTTTTTTTCCGCGACCCCTTCTTTTCCCTTGTAATCCGATTTCGCACTTTTCAAATCATCCAACGGTACCAGGTTTTATGGTGTAGTAACCCAGGACTGCACATCCGACCCGTTTCTGGGTCCGCGATTGTTTGAAAAGTCGTCGTAAACCCGCGATGGAGTTGATTTTTGTTCTTTCGATCAGGGAACATAGTTCGTCACTTGCGTGCAAACGTTGCAGTAGGCACACAAAATAGAGGTAAGTACCTGCAGCCTCTGCTTCTAGGTAGTTCCTTTTGGAACTTGTGAATTCGAATTTCAATACAACGAGACGCGCCCTCAAAAACGCTCCATCAGCCTACACACTGTTGGAATAAAATCGAAAATCTGGTCAAAGTGAAAACGCGAGTAGGTACCCTTTTCGCGTTTTTAATCTAAAAATAAACCTATAATGCAAAACACTTTTTATTTTAACAAGAAACGCGTTCTATAGCCATGACCTAACACCCCGAGAATGACTCAAAATTCTATCCCGCAAATAACTACATACAGCCGTTGGCGAGGGATTAAATATTCCAAATCCTTGAATTCTTCATTGAATGAAAAATTGAGGTTCTGGGGTCGGCTAAAGACGAATGCCAGACCCAAATCAGTGAACAAAAACCAGGGAATTCGCCGAAGCATGTTCCATGTTTTTTATAATTTTAGCCGTTAGGCTCATTATAGTTTTAGCCTTTAGGTAAAACGCGTCGGGAGGTCCGGGGCATAGAGCTAGAACAGATCTCTAAGGGTCCTACTTTTCAGTGAAAATCTCAACGTTTTGTACATAATAATTAGATACCTTCATGGTCTACATATTCATAATCAGCTTAAAAATGTCCAAGACTTCCGTTAGGGCCTCGTAGATACCCCTTAACCCTATTAATACTGGCACGTGTTGTTTACGTCTGAGCTGTCCTGACTCCCTCCATTGAATTCAATATGAGTTTTTTTTCTGTTTTGTATAGCACTTTTTTTTGGCGAATAATTTATCCCCGAAATCGTAGTTTTTTCCCGGTCTCCTGCCCTGCTAGCCCGAGGCAAAATGATGACGAGGTGTTCAAAGGGCGATGAGAAGGCGTTGAGCCCACTGAGGTGGTCCCTTCGCCGGCAAAAAACTCACACACGAGCCTCCTTCGAAAAACTCATGTTACCCTCGGTCAGCTTGGGCCGTATGCTAAACGGTGTTTTCTTAATCACAAAAACTAGTACAAGCTGGGGCCAGTACAACACAGCCTTTCGGACGTGAGGTTTTTTCCGCCTTGTTGAGTAGAGGAGGAAGAGACTATGCAGGGCTTCGTCTTTAGTGGGTCACACGACTGGCTACACGCTGACACCTTGGGACCTGATTATTTGTTCGTATAAGAAAAACCGTCTGGTGCTAAAGATTGATACAGCACCAATAAAACTCTGAGACCATCTACTTTCCGATCGAATCATTGCCTTCGGAACGGGTGACTTCACATCAGTTTTGTATAAACAAGTGCAAATTCAAAGGCTTAACAATGAAGTAACGGAGGTTCAACTATTTTTCTTTCCTGTATAACTTTCCCTTCCATTTTTTCTTCAGTATTCGTTTTTCCTTTTTAGCTACTCCTGATCCAAGTTGCAAATTCAATGTTCTTTGGTTCGTTCGTTTGTCGTAAAGGTGTCCGTCTAGTCTCACCCGCCCAAATAAGATCAATATGGGTACTGTCGGTGATGCAATCTATAGAATCCTTCTATTCTATATTCCAAGCAATCCGATCTTCTCTTGCTCATCTACAACATGGGAGGATGAAAGCAAAACATATATTTATGCTAGAAACCGAAAGAAGTGTATTTCAGAGAACGTGAGAGATTTACTCCTCACAATGGATGCAAATTTCTCTTTTATTAGATTTTAAAATGTATTGCCATTAGTAGAATATAGGGTTTCAGGGTAGTTGAGCATCGTATGAGCCGTGGGCTAGTCAAAAAACTCGTTCGACATGTAGGTAGGTATAGGCCCTTTGTATAGTTAATGACTCTGAACGCAGTAGCACTGCCAAAAAGATCCGTGGCCGCCCATTCTTTCAGATTCCCCAAGAATAATATTGTATAATTTTCTACAGACTCTGAAAGTTTCAAGTACAGAATCTCACTTGTCACTTGTCACAGTGCGTGCGTATATTTATTGTTGATATTTTCTTAATCGTGGAGTAATTGGCAACTTCCCACCTGATTTACGGGTGTTCAATGCCATCAAGCTCATAGTGATGGGCCGACTATGATGGAAGTAATTCTCGAATCAACGAATTCTTCTTCTAATAAGTACTGAACTCGTCGTGGACTTTATAATTATTATGGGGAACTTGCATGTTTATTTTTTATTTTGTAATTTGGAAGATCTTAATGAGTGCTTTCCAAAAAGGTGCTACATGAGGGGTATCCGACGATTGAAACTTACCGACAATGGGTCTTGTAATTTGAACCAAACTTACGTCACCGACCCCCCGCCTGCCTGGGAGGGCCCCCCTCCCTGTCCTGGAACCTGAATGAATTCACGCGCTCCCTTTCAACCTATATTCTGGGCAAACATGCCTTAATTTCAAGCTGAAAATTAGCACCAGGGGGTTTAGAGGTTCATAATGCAAAATTCCTGCAAGAAATATTTCCAATTAGAAAGGTCAAGCGCGAAAAGAATTCACATTGATTCGACGCAAATTTATATTTTGTATTGAGGAAGCAAGTTATATATAAAATTAATGTGTTTGTATGTGGATAGTAAGTATATTTATGATTAAGAAAATTGTAATTGCATTCCTTCATTTTTAAAAACTGTCCCATCAGTTGCGGAACAATGATGAATGAAGGTAGAAGACGATTGTCTTGGTTAACCACTTTCAGCTGGATGCACCAATGAAGAGAGTTTTCTGGTGAAGTCTAATGTATATTCTCTTTAGTCTAAAGATAATAGGCATTATTTGTACAGCTGTTCTCATGTCTGCCTCCGACGCTTTAATACTGCCTAGGCGTGATAGTTTGGGGGCTTCTCTGATGGTCAAGACCAAATCGTGTGTTTGCCGTCATGAATAATTTTCAAACTCAAAACTCAATGAGCAACACTGGAAGGGAGAGATAGAAGCCTTGTCAAGTTGACCTTGTTCCAATGGGACGTTCCTAATGAGAGGCACTTGGTTAATTCTTAATGATGTGGAGAGGGAACCACCACCAAGTGAAGGTTAACGTTAACCACCCAATAGCGGATGACAGTGGGGGTATAAAGGGTACCTGACTACCTGGCCGACCCGGAGCTCCGCCCATCGGCCTTTCGATTGGACGGAGGTAACTTCGAAAGGACTAGAAAATCGCAGTTCTTTCTTGGAGGCCCCCAATAAATAACAGTTATCGATCCACTGGTCTGCCCACGTTGCACACTGTATCGCTTGAAGTGGGACTGTTCCTCTGATGCTGAGTGCTCATGAGCTCCAACAGTTCCAATTGATATGAGGATAGCTACTGCATCCTATCTAAAGCTGAGTACTCACTTGTAAAGACTTGCTGTAGTTACCGATTGTAGCCCTGTATCGTGGAATAATACGGGTTTTGCAAGTTACTTACCTACTATTCGCAACTGTACGGCAACATGCAGAATTGTCTGATAGCTATTATAACTAAAACTGCAAATTATTACACAAAGGTTTATTATTTTCTGTATAGATCGCCCATCTACAAAGATCCTATTGACATAAAATACCCACCTGCCGCGAGGTTCACAATCGTCTCTTGGCGACAATGAGTAGGTACCTTCTTGTAATTATTATTATCCGAGAGTTGTATCATTCATTCATAATGAAATTCACTAACTAAGGAAGCTTCTGAAAGTAAACAACAAACTTGGTTACGTGGAATCGAAAGAAAGTCGCATTTGAACGGAGATTTTGCCTACTCGGGAAGAATTGCGATTCACACTCGTGTTTCTTCTCTTTTTTTCGTTCAACCCTTAGGTCCTTACAGGGAGCGAACGGTTGGTCCTTAAACGCTCCGCAAGGTCTCATTCGACGCTAAAAATTGTGTTCTATTTTAAATCGATGGAAAAAATATACCTTCCTATTTGAAATGTTCGAGCTAGGGCGTTTTGATTGCATCCCCTATTTTCTAACCCTTTCAGAAGACTGACGGTAACGCCAAGCTTCGCGCCACAACTAGACCCCGAATGGAGCCGGTATACCAAATTTCATTCATTTTGGTCCATGGTAACAAAGGAAAGTGCCGCGTACGGTGGACGGACAGATTTTTTTTAATTCGATTTTTGGATTCTACGTATCTTGAAACGTAAAACCTCAAATTTTGAGGGGAGGTTAACTTTTTTTTTGGTACTCGATTCCAAAAGTTCATTATTGAAAATAATAAACCAAAATGCTAGGACATTTATCCGTTGTCATGGATGTGATTTGCAGTTATCTAGCAATTTAAACACTGCTGCACGAGTTGCAGTTGTCAGTAAATAGCATAAGGTGATGTTGGAGGTCACCACCTAGTTGTGAACATTCATTATTTCAGACCATCATGGTCTTGGTTGATGGAAGACTTTTCGTTCCTGCGATTTACTCGTCGTCTCTCAAGAAAGTCCTCTGTAGTCAGCCGAAGTGTTCAAACGAGTTGAAGCCCACAGAAACTGCACTTCCATCGTGTCCCCTCGACCCGTTGTCGAAAAGTGCAACTAAAGGTTCTGTAGGTGGAAGGGTCACCTTTTCGGGGGCATTTTTTCACTGCGGATAAGAGGGTGGACGGATGAAGTAGAGAAACCAGAGCTATTAAATCTCCTTCATTCGCAAAGGGCTTAAAAGAAAACCGGTCGCAACCCAGTGTGGGCCCACCGCTGTCAAACTACCCTCAGCTCTGATCCTCTCTTCAACCTGACTTCCTCCGGATTTGCAAAAGATTCTTCCTTGGGGTGGCAAGTCCTCCTCGCCCATTTAAAGATATATTGCTTATTTATTCAAATTTCTTCAAAGGGTACGATCGGAAACCAACGGCCGGAATGGCCTTTTAGAAGGATCTTTTCCTCTCCAAAGAATTTAACTGTCGGGAACCCTGGTTCCTACAACCATCCATAACTCATTCTCAGGACAATGATGAGCGTCTTTCACAATGCCTTCCTTTTTAACCGGCTGTACATTTTTATAATGACTTTGGCGGGGAAACTATTCTCTTGAGGGTCTCTTTGAGCGAGATCCGATTCAGATTCATTTGCAGTTTTCTTCCGTTATTGCTCTGTGGATCATTTTGATTTATTCTGGACCGGCCCGCGAACGGTTTCCGGTCATTCCCACGTAACCCTCTGTTCTGCCCACTTCTTTCTCTATTCTTACAACATTGGACAATTTATTGTGCAATCGCGATTGTCGGCCTCGAAGCTTAACTACTGTATCTCGAGGTTTCTCGTAAAAGTTGGCACCATTTTCGCTAGTGTAGATATCACAAGATCTATCGCAGGGTACATTCGTGCATTATTTTATTCTTTCAAATCGTAGATCTACAGGAGAGCTTCCCAAAAAGGTGTAATATGCAGGGTCGGAAATTATTGGAAGTGGGTGAAAACGGGGAAGAGAAGAGCGTGTGAAGCCATAAGTAAAATTTTTGATTGATGACGTCGTGCTTTTATTTTTCTTCAGCTCATTCAAATTAATAATAATAATAAATCAAGGGTACTCGGATCTCGGACCTGAAAATCAAGATTCAAGGGTATTCGAGGATGCTAAACCCAATTCTGAGTTGAAAAGAAGCGAATGCCGTCCCGCAACTACTGTTCCCTATAATCGTATAATAGGCCGTATAATCGTATAACCTCAACAATTCCATCACTACTTTACTCTACGATCAACATACTTAAAATTAATTATAATCGTATAATAATCTGTGAAGCCGCCGTAGAATCAAAACAAGAAATTATTTTAATTCATTGCCTTTGACTTAAATTGACCAAACCAATGACCCTAAAGTTCTCGCATTCTTGGCCGAATTTTGATGTTTAGCGAACTTTTTTCTCTCCATTTTCTTCCAACATTCTCATAGGCATCATAAAATTCTAAATGGATTTCATGTTATAGGTAAAGCTTACCATAAGTTTTGGACAGATGCAGTAGGTATAGGTATATAATATCTTCTTCAGTAAGTATCTACCTGAAAATGTTCGACAGAATATCCGCGGTTAAAGGAAAGATGACAGTGAAATTTGTTGACAATGAAACTCCTCCTGACCCTACGCTTTTTTCGAGAGGTTAAAATTCCGTGACCCACATACGGACCCCGTCTGCGTTGAAGGGCTCGAAGGGGCATAAAAAACCGTCTGACGGGCTCCCCAGCACTTTCAAGTAAATCTCGCGCTGCATTTGGGCTCAGGTCAGCTGTTATTAACTTCGCCCTTTGTGCACTCGACGGGCCCTTAATTTCGACCGAGTTTCGGGGATATGCACCTCTCCCACTCACGCACGTTATTCATTTTTAAAACCTTTGTCTCTGCAGGGGGAAATCTGTGACGGGAGGTCTTTCAAAGAGTCTTCCGAACAGCATGTTTGGGGTTACTGTAAAATCCTTAGTATTAGTCCGCTGAGCGCGAATAACGAGGCAGTTCCGATCCATTTGGTGTTTAGGCTCGGCCGCCTGGAGTTGTTATCGTAGGCTTTTTGAAAAATAAACAGGGAATTAAAACGCTGCAAATTAGTACACAATGGTTTATTATTTTATATATATGGATCACATAATATCTGTAATGATCTATTATAGATCTATTAAAGATCTATTATTTTATAAATAGATCACATATCTGTAAAAATCCTATTCTTACATTAAGTACTGGGGCATAACGTGAATGAAATGGTCGAAAATGGACAAATAGAGGCAAAAATGGAGGTATTTTCTACATAAGTACCTACCTACTAGAAGGTACTCAATACATGCACTCATTGATAGTAACGAAACAGTACCTACCTACTCACCATGATTATAGGGTATTTACCAAATATATATCGTCATATCGGCTAGGAATCTATAAGAATCATCCCCCATATAGAACCCATCCCCCTGAACCTTGACAGCCCCGCAAATCCCCCTAAGAGCGATGAACCCCACCATAGTTGACATCACTGACTATCACTTACCGCATTATAAACGCGGTATTGTTAGAGGAATTGTAAAATGGAAAATTTTCTTGAGTTTCCCCTCTTGCCAAACGCGAGGAAAATTTAAATTATACCGAGCTAGAGAAACAAAGCGAGTATGGAATGACGAAGAAGGTTTATTTTATGATCAATAACGATATAATGCCAAGTGTCATGCCAATGAACATAAACGCAGCTTTGAAATATCATCCTTGACTTATATCACGTATTATTACCGAGCTACCTACTACTGAAACGACGTATTTATATTATTTGACATCCGTTTTTGGTCCGTTCGATTTAGTTTCAGTTGTCATGACACATCAATTTTGAAGGCTTCGAAAAACACGTTTCCCCGCTGGATCGAAATTAGTTTGAATGTCCAAAGTTTCTATTAGCCAAACTAACATGACAAAGGTATAACTAGTTGAAATCGGCTGTCCTGACAAACTTCATGTCCGTCTCTGTGAGAGGACCGCTAACAGGTAGTATATTATTCATGTCCATTAGGTTACATCTGACGCGGGTTGAAGTTTTCAGACAAACGTCAGAGCTTTTCGATGAAACCAGTTCGTCAGGGATCGTTTCTGTCGTCAACCGACTGATTAAAACCCATTTCTCATCTGAATCAACGATGAATTGGTTATAATGAATGTTTAATGCGCTCATCACATAATTGTTTTTTGTTCTGTTCACAGGTACGTTGGAATCCTATTTCAATCAGGAGAAGTGAACCATTACGCTGGTTTAAGTATGTGCCTTTGAAATATTCAATATGAATACGTCGAGTATACCTAATATAATTATGGGATAATAGGTAAATAGTTTCAAAAACCATATCTTCCAAAGTAATGGGTTCTAATTGTAATTTGTTGGTTATATAACCGATATCACGGGATTCAATTTGAAATGAGTAAAAATGCTGGACAGAATACCTAATTAAATGAGACGGAATAAAGTACTACAAGTGCAAAAATCTATTGTTGGGTTTTAAAAACATCCAGGGATTTTCCCGATGTCCAAACCCTATTGAAGAAACAACATTTGGAGTTTCCATTTGAATGCTTCCCTACCTCGCTTCCTAAGGAAAATAGAAGTGGGAGGGGGGGTGAGGGGGGGGGGGGTGTCTCGTAGGACACACTGTAATGGAGAACACGCATGGTTATTTTTTATTTTAGCGTTTGCAATATTTCAGAGAGGGCTTTTCAAAAAGGTGCTACATGATGAGTATCCGATGATTGGAACTTACCGAAAGTGGGGCTTGTAATTTTAAAATAGCTTATGTGTAGATAAATAAATGAACGCGTCGCCCCAGCAGAAGATATCTGGCATTAGAAGCGGTCCGAAAAATGGTGATCACAATTTAATATTGAACTGTAAAAAAAAAGAAATGTTTAGCCTATTATGAGCCAAATTTTGAATTTTAGCGGTGAACATTTTTTTGTGAAGGGATGTGGTACCTACCTATATTATTTGAAACACCTCAACATTTCCGTACGTAGCTTTTCCAAGTAGCCTATCGAGTAATATAATTTATTTTTGCCGGCATGACTTCGAGCGTCAAAAATCGCAAAGAATTTGATTACATTTCCACAAATGCTTGAACGTGTATCAAGTCCTAAGTCATACTGCATAACTGGTAGTTACTTTTGTAATTTCTGTTTGTTGAAAGGTTACCAACCTATGTCGATAATTAATGTGCTAAATTAAGTAGGTACCTAGCCTATTTATCAGAAGATTATCCACAAACAAAGTCGTATTCGACTAGTTACGAAGAAAAACTAAATTTCAACCGATTATTATTTACCTAAGTAAATAATGCATGAACAAGTATGGAGCATTTCTAACGAAATAGGACCTTGCAGAGTGGGTGAATAATACCAAATATTGTCCGATTATCACTTCGGAGGGTTATCTAAGTATCTGTCTTGTATGATTCGGTGAACGAGTCGATCTCTCCAGATGAACCACTTTTTAGAATTGTCGGCAATTTTTAGTCACTTTTTACATTTGAAAATTCAGAATTCTGGACTACCCTCTAGAAAATGAATGAACGGTTGTGAAATAGGTAATGTTTCCAGTTTTGCATGTTCGAACCGGTTGCAGTAACCCCACTGTTCACTAATGGGTTACCGCCTTCCAACGGAGAAAGTTACCTGCATGATCTGATCATCAACGACAAGATCCACACACTCCTACTAATTAGTATTCATCGCGGAGAGGACTTGAAGAATATCTCCTGTAGTTACTTATCCCGAGATTCTCTGACAATGAGTCACGACTTGACTGCCAATCCGATTTCGAACTGAGGTAGCGTTTTAAAGCTATAGTATTGGAGGTGGTGAGCAAATATTTTGCATTCAACTACAACTAAAGATGTATCTACCTTCGTCGCCAACTACCTGTCCTCTGAATTCTCCCTGCCTTATTATTACCATATCGCCAGCTCTTAATATTGATTTTGATTCCATACAGCCTGCGTATTATGGAATGTTTTGACATGCAAAGCTCTAGTTGAATGGCATCCGGGTTTTAATAAGTTTCTTCGTGTTTTCTCCGGATATTATAAACTTATAATCATAATTCATTCATCTTAAAATCAATTACGAATGTATAACATACATAATACGCTCTCAGCCGAAGAATTTTCAAAATCACGAACGTGGAAGAATGCCTACAACTCCGTCGCCCCGTGTGGCTACAAATTATAACACAGTATAAAACATAGTACAATTTACATAGTACAAGTATAAAACATTTGTCCAAAATGTGAAGAAAGTTGATAAGATGTCGATTAGAACCATTCCAAGGTGTTCCAGAAATTGGGTTTTCAGCTGATTGCAATACTTTCGTTTTGCGAAGAAGAAAAAGAAAAAAGAAAAAAATAAATAAAATAAATATCACACCACACTTTGATGGTCCCTAAATAGACTCTCTTGTACCTATACTAGTCAACAATAGCTTTTAATTTTGTAAACAAAATAAATGATCACAAGTTACTTTATCATGTTACCATCATGTTGCTTCCGCAAATTCAAAGGCCCCTTAAATCTTACTCGTGACTCGTATAAGTTTCGATACCAAAATATTGGTCCCGCCGTAACAATGAACTAATAGTTAATAGTCTACGAAAATTTGCTAAAAGCTTTACTAGTGTTTGTTTATGAAATTTTCATGGTATCTCGGGGAGTCCCTCTAGTAGTTAGTTTATTCTACCTCAATTATGACGTTGGCTCCTCTACTCCATTTACATAGGCACACAACAATTACCCGCTGCATCCCACTTTACACAGAAACGAACGAAACCAAGTAATAAACTTCTCGTAGCTACTCTAAAAATAGTTAGAAGCCTCATCTCCTGGTGGTTGGAACGCGGTTCAGCGACTGATGGCTCTTCCGACGGATTTACACTCACGTTCGGTCCCTCCGAGCCATTTTCTTCGTCTTATACCATTCTTCAGGATAGGTATGCAAGAATGAGGTTTCGGAAATTGAGTGGTTTTTGTTTTGTAGAAATGATTTCTGGATCGATAGATATTGCATTTTAAACGCTAAGAATTTCTGGGAAAAGGGTTTTGGTTCGTTATTTTCGATAATGAACCTTTGGAATCGAGCATGAATATTTTTTTTAACCCCCCTCCTCCCCTCACTATCTAATGTTTTACGTTTCAAGGTAGGTACGTGGAATCTGGAAATTGAATTAAAAAAATTCGCGGCACTTCGCTTAGTTACCATGGACCAAAATTAATGAAATTTGGTATACCGGCAGGCACCATTTGATGTCTAGTTGTGCCCCGAAGCTTGGCGTTACCGTTAATCTTCTCTGGGGTAGAAAATAGGGGTTGAAGTTTTCAAAACGCTCTACCTCGAAAACGTCAAATAGGAAGGTTTTTTTTCATCAATTTCAAATATATCACAATTTTTAGAGTCGAATGAGACCTCGCGAGAATTTTAGGACCAACAGTTGGCTCCCTGTAATTAAGTTTCGCCCTAAAAAAATAGCAGGAACATGAGTGTGAATCGCGAATCCTCCGAGTAGGCAAATTTCGCGTTCAAAGATCAGCTGATCAAATGCAATTTTTTCATATTCCACCTGGTTGAGTTTCTTTTTTACTTTTATAAGCTTCCTAACTTACTCAATAATGGTATGAAAGACCTGCTTACAACTCTCGTATAGTAATAATTATGGGTATAATTCAGATATAAACTTATCGTACCTACTCGTCGAATTGTGAAACTCGTGTTATAATTACGGTAGGTACTTACTATTAGTATGCACAAATACGATCTTTACAGGATGGGTGATCAATATAGAAAATAATAAACCGTTGTGTAATAATTTGCAGCGTTGGTTTCTACCTACTACGTTACTTGGTTATACCTATCTTGAACCTTTGGACCTGATATCTGTAATTAGATAAGTAGTGTTTTATACCAGGTAATACTACCGTATTCGCGTGAAGTAGGTACCTACAGTCAAAAGAACGGATTCTTATATTTTTTTTCCCCCGGCGATGGTAGGCCCTATAGGTTCATCAAGTACGTTAAAACGTGGGTAAATAAACTTTTTTTTTTTTCAAGCTCGATTTCAAAGGACCGTTATCGATCAGGGAAATAGTGATAAAAGAAAAACGTGCGATATCAAGTCACCTGTGGGACTCCTGCGAGTTACTCGCATCCCGCTGACCTGGTCCGATCGTGACCATTTAGGAGTTAGAGAGATCTTATCAATCTTTTACGAAGCCCCGTAAACCCCCATTTATTGCCTGTCCCTTTATTGCCACCCCCCCTTTGCAGTTTCTCACTACCGCTTTCATGCTTACGATTTATGATCATGTTTTCCCTCCATCTTCGACGGAGTTCGTTCGTACTCGTTTCTTCCGCTAAACACACATCATTCGACCTTGTCCGTCTTTATTTGAAATGTTCATAGTGCTGACATCTATGATTACACAAAACGCTGCACGTTACATACACCAGACATACTTACTTGATGGTAACGGTGCAGTGCCGTATTATCTTCCTATTTCTTAGTCTGCACTGTCACACTACTTACCTTTCTATTTCCTAGTCGAGCTCCAAACCTGGGGAGCTGCCAACTCCAACAGAACAGTAATGTTGATATTTATGTTTAAACATGCCATCCCCGCCGAGGTTGTTCATCTACCTGTTTGTCTAGCTACCATCTCCGTCAGTTCAGTCATCCAATGGCCATGAAATGACCCTTCCAAGTAATGTAATCTTAACGCAGACGTGACATTGTCGATTCAAAGGGTTGAAAATTTCATAAAATGCAATTCTGTGTCGAATTTAGGTATGCGCATTCAGCTCGTATTCTTCTACATTTCAGTTTCAGATTCTGCAGTAGAATTTAATGAAAAATATATTAACAATGAAAAGAAAGAAGGTTGATACACGTAACGCGCAACCACGGCACTATACTGCCTTCCTTAGCCAAAAAGTCGTATACGATTTTTTGGCCAAAATGAGTTAATAGTACCCCCCCCCCCCCCCCCCCCCCCCTACGCTTAAAGTATTTTCATGGTGATGAGGGGTATTGGATATCACTTATATCTATAAAAAAAGGAATCATGATGGATTTCATGAAAGTCCATTGAAGCATTTTGGATAAATGCTCAACTGATTGCTGAAAACCAAGTTTTCACCTATTTTTATCAAAATTATTCAAATTCATATTTATTTCAAATTTTTGGAGTCTGAATGAGATCCTTATCCTGGCTGAGTTCTGGCAATGTTGTTTCAGGTCGATTGCAACGCTTTTCCTTCACATTTCGGATCAAGATACGGCTGAAGCCAATTTTACAAAGAAAAAGATAAATGAATTGAGACTCATAAATGAGCTAATAACATAACACACTTCACTTGAATTGGGCAAGGTATTGCAGAAGTTGACGCTCCAGACTGCAGAATGAATCAAAAAAGAAGTCAAAATTAGTGGCGAGAATAAATTCGTTTGTTGAACGTGGCAGACGGTACAGAAGACGATGCATCAGATTGCAGTATTACTGCATGAAGACATGTAATGACAGAGTAGAAGTAACACGGTATAACAGTGGCGTAGCGCGGTTAATACCCCCCCCCCCCTCACCAACTCACAAGATAACCCTTACTCACGACCTCACGACAACCAACCTGCTTACGGCAGGACGTCTAGTGAACTTGTGGTGTTGATAGCAGGCCTTAAAATGACGAATGAAATATATTTACAAACACTTTTCATGGTTTTTGTTTTTGTTACCATAAAAGTTCAACACATACACTTGATTCGCAAAACAGAAATGTCCGACGCCTGACCGAGAACTGGCCGAGAGAGTTAGCAAACAGCGGTAAGGGTATGTAAGGATGGTAGGGAAAATGGCTAGAAGAGGAGAGTGAGCGAGCTTTTTTTAATTTTCTTGGAATTTGTGAGCTTTTTCCCAAATGTCCATCTCGAATTATTGAGCACTGGCATAGGTATCAATCACACTACACTCGCTTATCAAAGTATCATTTTCTAAGATTATTAGTTAAATATATGAGAGCTTGTAATTATTATGCAGTACTGTAAGATGCATTCGTAATAATAGGTAGGTTAATCAGGTGCAACTAAATAAATTCCAATTCTAAATGAACTTTTTGACATTTCATGTCTTTGCTATGGCACACAACCA
>JAEMON010000005.1:23775058-23791334 GCA_030264115.1 Lygus lineolaris
TTCTTTGTCCAGCCCAGCCATCCTAAACATAGGAAAATATGGTATATTTGGAATCAGCGAGAAATTCCCTATAAGAATCACCCACCAAATCGGTCAAAATGATTCTTTGAAAATTCGCTCATCAACTCATGCTGCATGAATGGAACTTTCAGAATGAGTCAGTTACGTTTTCTCAAATAGGTAGCTACGGCGGTCAATATAAGACGATATTTGTGATTTTGTCAACTGGTCTTTGTGATTTTGAATGAGTCATATAATTTATTGATTACCACATTTTATATTAGGCACGTACCACGTAGAGGTTGTGGTGGATGTCTTTCAGATTTTATATTATGTTTCACACTTTAAACTCACATCACATTTAACTTGCCAACCCTCTCACTATGCGAGTACCCCCATATTCAACGTATTTCCACTGAGGGTAGCTGTCTCCTTTTAAGCTCGAAAATTTATGGTCAAGTATGGTCCATTTGGACCCAGTTTTTTGCACGAAAACTGTCAATGTTCATGGTTTTTTTTGGGATGTTCGGAGAGGCAATTTGTGCGGAACGACGACATATTTGATCGAGTTCAAATTTTTCTCGCGTATCAAAGGGATTTCTGGACTATAGGCCAACTTTTCGGGGTTCTTGGACCACTGTTCGTCGGGACACTCAGGTTTCCACAGAGTCTGTGATATCAATCATCCATCACCGTAGTGTAATCACTCTTCTGTAATCAAAATCTGATCAAACTAATCGCTTCTTCTCAGTCAACCACTGACTCTCAGTCGGATGATTGATGACTGTTGATTTTCAGATACATTTTATTTGTAGATTTTTGATTGGAGAGAGCTTTTCCCTCACCAACAGGGAGCATTTAGTAGACGTAGAACAAAATATCCTTGTGCCGACATGGAAACTTATTGGCTCCGGTTTTTTTATTAAAAATCTAATGTAAGTACATAAAATTAGATATATATTGAAATATAATAGCTACATCAAATTCTATTGGATGGGTGGGTGTATGGAGGTATTTTTCTCAATAAATTATCATTCGCAGGTAGGACTACTGGGTTTTTATAGGCATGTTTCGTGTCTTTGATAATAATTGCCGACCTTGAATCGTACTATGAGTTACGTAACAAGACCTCAACGATGACGATTTGCTATGGCTGCTTGGGGTGAAAACTGCTTATTGCTCAGTAAACGTGCTTCAAGAACCGAGCATGAAGTTGGTTGATGTTTTGTGCTTCTGATTTCGTATTAAAATGTGCAATATGAATTGTTTTTGATCTTCAAACTTTCAAAATTATTTCTTCCTATTCACGAATGCATGTTTCTGTAAATTTGGGTCATAGAATTATGAAAGTATCTACCTACTTGTCGCATGATTGTGCATGATCAGTCTGAGTTTTCCGTTGATACTAATACTATTCGAACGTACCAATTTCTTCATTTGGTGTAAAGTGCTCGATTGAACATAACAATACCTAGAATTACACAATAATTACGAAAGAAGATTATTATTGTATGGGAAAGGGACGGGAGAATACTTAGGTATAGGCAGGAGGGAGAGAGGGGAATTTCCCCTTTATGAGGGGATTGCTATGTACAGGAAGGGGGGAAAGATGTATAGGAAGGGTTGTTTGTCTTTAGATCTAGAAGGAGAATGATTCCCGGAACAGTCTGTACGGGGCCCAAATCAACAATGGGGAACTTGCATGGTTAATTTCATTTCGTAATTTGAATGTCCTTTAATGAGGGCTTTCGAAAAAGGTGCTATATGAGGGGTATCTGACGATTGAAATTGACCGAAAATGGGTCTTGTAATTTGAACCTAACTAACGTCTCCCGCCCCCCGCCTGACTGCCCCCTTTTGCGGAACCTAAATGACGTCACGCGCTCCCTTCCTACCCATTTTCCGGGCAAATTAGCAGCAATTTTAAGATGAAATTTGGCACAAGGTGATTAGCCGGATACCGTCAAAAATTAACACCAACGATACAACTTATATGTATCCATAATGTAAATAGTTAATTTCAACTATCCGATTAATAAAATCTGAATAGCTCAACTCACAAACCTCGTTTTGGCACCGTTGGGTTCAGATCTTTTTGTCCCGATTCGACGTGAAAAGTAAGTGAAATTGCAAGATCTTTCGCTAGTAACCAACTTTGTTATCTACTCAAGCTACATTTTAAAATACAGGTTAGGTTTCCCGTGCTTTTTGGCAATAGGGAACTTGCATGGGTAGGAATTTTGCATTCAACGCCCCTCAAAACCGCCTTGTGCCAAGTTTCATCTTAAAATTGCTGCTAATTTGCCCGGAAAATGGGTAGAAAGGGAGCGCGTGACGTCATTTAGGTTCCGCAAAAGGGGCCAGTCAGGCGGGGGGCGGGAGACGTTAGTTAGGTTCAAATTACAAGAACCATTTTCGGTCAATTTCAATCGTCAGATACCCCTCATATAGCACCTTTTTCGAAAGCCCTCATTAAAAGACATTCAAATTACGAAATGAAAAAATAACCATGCAAGTTCCCCATTGTTCATTTGGGCACCGTACAGACTGTTCCAGGAATCATTCTCCTTCTAGATCTAGAGACAAACTCCCCTTCCTATACATCTTTCCAACCTTCCTGTACATAGCAATCCCCTCATAAAGGGTATTCAGTCAAGTTTGAGGTGAAACGATTTCGACGTAGTTTGCTGCTATTAGCTACACAATGTCTGGCTGCCGCCGGGCGGGAGACTTGCTACTTTACATTAATATTTTAATATTCATGATGTATTTATACTATTATTGATAATTAAAACTCCCTCATACCGTACGGAAATCCGGAAGGCTGCCGTTCTCCTGGATATTGAATAAAATTACGGTCTTGGGCTTCACTTATCTAATTTAAACATTTCATGTATAATTATAATGAATTAGTTGTGTATCCAGTTATAAAATGATTTGCATAAACCTATTCCAGCACGCACAATAAAATAACAACAGCTAGTAATAGACTAGAGGGGCGACCAACTAGTTCATCTGACTGAACGAGTAATCGCACAGTGGTCGGAAATTGTCATTTTCCGGCAAAAACTATGTTCCACTCCAAATTAATATGCAATTTTACGCTCCAAATATACCTAATGTCCCCATAACTAAAACGGCTAATTCACACTGCCAACTGAAAATGCATGTGACTATTGGAACCGCCGAAAATTGTTTTTGTATAGAATAAAAGTTGAACACTTAAGAAGTCCGCGTCGAATGAGACCAACGCTGGCTCACCTACTCAGTAGGTACCCATGTTTTATGTGGTTCTTAAACGTTTTGCTTTTTCAGTCGTGAAGGAAAAAGTAGAGAAAAAGAAAAGCTTGGAAAACCACCAAAAATCATGGCGACTGTGTCGGTGACCTGGCGTTGGTCTCATTCACCGGGGAATTCTCAGGTCTTTGAATATTATTTTACAAAAACAATTTAGAGTGGTTCCAACTGTCAAAAAAGTGAATTTTCGAGGGTCTTTTTTCTAAATGATTACGGTGATTGTTAGCCAACTTAGGTGTAAGAATATCATGGTAGTTATACTTGGAATCAGAGCAAAGGGGATGGAAGATGGAGCCGAAATCCCATGGCTGAGGGACTAAGTTTTTTGTTAGTGTTTTTGTTTTGGTTCTTTTATCGCCTACTATCCCATGACTACCCCATAGTTACCTACCTACTACAACGTGCAAATTGTTCTGTACATTTTTAGAGGAGCATGGTTTCTACCGGATCCGAACCACTGTGCTTCGTACCGTGCGGGGAAGCGTTTTCTGAAGCCGAAGTGGTGCGTAAGAATAGTTCATTTTGTGGGACTCTAGTTCAGTTACTCAGTTCACTCCTTAAAGGAGTAATTCTTTTATGTTAGTTCTTTTGCACTATCGTTCCTTAATACTATAAAATCCTCATGTAGTATCCACGATCCACCACATCTTAGAGCTCTCAAGTCCATACTATACACTCCTCATCCTTCATTCAATGTACGTGGAAGTAGGATCTATGAATCATGGGGATCCTACTTCAGAAATCAGAAATGGATCAGAAATAGAATATTATATTCCTACTTCCTGATAAAAACATTCCAAAAGATCTGAACTCGAAACACCCTAGAACAAACTACAGCAAGTACCTACCTTGGTACATACTTAGAACGACAGCAGAGACGTCGTTCTATGGAAAATAAACCAAATACCATGGATCATATAAACTACTTCCTTGGATGAACTATAGGACTATCATTCTATGAACTAGGAAAAGAACTAACTAACCAACACAGCCCCAGTGAAGGATTGAACTAGGAGTTGGAAAAGAACTAAGAACTAACAACTCCCATTCCCCCCTCCCTTACAGTGTCTAGCAAGGAACGTGAACTGAGTAGGTAGTTCTTTTCATAGTTCTTTGAATGATGGACATTGCATAATAAGGAGTTTATAGTATCACCAACCTGTGCTCTGTAGTCCCAAAAGTGGTCAACGGGGAACTGAGTACTTAGTTCTTTCCTTACTCTTAAATCTTTTACACGAAAGATGCTGGATACCAAAATAAGGAGTTTATAGTATCACGAATCCTTGCTCTGTGGTCCTAGTGAAAGTGAACTAAGTCGAGGAGTAGTTCTTTTCAAGGAGTTAGTTCTTCAGGAGTAGTTCAGTCCAGAACAACCCACCTCTGCCAGAGGTGTTACTACGGTTTCAAAAAAGTCTCCCCCAAACTGTTCCCTTCCATACACCCGAAGCCAGCTTCAGGGGAGCGTTTTCTGCAACCAGCCGTGTTACCATGCCGCCTCCGGGGTAGCGCTTTCTGAAGGCGGAGGTGTTATAGCCGACAAGTCTTCTCCCAAAGCCATCACCCCTGGATTTTCCCGAAGGCCCGGCTGCCTTCCAGAACGCGTCTTTGATGACTCTGTTGCTTTCTAATGAGCGGCTTGTTGTTTTCCAGATCAGCGAGGTGAGCGGGGAGCGGAGCGGGAGCAGCAGCCCGGGGGGCATGGCCACCTCCTCCCCCTCCCCATGGTACATCAAGCCCTCCGACTCGCCGCCTCTCGACGTAGTCGACCAGCCTCTCGACCTGAGCCTGTCGACGAAACCTTCGACCATCGAACGGCCGCAGCCCTTCGCCAGCCCCCCCGTCCCCCTCCTCACGAGTCACCCCATCAAAGTCCCCAGCCCCAACAAGCACATATTTAAGTGAGTATGAAATTTTGGAGCACGTTATTTACTCATAAGGCATGTACATTTAGCCCGTCTGTGCATGCTGTGACCAATTCAGTTCAGTCAGCCGTTTTGTCTAATTTGCCGATTATTGAAAGATTGAAACAGACAAGAATACCTACATGAGTCACAGAACATGATTTATATCGAAGCAAATTTCTTGGAATATTCTACCTGTGTATTTTGTGCCAACTGCATAATTTTTGTGTACCATAATATGTTATTATATTTATTAATTCTCAATATTTATTACAGCACTCGCCAGTTGCAATAGGTGAATATCATTTTGGTAGGCAAAGACTTGAAGAAATATCTCTATAGAGATTCATTTTTGAGTCTACCAATCTCTTTATTGAATACCATTTATTTGTAGTTCTATAATACGTTCCCAAATGGGTTACCAATGCAGAAAAAACTACTCAAGTACCTACCTGAAAGTCAACGCTTTCATAAAATGAGTGTGCTAGGTACGCCTCATTTCAACTATGACCTTCCTCCATTTGGAACTTTTAAACTACTATTTTAGAGGCCAAATACAACTCACATACCTAGTTTAACAGCCTGTTAATAACAGGGAACTCACACCACCGAAGGACATTGCAAGACTGAACAGCTTCCGTCGGGTGGTCCAGTGGTTTTGTAAAGAAATTGTTGGATCTGAGGTCAGGCTTTCAGATAGACCTAAGTATTTTACATACATGAATTAAACCAGAAATGTCCTTTGGCAAATCCAAAAATTCAATGAAAGTTTTCAAAGAAACCACTGCAAGCCTTTGCAACAGTCAGCGAAAATTCCATTGTAGAGTATTTTAGACACAAATTTAACCAAAATGTAACTATATATTGAACATATAATATGAAATTGCTTGAATGGCAGCAAAGCAGGGAAAAACTTGGTTCACTTCAGAATGAGCGAGACATTTCGATTCAAAAATCGGATTTACCCGGACAGTACCCAAATATAATTCCAGGAAATTAAACCAAAATGTTTGGCAAACGTATTGTCACAGTTGTTCCATATAGTACTTGTTTTTGATAAGTGCTCCTATATGTACTTAGCCAGTTGCGATGATATCTAGAAAGTAATAATTCGTGTACCCAAAGATTGATAAATAAAGCTATGATCCTAATCGCGTTTCTTGAGTGTCCCATCAGGGTCCAAACAAAAATTAGGTAAAACTAGACTGTTGATAATACTCGTTGAGGAGATATGATTTTTCACATGTGTTTTTCCCCATGAATACTCTATCTTAAGACAGTGGTTCTTCTAACTTGGTTATTCGGGGTTTTTAGTGTTGAGCCATAAAGAGGAAGTTTTTGGAGAAGGAATGGGAGAAATCCGAGACTTATTAGGTCACCATGATGCCTTCATGATTCATCAAAGCCTGAAACGAAAGGTATAAATTGAAGAATGTAGCTTTCTATAAGTTGTCAATGTTTGAATATGAAGATAAGTTTCGGGGGAGGGATGAAAAGTTATCCGACCCCTCAGTTAATAGAATTCGAATGGGAATATTGAAATACGTGTCTCTTGTGACCAACTTTGGTGTTCAATAATAAATTATTATTGCTCAATAAGTTCTGAGCCGTAGAGGGTTGACCAAACCCGACTTGGATCGGATACTTGTGAGATTAGGGGAACATCTGATTTTGATCAAACGAATAAAGTCCCCTTCTAAATTTAGTGGGAATTGAATTTGAGATTTGGGGTAAATCCGTGCGTTGTGACTGTCTTGATCCCATAATTAGATGAGCCAATAAATACTATAAAACTATCTAAAAATACTATTAAACTATAATACTACTAAACAATTATTGATTCTGACATTTTCTACCTACCTCCATTTTGATATTACCTTTATCAAATCATTGAACTATTTCTATGTTTGTACCTTGGGACAGTTGGTACCTGATGATCTAATAGTAATGATAATGAACCATTAAGGTCGTCCATTTATCAACAAACTAAAATTTACCACCTTCTTCGAATTCGTTCACAAAAAAGTTTAAATACATAAATAATGACATCTTGAGATGTAATCACAAAATAACGTTAAAGTTTTAATAAAAAATAATGTTTTAATATAAAATGTTAAATTATGAGTTCTTTCGTACATCTAAGTTTTGATTTCAGTTGATTCCATCTCAAAATTAATGTTTATAAAAATATTTGTCGATTAAAATCTCATCTAGGTTCACGGTGAGCACTCTCTACGCATCTTGAGTCTAAACCATCAAATTTCAAGATAACTGCAATCACTTTTCTCATCAAATATGACGTATAACTATCTAGGTATGTCTGCTCATGCTAAAAGGAAAAAAATTGAATGTTTTGGAAAAAGTTCCATCAAAATCGTAATATGCTGGTTGGTACCTTTCAATTCAACGTATTAATATAGTCGATTAAACTACAAGAGAGTTATGTGGGAATGATGTTTGATACCAGTCTAATAGTTCATCATTCAAAATAATTACGTACTTTACTAAAATTGTCCCCAGGTACGATGTTATCTCCATTCTCTTGTCGCAATCAAACTATATGATATTTTTTTATTGTATGTATGTATTAATCATTGTATTTTTTAAATTTTGATACAAGAAATTTGCTCGATAAATATCATGGTGCATGTTGACATTTTTATTTCTAGCGAAAACTTTAAAATTTATTATTTTGGGCTTATTATGCATGCACCGACGAGGGTGTGCAAGAACAGATGTAGTGAGTGTTGTAGTAGTATTGTATTTGACAACAGGGCGAAGCCAAGGCTGAGTGCGGTCGCTGGGCGCCGGACCTATACGGAGGAAGAGCTGCAAGCCGCCCTTAGGGACATACAGAGTGGGAAGCTCGGGACCCGACGGGCCGCCGTCATATACGGCATCCCGAGGTCCACTCTTCGGAACAAGGTGTACAAATTGTCCCAGGAAAGGAGGGACATAAATGCTTTAGAGATTTCGAGGGATGATGACGATGATGATGATGACAGGGACCTGTCGGAGGAGGAGAGGGAAGTGGAGAAAGCGCTGATGCGGCCGTTGCTGAGCATGGAAGACGTCGTGCGGCTGCCCGAGGGGCCGTCCTGGCCGTACCTGCAGCAGCTGCTATCGCCGGCGGCGCTGCCTGAGATCGTCCGGAATATGATGGCCGAGGAGAGGCTGCTCCGGGGGTCGACGCGGCCGGGCTGCTCGACGGACAAGGAGGACGCCGGGGTCATCCTCCGGGTGCCGACGTTTAGACCCAAAGACGGGGGAGGGGGGTCGCCAGGCTGCGGCCCCAGGACGCCGTCCCCGCCTCACAAAATCCCCCCAATTAGCCTACGGGACGTCATCACCAACACTATTAGCTCTAAACTATCGCCCCAAGAAGTCAACGTCGTGACTCCCCCATCACAACCCCAACCTTTAGACTTCAGAAGAGAACCCGGAGTTATTCGAAACCACAATAACAACCACTTGGACGACAAAAAGCTGTCTCCAGGTAACAAAAGTACGGCCTCGACCAACACCAACAGTAGCAGCAGTGGGGCTCAACAAGGGCAAAGTTCAGGCGGCAAAGGAACGAGACCTAAAAGAGGAAAATACAGGAATTACGATCGAGATAGTTTGGTTGAGGCTGTCAGAGCGGTTCAAAGGGGAGAAATGAGTGTTCATCGAGCTGGTTCATATTACGGAGTTCCACATTCAACCTTAGAGTACAAAGTCAAGGAGAGGCATTTGATGAGGCCGAGGAAGAGGGAGCCGAAGCCACAAGTTACGGCGGAGGCCGAGGCGAAAGGGAAGGTGGAGATACGAGCACCGCCGAGGCTGCAGAGGTTCACGCCGCCGCTGCCGCCTGGGGCAGTGACCAACGGGTTGAAGGTTCCTCCTGGATTCGACCCTGCGGCTTTAGGAGCGTATCCACCGGCTCTGCCGTTCCCTTTCTGGCCGTCAGCGCCGTTCCCTGGGATCCCAGGGCTCGACTACGCGGCGTCGCGGGAGCTCTTCGCGTCACAGATGATGCAGAGGCTCCACGAAGAATCAGCGTCGAACCCCCAAGCCGCCGCCAATCTGCCCAAGAGCACAAGAGCTCTCGCTGAAAGCCTCTACGACGGCTCGGGGGAGAACGGCACCTTCTTGGACGGCATCATCCGATCGAGCCTCGAGACCGGCACGTCCGGAGCGGGCAAGGAAGCAGGCAAAGCACTCCTCGAACAGCTCGTCCGCGGCGGCGCCCTGGCCGACAAGACGACGGAGACGTCCTCCTCATCCTCCAAATCCCCGCCCCCGCCGCGACCCCCGTCGACGCCCGAAGACCGACCTCCAAGTGCCTCGTGCGACCCGACCACATGCTGAGACACGCTCCTGCCCCCGTCCCCGCCCCCCTTCCTCCCCCTCGCTGCCCCCTCCCACCATTACCCCCTCCCGACCCACTTTTCATCAAACTTCATCCTTGGTGCTTCTACTGTAATGTGCAAGAAAATTCGTTAGTAGCTTGAAAGCTTTTAAAGTTCTAGTCTTAAAATTCTGTACAAAATCTACATACTAGTAATGTAATTACTAAAAAAAAAACCTTTTTGTTTGTCTTTTTTGATGTATATAAACAATCGAGTAAATGCTTTAAAACTACTTCTGAAATTTGAAATTGAGTCTATCAAAGACGAATTATTGTGATTTCAATTGTGAGTATGGAAATCGAATTTCAAACAAAATATTGAATGTTACTTGGGAATGTATAGTACCAATCAAAAGGATCAATTTCGTACGTGGGTTCACATATTGTTATTTCTTTTCCTGGCTGTAAGTGAGGTAAAATTTTTGTCTAATACTTATTGAAAACTAATAATTCGTGCCAACCATTTTCGGGTTTCGTTTTGTATATGTGCAGTCAATTCTTCTAATCTCCATACTATAGTTCGTGTTGAAAACTTACAATAAAATTGAAAATGGAGTAGATTGATGTTGTTGTTCTCATGATTATTGTATGGGAGCCCTATGAAGCTCCAGGGTAGTATACATAAATACAGACATCACTAGTAAAAGGTCTCATATCAATAAAAATATTATGTGACGTCAAAAGAAGTCGAAAGCGCTGCGAATAATTACACGACGACCTATTGCATATAACCTGTAGTTTTTTGAAATAATGAAAAATATTATTTAATTATTAGATAATATCTAATCATTTATGTATGTATCAACACTCAAATTTCAGACCTTTCAAATCAGTACCTATAATTTCATAGGTACCAATTTGTATGCTCAAAAGATTTTAAACTAAATTTTATTTTAATTGAAAAATCTATATTCCTCCAAGAATTTTTCTACTTCCATTTCAAATGATCAACATGATTTTATCCATTGGAGAATTGACTGTACCAATTTTTGTTCGCATAAACTATCGCGTGTTTCTGAAAGGGTTCTGTTCCAAATTCCGGTTCTGGGGTGGGTTATTGGAGTAGTATATTCAAGGGTATTCCAAAATAAAGAAGCGAAAGATTACAGTGGAATCGGTCGACTGATGAAAATTAATGTGTTCAGTTCGGCCTTAACCGTTCAAAAATTGTTCATTCGTGAGTTCAAAAAAAAACTCACAATATCACCAAACAATGCCAACATGTTTCATGTTGCAAAACTTCGAAGAAATCGCCTATTTGTTATGCAATTTTGTCAGGAGTTTCGAGTAAATACTTCGTAAGCACAAACCATGATTCCGGGATTTTTTGAACTCGGTTATCTCAATGAAATCGTCCTTTTTTTCAAAATTTATAAAAGGCCTGGACCGATGGGCTACCTTACTTACCCCTTCTTAATACGAATGGGTCCCATTTTCAAAAAAGATAAAAGTTAATACCTAATAGTTTATCATTATAGGTGGAGTACTGTACTTTTTCTAGACCTTCTTTAGCTTTTTTGAACCTGCTTATAAAAAGTGTAAAACCCATGAAAAAGTTCGTTCTTCGGGAATTAAAAAAAAACGTGATATTTAAAAGTAGGATTTCCCATCTTTTTGACTAAAAGAAATTTAAAGGACACAATAATTTTACTTCATTGTTGTAATATTGTGAAAAATCTGATCTTTCGTGGATAAGTAGCATTATATTGTTACGAATAACGTATTAAAGCTATTAATTGTTCGATGTTTCTTGAGAAAACAAATATTTTAAAATTATAATTAACTTGTACGTATTGAAGAAAAGTATATTTGAAAAATAAAATTACTTGGTGTCCCCCAAAAAAAATGTTACCTATCTGTGTACTATACTGTGTTCAATGTGAATGAGTGGGTCATAACGATTTCAGAACGAATGTTTCCATATGTGTATTATAAAAAATAAAAATTTTTATACATACGTTAAAAAACTAAAAAGTTTCAGAGACGGAATTAAAGAGCACCGTTGGGCTCTATAAACAAAGAATCGTTGTACTTTCGAGGCCAGTTATGTCCGCTTTTTTTTTTATTTGAATCGAATTGGAAAAAAACAATTTCAAAAAATTATCAAAAGTCAAAAAAGTTATTTAAATTGTTTTCCAAGCGTTACCTACCTAGTTTACGATCACAAAATTGATCTGTAAAATAGATACGTTACTTTCCATTTGGAATCAAATAATGATTGTTTTTAGTGCGTTCAGAGGTATTTGGGAGGCAAGTCATAAAAAGAGTTCATTACGATCGGGAGTATTGAGTGTAGACTTTCGTTTTCTCCTCATAAATGTTTGATAACTGTGATTTTTACACACAACCCAATTTCTCATGGGGGCAATCGTTTCAATTATTAAGATGATGGTTTTTACTTATTAGTTAACCTATCACTCTGTATACATGATGAAGAAAACTGATATTATTTTTTAAAGAAACCGTTGTTTTAGATGTTTGAACGTAGTTTTTATTGTTCTGTAATCATAGAGGACTAGTAGTTTTTCGTTTCATGTTCAGAAAAGTTTGCCGAATAAACAATGTTCTGTCAAGTTGATTATAAGTATCATGTCCATCGATTTTTATTGTTTACTTCCATTTCTTTTATTGAATTATTTTCATTTTTTCATAATACTATTAGTTTTGAAAAATAGATGTGCAATGAAAATCTTTCTTTTCCTAAATCCTCTCACTCTCGATTTTTATTTATTTGTTTATTAAATATGCTCACCTACCTGTAATTGCAAATAGACATTCCAAAATTTCTACCACGTCAAATAAGCTGATACAACGTCATTCCGTAACGTCAATAAATTACTTCGTAAAACTTATGAAATGACTCCACGTACTCACTTACCTTCTACTACAGACGAGGATCATAGAACCATTACTAAGATTCACTTATTTGAAAAATTCCTCATTTCGAAATCGCAATGCAGACATCATTTTCTGATTACTATAAATTCGGTGATATCTAGCAGCATCTGGAACAGCATCTAGAAGCATTTGGAACTCGTCAACCTACATCCAGGAACCTTGAAGTTCCTAATATTTGGAGACTACCTATACTATTTAACATCAAACCTTAAACAAAGAGTTCCATGGAATTCGAAGAACTTTGTTCGAAATCCCAGGATTTTGAAAACCTAATAAATTTTCGAAGAACCTAATTAAAAAAATTTTAGTTCATCCCATACCGATATTTGAAATGTTATGTCATTTCTCGACCATTATTATTATTTATTTTTTTATTATTTTTTTCCCCCCAATTATTATACATATTGCGGACACTCAAGTTCTAACCGAAGTACCACAACCCGACTCCCTCTCCTTACCCTCTGAAATTCAAGTAATGATGGGGACTCTCGCGATCACGAAATATCTTTCCATAACAACCTGAATCGATGATAGAATCAAATTTTAGGGGCCAGTCAGGCCCAAAACCTGCTCAAACGACTCCAAAATTGACGTGGAGTGCAAATTATTGTGGCCAACTCCCACAAATTCGTCACTCATTATTGAAGGTGAAACTTTGCTCGTCATTAGATTTTACACAACATCTTCAATAATTAAACCAGATGACTTTTTTTTAATCATCTTTATCATTTTCTCTATTGTGTTTATTCGCTGTCCAAATTATTCCCACTCCTAGCTACGGGGAGACTCAAACCACTTCGTATCTAGGTATTTCATTTTAAGAAAGTAAAAAGACTTCATTTCCCTGTATAAAATAAGAAGTTGGTCGTCATTTGTATGTTCAAACCGGGCGATTGTATACCTGTATAAATCATCCTACGCCCTCTCAAATAAATAAACGTTATTTTTAAAGGTTACCTGAACTAAAGCTAAACAATTGTTCAAACTTGTTAATGTTTTATCTCATTTTTACGTTGTGAACCTCCTTTTTTGGAATTGAAATCAAAACCTAATGTTATCAACCTAAATGAATTTGTAACTAATTAATTGATGATTAGAAAATCTCTTTGTTACTACCGTGTTATTGTGCCAAACCGCAAAGCCTTTATACAACGTTTTTCCTTATCTGTTGATATAATTTTTCATTATTCCCTTCTTTCAATGGAATGAACATGGATTCTGTTGGATTATTTATTCGTGAAATCAAAATACTCTCGACGTGACGTAATGCTAAATATGTTTTGCTTATGTTAGTTTTTCGTTAGAAGCGCTTGGCGGTTTGTGCGTTGGGACTATAGTTGTGTAATAAAAACATTTCATGTACATAATTTTTATTATATCGCAGGGGTGGTCGTCGTGGTTTCATAAGGGTATTATTGAACCGATTGACACGAAATACGCATCAAATAGTCCATTCAAACAAAAATTGTTGTCACGAAATCATCATCAGCCGTCTAACGACTAATTTACACTGATTTAACGATCTCGCCGTGATAGCTGGGATACGGGATTTTCTCAGGTGAGAAAATGATTTTAATTCATGACCGTTTAAATCCTTCAATTGAGATCCAGAAATGTCAAGGTCAAATCAATATTGTTTTTAAATTCACTATGCTTATTATGATGATACACGATAACACCACCCCTACGATACTCGGGTTTTCAATTGTTATTTTTAAAAAACCCTTTTTTCAACAGTTGCCCTAAAAATTATTCAGACTACATATTTTTTAATCAAAAAGTATGGTGGGTAATTAGTTGTACCATCGTTTGAAAGAAAGAAGCATTTCATTCGTATCAAATTACGTTTAATCGGAGTTTTCTGATTGGCTACGTCATCCTGTCGAAATATTTTTTACAATTTGTGGGTCTGTCTGATTTTTTTTTTTTTATAAGCAAACGTTTTCTATTCAACCGTCTACTCCCTCCCTTCTCCCCTCCCCCTAAATGTTCAATTTTGTATAAATATTTTGTAACTATATTTTTGTAATTAATTAGGATTATTAACAATCAATTAAATTTGTGTTCAGCCATACATACCTGAAAGGCTTTTTATATTATCGTTTCTAGGTTTATTTTTGATTCGTTTTAAATAAATGATTTCTTTTCTACTTTGTTAGAAATTTCTTTTTCTAATTACTGTAATTGTTAAGCTTTTTTTTGTGTCTGTCAACTTAGTTATTATTGTTAGGAGGTGGGTTAAAAGTGGAATTCAAGTCGTGTCTGTTGGTTTTGTTAAATATCACACGATTGGATCGTATATAAACTCGAATAATTTTCACACGCGATAAAAAGTAAAATATTCACAATAAATTGTGGAAATAAAAATACTAAATACGTCAAAACTGTGAAATCCATGGTGTGGGAATTTGATTGTTCTTTGTACACAGCATTCTTTTAACCACTTATACAGATTTTAAACAAAAAAATAGTGAAATAGCATGTAAAAACCAAAAGGCTTCTGCTGGGACGACAATGATGGTAATATTGAATTACGCAATAATCTAATTATTGAAAATTAACCGGATTCGGAGAAATTGTACATAATGGCAAAGGTGTTTGTCGGCACCTGGCAGGGGTCTCTCCCTTACAAATATCCTTAAGAATTCGTTGTAGTTTTTTTGTAATAATACAAATCTTTTCAATGTCTTTTTAACAATATCATAAACAATAGAATTTTTGCAATAGTCAAAATATTCCAGGAAATCACGTTTCACACACCAGAAAGAATAATTGTTTGTTTTTATTATAGTACCTTAATAATTATAGTGAAACAAGGGGAATAATCCCCTCTAAATGGCTCTTCATTGTATATTTACAAGAAAATTTAAAATTTAAGGCAGTGTTCATTGTATATTAGTGGCATTTATCGTTGACCAATTTTACGGAAAAACATAAAAATGAAATTTTTAGTTTTTTCTCCTAATGGTGAACAAAAACATAAAAGTTTAAAAAATGAAAAACCTAAGGTGTAAGCAGTATAATATACATATCCATTAAAAGTGTGATATATAGCTTATAATTACAAAATATATACCTAAACACTAAAGACAGAACGCGTTTTTTTCATTCATTTCAAAATGTTTCTTTTTGAGAAATACATAAAACTCAAGGTTGGAAGAATTATTTTCTGTATGTCTCTCTCGATACTTTTGATTTTTTATTGTTTTCCAATTGTTAACGACAAAATGTAAGACAAGTGTGTTGCCTTTATGTGTTGAGCCTGGCCATATTTTGAACTGGAATCATATTTTTCTATTTTTAAGAAATTGTAAGAAAAAAACTAAGAGAAAAAAATGAGAAGAAAAAATGAGCACGACTGATTTGTCCAGTGTTCTTTACATGGCTTTATCATAAGAAAAATATAAAGTGTTTTATATAAAGGAGTTCTGACAAAGTTTCCACCTTTATGCGTTTTTTCGAAATACCTCACATCCTGATCCAACGAGTTAGAAGGAAATCATGTGGTGGCGACTATGGATGGTTACTGGTGGGCAGGCAATCGAATAGGTATGTAATAAAACCACAACGAAGTCTGTTGATTTGTTTTATTCATCGTAGCTGTTCAACGGGGGTACAGTTTCGACTAAAACATGTTGTCTTCTTCAGTCTGTAAATAAACATCACCCAGATTTATAAAAGTGGTTTGACTACACCCATGGTGGGTATTACTGATTGTTCATTTTCATAATGCATTTTTACTGGGAACGAAAATTCATAAAATAAATTTACTACTTCTCTTATGGTGGAT
>JAEMON010000005.1:23795192-23812351 GCA_030264115.1 Lygus lineolaris
TTTCATCCCCTATTTTCTAACCCTTAAAGAAGACTGACGGTACCGCCAAGCTTCGCGGCACAACTGACCCCGAATGGGGACGGTACACCAAATTTCATTAATTTTAGACCATGGTAACTAAGGAAAGTGCCGCGTACGGCGGACGGCGTACGGCAGACAGACGGATTTTTTTTATTCGATTTTGGTTTATTATTTTCAACAATGAACCTTTGAAATCGAGCACGAAAAAAAAATTTTAACCCTCCTCAAAATTTGAGGTTTTACGTTTCAAGATACGTAGAATCCAAAAATCGAATTTAAAAAAATCCGTCCGTCCGCCATACGCCGTACGCGGCACTTTCCTTAGTTACCATGGACCAAAATTAATGGAATTCGGTATACCGGCCCCGTTCGGGGTCTAGAAGTTGTGCTGCGAGGCTTGGCGTTACCGCCAGTCTTCCCTAAGGGGTAGAAAATGGGAATTTTCAAAAAGCCCTAGCTCGTAAATCTCAAATAGGAAGGTAGTAATCTCAACGGAACTAAACAATAGATGAACATTCATCACAGCAAATTAATACGGGTGATCTATGTATTCATCCTTATGCAGGTATGTATAAAACTTTGTATAATCATTTGTGCAGCGGTTTTGTTTTCTTTTTACTAACTATAATTTAACTACCTTGGTTGGGATTTAGGGTTGACAAATCGACTCTTAAGAATTCACTTTTCTTCTTTTTTCTTTTTTTAAATTTATTCAATTTAATTCATTTCGAATATTGATTTTATTAAATGCAATTATGAAACAAAGCTTCATTCATTTTTACGACCCTCTTGGGTTGACTCTTCCTGATTTATTATTATTCTCGACGTTAACTAAGCGCTTTCGCCGTTTGGCCCCATCAGAGCATTACTTCAGGCAGGTACCTATTACTGGTGGATGTTTCTTCACTCCTTAGTATATGGTATCCAAGTATACGAACGTGGTACCTATCTGTATAGGTCGATTGTCAATGTTATTGTACTTAATTTGACAATAGTGTTGATTAATTTTCTATAGCACACCATAGATCTGTCCTCTATTGTGTTTGTCTCCTGCTTAATTGTTGACCAAGTGAGTTATTGTTGTGTTAATTAGCCCAATTGCAGATGAAAAAGCAATGAAAAATGAGTTTGAATTCTATTAGAGTTTCACTGATAGATACTCAAGTCAATAAAAACTGAAAAACCAAGAATAAAAGCACTATTTAGATAGTAAAAATAAGTTAATGCTTATTAATTATTTCTGCATACCAAGAATGAATTATAAATTATAAGACCCACTGAACCTATACTTCCTATACTTTTCAATTTGAAAACGAAGCAGTCATACCTACCTACCTAATAGGTGTTAACAATATCTTTAGAATTCAATAGGTAGGTGGTGTTTATATCATTGCTTGTCTATAACGTGTTGATTGAGCCGATTGTTACTAGGACCCGACCTTGCCCAATAAAATTGATGGATGGAAATTGAGCGAGTCGGTGGAAATAGTCATTCTTATACCAAATTTGTGAATTTACCTATACCGTCGCACTATCAACGATATGTAGTTACTAACCACTCCAGTAGTATCAATGCTTGAAGTCATGCCATGGCGAAGGAACAAAGAGACGTAAACCCATGGAGCTCCTTGCTTACCACAGATTAGTCCTAGTATTATCTCTGAGCGGTTCCAAAAGCTCACAATGTGTGTTCCTAGTTACGTCGTCGAACCTTTTCTTCTGTCTTTCCTGAAATAACTGGTAGCTAGTTACGTAAGTCTTGTACAAGAACGGAATAGGTACGAAGTCTTCCAAATAAAAATTAAATGAAAAAAAAAAAAACTTTCTATGAAACTAATGCTTTGCCAAACAAACCATGTGTGAACTAAAGCATAAATACGTTACAATTTCAATTTTCAGTGATATCCCAAATCGCTTCAGTACTTCGACAGGAGTCAATGCAATATCCAGAACCGACATCGAAATTAACACTGAATCAATTAAACTCCCTCTCAATTCCCCTTCCCCTCAGTCTAAACCTCAAACGGTTTGATTTGCCATCTGCGTTATTATGCGGACAGCTTTGGTAAGGGAGGGGATATTAATAACAATATACTCTCCCCAATCCCAATATAATCCTAATACCAAATCTAATGCAATACACAGCATCAACTGCCTACGACGAGGCGGATGATTACCTATGTCAAGTAAGGACCTTAGTTCACATCAGCGAAAATGATATATTGGTATTGAGAAATTTTTCCAAATCCCAGCGATGGGTAGTAAGAAAATCGGGAGTAAAAACCGTGTCGTTCCATGGAGGGTGTTCTGTAAGCTAAACAACAGTTGGTAACTACAGTTGAGTTTTTAACTCAGTGTTCTATAACTTCAGCCCTTGGTGAACGTCGCCATGTTTTTCCTGCGAGGTAGACAAAAGATCTCCACAGTTGAAAAGCTTATGACCACCTCGGGATTTGGTGAGAAGTTTCACGGAGATGAAGTTAGGTGACTGAATCAAGTGTTATTAGTGTGATACATCAAGTTGTGGTAATTTCGTGTAATTTGAACGTTGAACCCCATACGGGAAAAGTAGTTTTATCACTATTGTTTCAACCTTCCAAGATGAATTAATAGGGTTAAACGGTGCATTAATCGAAAGTGCCCAGCATCTTCATCAAACCAAGAAATCATTCATTGTGTGTGTTTGGTTCTTGGTCAGACCATTTCAATCAAGGGCACCTGAATTAGCTGAACTTTGAAATGTGCAAGTTTACTTGATATAGGTAATGATAACAAATCTTCAAGTACCTATGCAAAATATAGAATTAATGGATACCTAAACAACACACATAATTCTTCACACATCATTTACTTACTAAACAAGACATAAAGTTTGCTTGACTAGAACTTCTTAAAACCTTTTGTGCAAACAATATACGAGTACCCCTACTTATTGTACCATTGACTGAGTTTTCCCCGTATATATCTTTTTCTCTATTCAAGGCAAGTTAAGTAGTGTTAGGCTTCACATCAAATGTTCTGAGTGGCATTGACGGGTCTAATGATATTCAATTTTTATTTTTTTGGGTCGATGGTACGGGTTGAAACATAGGATTGAGGGATCACTGTCGCTGAAACGAGACGAACTATGATGTGAGGACGAGACGCAAAATGCCCAAAAAGTCAGCCTGCCTTGGGTTTATTAATCATACAAAAAGTATCAAATCTGCCTGTCTCAGCGCGGATAGGTTTGGAAGCTTCTCCATGCTTATGGAACGTCACCTTATGATATATACAAAAATCATATAAACCTGATCGCTAGTGATGAACGAATTCACCCGTGTGTTGGGTGCGAATTGTGCGATGGACCGACGATTCTACGTAGGTGAAAGAGGAAGGGGGAGAGTATTCTGCTATAACTTTTAATATGGTCATATAACTTGCCCATAATTTTGCGAAACAAAACCCTCCAAAATCGGTCCAATAGTTTAGATATAGATGCACCTTTATATACAGATAAACAGAATATGTAGAACTTTAGGTTCAGCTTCAGGTAGCTTTTGGTTAAGAGTATACTTCAGTACCTATACATAGTGGCACTTAGGTCATTCGTCCCTGAAACCCTTAGGCTGTTTAATCTAAAAATAAAAATAAAACCTCTAATCCTAAGGAGAAGATTAAGAAGGTATCTTGGGCTTCACAAATTTTCTCAAAAATAGATAGTTGTATTAAAAGAACGTTATAGATGAAAGTTTGTTTTTAAATTCGCTCAGAAATACAGGGTGATTCAAAAAGAATACCACATCTTTGAAAATGGATTACTCGGCAATGACAAAATGGAAAGCGCTACGCTATGTGTCGTGGTTTGGAGGACATTCTGAAGTTTTTTTTTTTGGTTGCTCAGAGATGTCGCTACGAGCTCCTGCTCCCGTGTAACCTTCATTTGTTTGTTTTTTCCAAAGATGGTGACCACGCTTGCAACAAATTGATCATGACAAAAAACTCGAAAACTCAGACAAAAAATCAACATAACATGGTTGTGAATCACTTGTGGAGATTCGCTATCGTGTTGCTGACCATAAACCAGAAATTAATCAGCAACACGATCGTAAATATTAGTGATTCATAGTCATGTTATGGTCACTTTGTTTACCCGCCAGAAACTGGGCCATAACAGATTCATTTGTTTGTTCATAAAAAAAAAGTTGTTTGGTTGCTCATAGCGACATCTCTGAGCAACCAAAAAAAACTTCAGAATGTCCTTCAAACCACGACGCATAGCGCAGCGCTCTCTGGTTCTTAATTGCCAAGTTATCCATTTTCAAAGATGTGGTATTCTTTTTGAATCACACTGTATTTTAGTGTAAATAAACATTTTTTTTAATTCTCAAATTTATATATTAGGTATTTGATTTTTCATTGGCTAATTTGACCTAAAATTACTTCGACCGACACAATTTATGTTAACCAACAAATGTGAGATCCAAAAAACACAAATAATGTGACTTCAGTAGTTTTGAGGAAAAGCGGGAAAATCGGCAATTTTCAAATCCCCCTCCTTGCCAGGTAACTGCCCACATTATTTTGGAGTTGGTTCAGACCTTCAGAGTTGCCGAAGGAACGGGGCTTCTAACAATTTCTTGAATTGCTTGTTATCTTCCCCTCAATAAAAAGTCCTCTAATGAATTCTAGAGTCCAGAAAAACGGCACCAAGTCTTGCCTGAAAGCGCTTTTAAAAAACAGACAGACGAACACGGAACCAAAATTGTTCATGAAGCTTTGAAACGCAAAAAGCAAGTGGAAATAATGTTATTGTAGGACATCTTTTTTAAATTTTTTGCACGAATATAAAACTTCCCTACCTTCGAGGTTGAGGAAGGAAAAACTGTCACGTTTTACCTCAAACTTAATGCCAGTGGACCCTGACGTAGAAAAATTAAAATGAAACACTCTCCATTCGCATCACGCCGATCTTGATTTGCGGGTCGCAGCATCGTTAAACGGCAATTGATATACCTACTTACCTACTGCGATTCCTATTTTCCAACGAACCCCATTCGTCAAGGCCTTCAAGGATTCTGGATCAAGGATAGACCTCGCGATTTAAATCCCAATCTCACACTTCAGCCTGACAGGAGGAAATTGGCTTGTTTGGCTGTAGCTGTTGTATGAATAATAGTGCGTCCCGATCCATTGGTTGAAGTACGTGCGCGTAGCAGAGCAGGTACCGACCTGATTGGAAAAATAGAAAACAACGGTTTATTATTTTCTGTATAAACTCCCATCTACAAAGATCCTATTGACATAAAATACCCACCTACCGCGAAGTTCACAATCATCTCTTGGCGCCATTGTCTCTTGGCTTCTTGTAATTATTATTATCGGAGAGTTGTATCATTCATTCTAATGAAATTAATGAAATTCAGTAACTCAGGAAGCTTCTGAAAGCAAACAACAAACTTGGTTCGGTGGAATCAAAAGAAAGTTGCATTTGAACGGAGATTTTGCCTACTCGGGAAGAATTGCGATTAACACTCGTGTTTCTTCTCTTTTTTTTCGTTCGTAAGTCCTTACAGGGAGCGAACGGTTGGTCCCAAAACGCTCCGCAAGGTCTCATTCAAAGCTAAAAATTGTGTTCTAGTTCTTCTTCTTCTTCTATTTCAAATCGATGGAAAAAATATTCATTCCTATTTGAAATTTTCAAGCTAGGGCGTTTTGAAAATTGCATCCCCTATTCTCTAACCCTTAGATAAGACTGACGGTAACGCCAAGCTTCGTGGCACAACTAGACCCCGAATGGAGCCGGTATACCAAATTTCATTAATTGTGGTCCATGGTAACTAAGGAAAGTGCCGCGTACGGCTTACGGCGGACGGACGGATTTTTTTAAATTCGATTTTTGGATTCTACGTACCTTGAAACGTGAAACCTCCAATTTTGAGGGGGGTTAAAAAAATGTTTTTTCGTGCTCGATTCCAAAGGTTCATTATTGAAAATAATAAACCAAAATGAGATGATCGGATAGTAGACGCTACTCTCACACCAATCACACTATCCCCGGAATGGTACATTCTCTTTGGCCTTCGCAGAAACAACTCAAACAAGTTCGGAATGTTTTCATTTTTTGGGTCATCTTCTCTCAGTTGACCAATATCGAGGTAGAACAACCTAGACAATTCTCACAGGAACCGGCAAGGAAAGAAAAGTACCTCGAATCTGTTCTGAAACGCAGGTGGTCACTCACCCCCCCCCCCCCCCCCCCCCCCCCCCTTCGTTTCATGTGGTGAGCTGCTGAGTCAAAATGACTGTAATGAAACTTGTGTGATACCGGAGTCAATATGACTCCACGCCTGGAATAACGTCGAAAAGTCACCAAATACAGTATAGCTACCTAATTTGTAGTGCTATTTTCGTTTTCTTGTTCCTTCGTGTTATGTGACATCTTGGGAGAAGAAGTCAAAATGACTCAACCTGCTTTTTAGGGTTAAGAACAAGAAAATCTACGACCTAACTAAAAAATGTATGCCAGATATCAGATATGCTTCAGACAATCCAACTCAAAATACGCACTAATTCTTGGTATTGACTGGGATCCTTTATAGCGTGCAGATGAACCTAGCAGTAGTACCTATGAGGTGAACTCGAGATCCAGGGCAGTGCTGAAGAGACAAGAACAAAAATTGTGGCTAATGATCATTCTACATAGGCATTTCAGGATACAGGTAGGGCGTCGAATCAACATGATTGTGTTGAAGTTGAAGAGCATAAGACGAGAGGATGTTGTCTCATTGGAAGTCCAAATCGCGATTGGTAATCGGATTACTGCGATGCTCAGCTACTAGGTATCTATCTGTACCAGTTTTTAATCAAGTAGGTAAATAAAGCAATGATGTGAATGATCATGTAAATTCATGTTCATTCTTGGTATAGCTGCAATTTGCCCAAATTTTCAATTCTAAATACACCCATGCCTGAAAATGTGTTCATCCACGCAAATACTATGTAAGTTAGTGCCCCCAACAAAGGATAGCTAGTACCAAAGTAATTTTCCACCAAATATCTTATTTACTAAGAAAGGATATGAGAGCCCCCATACCAACATAAGAAGCCTACCAGCCAATAATGGACAGGAATCAAAAGAGTTCCCTACTCATGAAGATAGGAAGGGTGCACAAAACAGACAGGAGGGTGATAGCAGGACAACTTACAGCATGGCTTAAGCTCTGATGAGGCCTATTGGCGAAAGCGCTAAGCTACAGAGAAAGGGAAACGATTGGTGAATAAAACAGTAACCAGCAATAAGAGAAGAGCCAACATTTACTTCTCCCCTCAAAAAACCTTCCATATCTACGAAACAGAATAGGAAAATCTAACCAACATAAAGCAATCATGCAATCGTGTTATTTATTGAAGAAGGTGTGATTAAAATTGGACCTCAAAAATTGGAAAATCTACAAAGATGTACTGCGGTGTGGTTAACTTATGCGCATCAGGATGCTCCAGTAACGCAATTTCTCTGCTACCGAATAGCGTATTAGGTACTGCAAGATGTTTTCAAGGCATCCCACCTCGTTCGGGGGACATTATGGGAATAAAAGTAGAAGAAAATCTCAAATTATACCTGTAATAGTTGTTGCAAGTAGAAAAAGATATCAAATACTTGGAACTGTAAATAGATTGTTACGATTTGAAGAATTTTCTTTTTCCCCATTACCTAGGACTAAGGATGGAGGGTGTCTCGAAAGTGTTGGCTCAAAAACGCTGTACCACTGCCATTTGGTGAAATCAAAGATCAAATTTGGCTGGCAGGGCCATGAGAGTTCTCGTGAATCTCATTCTCACCACAGGTGTATCCTTGAAATTGTTTCCTATTTTCTGATTGTACCCTCTTGCAACCAGCCTTGCCTTTTTTTCTAGAGGTGAGAGTAGTTCACTCCTTGAAGGCAAGAGTTCTTTCGAGTTAGTTCTTCTGAACAATCGATCAGTAATACTAACAACTCCTCATGACCTTATGTGTGTAGTATATACATCGTTCAGTGAACTCAGAGAAGACCTCTCAGTCCCTTGCTAACCTGCCTTAGTTAGTTCTTTCCGAGTTCATTGAACGGTGGGTACCAAATAAGGATACTAGGTACATAAATACTACATGAGGAGTTATAGTATCAGGCGTCAGTGGTCCTATTCAACTACCGTTCGACGGGATAGAATTAGTCGGCTGCTATAAGAGTTCATAGATGAGTATTGTAGGGATTCAGCCACAGAAAGTAGAGACTTTAAAATAGCTTTCATTGTTTTGCTTCCGATTCTACAGTGCAGTGGAAGCTTTGTTTTCACCTTCGAAATGAAAAAAAATTTGTATGCTCCAAAATCAACATTTCTGCTCGCACTTTGCGTTACAGGGCCTCCTGAACAAATATGGTTCCGTGTCTGTCAGTACGTCTGTCCACAGCCATAACTTCCAAAATTTTGATCCGAGTTCAATCAAATTTTCAGGGATTGCGTGGGTTAGCCCCGTGATGGTCCCCTATGAATTTCATCGCCATCGGACTATGGGTAGCGTGAGCGCTTGCGCAAACGTGAATATCCTGAGACCCCGATATCTCAGTTTCTAATTGACCTATTTCTCTCAAATTTGGAGGATAGTTGATGCTGTCTCCAAGACAATCATCTAGGTATTCATTTCGTAACGATTGGATCAGTAATAGCTACTGCGCAAGCGCAGGCTTGACATTTGTTGTTATAGACGTAGCTATGGAACAACTAGACCAATTTCAGTGAAAGTTTCAGAGATTAATCGAGTTAGACCCTAGGGAGCCCCTATGAATTTCATCGCCATCAGACCTCTAATAGCGTTTGCGCATGCGCAAACGTGAATTTCCTGAAACTACGATTTCTCAGTTCGTAATGGACCGATTTCGCTGAAATTCTGCGTTCTTTAGGGCTACCATCACCTTCTAATTTCAACACGATTGTATTAGTAATAAGTACTGCGCATGCGCAATTTTGAAATGTGTTCCATGGCCATAACTCTGGAACTACTGAACTAATTGCGGTGAAATTTTCAGAGATTGTAGGGGTAGCCCCTAGATAGTACCTAGTGCCCTATCAATTGGATAGCCATCGGACCACTAGTAGCGTGTGCGCATGCGCACACGTAAATTTCCTGAGACTACGATATCTCAGTTCCTAATAGAACGATTTCGCTCAAACTCGGAGGGTAGTTGTGGGCTGACCCAAGACCTATGAATTTCATCACGGTTGGATCAGTAATATCTACTAAGCAAGGGCAAACGCCGTTTTTTTCGGCGAATTGACGTTAAATGGCGGGTTCAAATCTTTTTCGCCCCCGTGCTTTGTATTGTCCAAAAATAAAGATATTTTAATGCATTCTATCGTGATGAGCATGACGAACCGGTCATTTCTAGTTTTCAAAAATTTAATGGTGACATACTGTAAAGCTCACGAGGAAGCTTTTGTGCCATGTCCTTGGCAGTGTATTTTATTCTCTACACACACGACGCTTCAGGTTTAACTAGGTGAAACCAGTAGATCAGTGGAATGTAGGTATCTCGGAATCGGTATCTCCTCTTCCCAGTGTTGCTGGCACCTAAATTCTTCTGATTTACAGGTTTTACCTGAACATGGGTCAAGTGGTAATATTTATCTCTCGAAATTAACCTGCACACCACAACGTTAGCTTGTGGAGGCATTTCTTGAATTCGAAAATTGTTATCAATGTTAATTATTACCTAAACCAATCGATTAAAATAAATAAAAGCCAAAAAACTGCGTTTATGCATCCCAAGTGTTTATTCGGACAATTATGCCAAGTTTGTGACAGAATAATGTTCGGAAGTTGTATCCTGACGCTCCACTAGCGCATATCCCCTGCTTCCTTCCATCCGAATATCCTTCCCAAACTGATTCCATAATGGAAAATCTATTTCCGACTACTAACCGGCGGCAAACTCTAATCAGAATAACACGTCATCGCGCATTAAGCAAATGCCGGTTAGGCCCTTCGGAACCCGCATTTTGCCGCTTCGTTGACCAGCGGAAAGCGCCGATTATACCTACCAACGTCCGATTGATATTAATATATAAATGCGTTATACACGTAGAAATCGCTAAATCAACATATTCGCCGGCGGGGAACCGATGGATTGTTCATCAGGGCGTAAGTAGGGCTAAATGCGAGCTGAAACTGTTGTGAAAGGTGTGGCGAAGGGGTTCGTCATTTTATTTTAATCTCCGAGTGCTGAAGTGCATTTGGCAACAAGCGGGTGCGGTCTGCTGGAAGGCGTTACGGATTACGTTGGATGCAGCCTGATTATTGTTAACGTTAACAGATAACTCAAGTTAAGGCTAACTAGTTCAATTATCCTGACCTACAACAGAAGCGTTGTCTACAATGTCTTAATAATTGAATCTATATCAAATCCTCATTATAGTTCTAGAGTAGTACAATATTATTTTATCTATTGAGCCGTCTCGGGTGGTCGAGTGGTCGGAAATCGCTCGTCACCCCGTTTCCCGGCTAAGAAACCAAATTTTCTCAGGGAGAGGATGGGGAAGTTCAACTGACTGTTGACAAAAGTATTAAATGTTTATTAAGATACCGTGAGGTTACTCAACGAAATCAATATTTATTTATTTTGTACCATCCAATATGAAATCCCACTTAATTCACCAAATCCCATGCAATGGGGAATTATCGTGTTTGATAAAATCAAAATTTTTCTGCTTTTGTATTGTTATCTGGAATAAAATAACACTGTTAATACAAAGAAAAAAATATTTTAGAATGGAGGAAACTTGGAATAAAATCTCAGCTGTTTGAATAACAGGCGGCATTCCGGTTAGGAAACCCTTTCCTACGTCACACTAAAAGAACAACCGAAAAAGAATGTACTGAAATAGCATCGGGAGCAGAAAAAAATGATTAATTTGATTACCTAATTGATTATTAATAATTAATTCGTTCAATCAAATATTTAATTAAGTAGATTTTATTCTCACTAATCCGGAGCTCAAAAAATGTTGTTTTTGGAGAGTTGTTGTTTTTGGCATCTTGGAGGTTTGGCCAATGACTGACGACACCCTTTTCAACGTCACTATCCCGCCATAGGAATAAAATTAAAATTTCAATAAATTTTCTAAAACTACAGATTGATACACTATTTTTGCCCCACGTCTTCAATATTGTTTCTTTTAGGAGCCATTACCTACCTTTCGGGGAAAAAAAATTTAAAAAATTGATGATAATTCCCCATTGTGAGAAGTCATATTTCGCGCACACCATTTCACACCTAAAAACCAGGATAATATATTCCTACAGACACATCATTGACGTCATGAAAAAGAACCCTGACAAACCCAACCTCATTGGGCCACTCATGCACGCCTAGGACACAATTTCAAACTAAATGAAACCAAAATGCAGGTTCATGAAAGGAAAGATTGTTATCCTTGTTGTTAGATTGTTGTTGATTGTTGTTGGAAAGGTTGTTGAAAGGTTGTTATTGTTATCTTGGTTCAAGATTGTTATGAAAGAAATGACAGAAATTGAAAGCAATTGAAAGAAATTAAGAAATCGCAATAAATGAACGAACACAAGTGGACAATTTGAGCGAATGCTATACGAATCTCATCCATTTCAGAGAAAAGCCTCCCCCAAATCCAAAACCCCAAGTTACCACTGGAAATAACAAATAAACAAGTTAGGTAGCTACCAAATCATAGAACAATACACCCCCTCGGTATATACCTAAGCAATACGTATTTTTTGCTAAGCCTACAACGTTTATTTATTTACTTCATATTATATCTATTGAAATATTATGAGCGGGAGGAGTTTCTCCAGAGAAATCCAACATTATTATACAGGGAGACCTCCCTTCCATTCCTCAAAGAGAGCTGTTTGGAAAAAACATTTCAAAACTAACTAGGTACTTCCCATAATTTTTATGTAGGTACATCTCACACCAATAAAAAGTGTAGGTGTAAAAGTGTGTAAAAGGTAAGGTTTATCCAAATAGAAGTTAATTTCATTTCAATTGAAGATTCTGATTCTATACGTGAAATGCCATGGAGAAACGGCCAAATAGGGGTCTACGATTCATTTTACAAAAATCCGTTTTGGTATCAAACTAGTCGTTTGAAACTCCTCAATCAAGTCATATAAATGAAAAACCCCAAAACCACATGGTAATTGTCAATTTATAAATAGCTTCAAAACAGTAAAACTGCTATTTTCCTCAGACGAAGAAGGTACTGGGTCACAGCTCTTTTTCCCCTATTGGCCAATGGTGAAGAATTGGCCGTTCACATATTTTAATCAGTTATTCTAATGTAGACACACTGCTATGGAGCTCCATAGGTTCCGATTCTGATTCCGTCTGAGAGGAGACACGATTTTATCTTTCCTGTCAAAAAAGTAATACCCATATTCAGCCGAGCTCTTGTTAACACAAAACTGCATGACTCGAGTTATTATTCTTGTTCACTTCTAATTTAGGAGTCATTTAGTTGTTTTTCGTAGGTGTGCGATACCGTCAAAATTTACTGGTCTGGTAGTGTACAAAACTTGGAAAAGTTAGAAACTTCACAAGATTTAATTATCTGTTACCTTTCGGTATGATTCCAAAAAACGCTGCAAATTATTACACAACGGTTTATTATTTTCTGTATAGATCGCCCATCTACAAAGATCCTATTGACATAAAATACCCACCTACCGCGAGGTTCACAATCATCTCTTGGCGACAATGAGTAGGTACCTCCTTGTAATTATTATTATCGGAGGGTTGTATAATTCATTCTTAATGAAATTCAGTAACTAAGGAAGGTTCTGAAAGTGAACAACAAACTTGGTTCGATGGAATCGAAAGAAAGTTTCATTTGAACAGCTGATATTTGAACGGAGATTTTGCCTACTTGGGAGGAACTGCGATTCACACTCGTGTGTCTGCTCTTTTTTTCGTTCAACCCTTAAGTCCTTACAGGGAGCGAACGGTTGGTCCTAAAACGCTCCACAAGATATCATTCGACGCTAAACATTGTGTTCTATTTGAAATCGATGGAAAAAATATACCTTCCTATTTGAAATTTTCGAGCTAGGGCGTTATTGAAAATAATAAACCAATATTCTTTCAGAAATGATTCGAATAAGAATGTGGGTCTGCAGTTTTTCCTGTGACATTATGGGACCAGTGGAAACAATGAGCGTCTAGGAAGGTACAGCCTTTAGAAGGGTTGGAGATCCACGTTTGATTGTATTAAGAAGCTGAGGGGGATCGTTGTGGGCGTGATCATCATTTATTACTGCTGTTAAGGGGGAAAGTTGGAGGAACTGATAGGGTTCTTATGGGGCGCATGGATCGGTGCTTGTACTGGTGATTTGAGGTGGTACAAGGAGAAGATTTGAGGTGAGAGTTCACTCGGGCCTGTTAAGTTGGTCACCGTGACCAGGATCCACTATGTGACAAACCTGATTCTATCCCCCCTTTTAATTCTTGACATTCTGGTTCTTCGATTCCCAGCCGCACTCACACGATGTTTTCCATGTGCTACAATAGAATCCCTCAACCTGGTTATAAAACTACACGAAACCATATTTCATGGAACAACTATTGTCTAGTAAATGGAGAATCGGTAAGATCAAAATTATTCAACTCGAGTTTTGTAAGGCTGGTTAGTTCAAAATTGACACACAATAAAGGTGAAATAATAAATAGTTTCGAATTTTAGGACTGTATAAATATAATTATTCGTATTTTAAAAGAGTTTCTCTACCTATGGCATGCTGTGAACAACATCGAGGTAGTTAGGTAGAGGAAAAATATAGTACGTTTAAGTAAGTACCTACTCGTACAATTTGGAGTCCCGAATCTTGGATTACTGGAAAGAATGGGTTTGACCCAAATAACGAATTGAATGTCCAGCTATATGATGTGCCTAATGTAGGTATCGACGGTTAGAGCTTAGAAATGTAGATCCTTGGCAGTGGCGACTAGGTGATGGGCCTTGATGTGGCTTCCAAAATACGAATTTGGTATTGGAAGGCTTAATAAAAACTGACCTTGATCCACTTCATAGTTGCAATCAGATTAGGTACCTTCAGCGTCTCAGGATCGGCTGCAGAGACATCATGCCAGAACCAGGGCTGGAGGATCGCGCACAGGATCTTGGGATGGTGGCCACCAACGAAGACTTCCGATTCCACGTGGAAAGCAGGATTTATGGATCAATAATGATTTCAACAACCAGGTGAGGAAAACAAGCAATATTGAAGAGCAGAAGGTCAGCCACGAAGAACCCAGCTGAGGATGGAAAGGAAAAATGCGCAAGAGTTCGAAGACCAACCAAGATTAGGATTAGATACCAATTACTACCCAACTATCACTTATTATTCAATTACCCAACTAACAAGTCCAAATCCCAGCTCTTAATCAATCCCATCAACAACTCCTCCCTTGGTGGCGTCAACAACTATTATAAGAGCATATTTCAATTGAAACAAGTATAAACTACTCATTTTTAAACAACTCATTCGTGAAATTTTAGTATTGTTCTTACTGCGTTGGGTATGTTTATTCTCACTTGCCATTCTGGACTCGATAAGTGTGGTACTTATAGGTCTAGTTCTTCAATTTTTTGTAGTTTTTGAAGATTTTAATTATTTTTTGCACTTTTAGGAGAGCAATGTTTGATGTAGCTTTTACCATTATTGTTTATACTTTTGGTCTGATTTGTTGAATTTGCAGTGGGGTTTGTGTCCAGCGTCATATCCGAATATTTTGTTGTGTTTGCTTCGGGTTCGACCCCTGTTGCTGATGGTTAAGTGATTTGATTTAGTTTCAGTCAGTGTTAACCTCGACAGTAAGTATAATGCCACTCCACAGTAAATTCTGTCCATAGAATTCGGTAGGCTCTTAACTTCCTCAAAGAGTTTTCAACTGTCAGAATCGCAGTATTCGCAGTGTTGTGGATTCAGTTGGCTCTAGGATGTTTTTTGTGAAGAGGAAGTTGAGTACTGAACCATTGATACTTCCTTGGGGTGCTCCTTCTCTAATCATCTTCAGCTTAGATTTTTCATTCTCAAGTTTTACTCTAAAGTAATGTCTATCAGATAAGTATTATACAAATATATTGTGAAACTAGGGCAGGGATGTCTCTTTGTAAGTACTCTTTAGATTAACAAAACAAGAGTCCCTGATTATAACTACCCCAAGGAACCATCCATGGTTTTCTAACCATGGATATTGCTTCGTGAAAAAGTCGTTGTAAGGACGTTGAATAGATATCATACACCTATCTCTGTAAGGTATTTTTTCTATCTGCTATTCTGCCGTTATAAGCCTTGGGAATCTTTTCAAGCGTAAATTAACGATTGATATACATAGAATAGTATTGAATTATATCCATAAATGTTTTTAAAGACCGATCTCAAAAGTACATTCCCTTCATCCTTTGAGGCATGCGAGGGAAAAACCAAACATGAGCATAGCAGCGAGATGGGTAATAGATATTGGATACCTCAGCTAAGAATGCTCATGGTCTCCAGGAATAACAAGTAAAATCACAAAATTATATTATGGCCTACGACTTTTATAGCTCGTCGGCACACAGGGAAGACATCTATTGTTGTTGTTTTCGTCTAGACGAAAAAAAGGAGCAAATGGTTTGGGGAAGACGAAACATCTCGTCCACGCTCCCTACCTACGACAACGTGACGAATATTGAGGTAAGGAGAACGAACCATTGAGGGCGAAGCCCCCCTTCAGCTCCCACATTTTAAAAACTAAAAACGAAGCCCCCCTTCAGCTCCCACATTTTAAAAACTGTTGAAACCGTTACTTAATTTAATTTTTGTGAATTTCAACGCTCATTTTGGCCTTCAGGATATTTTTCTGGAGATTATATTTTATTGGGGGTAGGAAGTTGTTTTTAGAAATGATAAAAGAGTTAAATCTTGTTAGTTTCATCAACATCCTTGGAGAGATTTTGCGGATGAAAACGCAAAAAAGTGTTGAAAACGAAGTTTGTTCACCTATCTAGCTTGGTTTTACCCCAGAAAAATTAACGTGGAGGGCTGGAATTATTACTGGTCTATACACATAGAAACCAAGCCTTGAGTTCGGAATTGTTAGTATCATTGTGGTCATAAACGCTTTTTTTTTTACTAAGCCTTTGGAGGGGCACGCCAGAAAAAATAACGAAATAAATGGGGAGGACAACCAGAATTCCAGATGGATGGGGGAAGTTGAAGAATTTTAGGGATGGGAAGACGGGTGGAAGAGAGCGCTCCTGGTTCATTAAGTATCGATCCCGAACTTGGCCTTAAAATGAAATAGTATTTGCAAATTTATCATTCTTACATTTAAAATGAACCTTATTTTAAACGTACCAACATTCAGTTCACATCTTCAAAAGAGCATAAAAGCAACCCCTAATACCTAAGGTATGCACAAAATTGTTGCGAAACATGTCGGATTGAACAGGACTAAACAATAAATCTACAAACTTAAGCAAGCAGAGCCTCCTTCCACAAACTATATACCCACAATGGCTGCACATATACATGAATTTATTGTGGGGAAAACGAATTGCCCCACAATATGTAAAATGGTGTGAATTGGTTGTCACTGGCTGGCTAGGTATTGCAAAAGGGCTTGGGGGTATAGAGATGAATTTGACCAGCATTTCAATTGGGGAAACATTTAGCGAAACAAACTAATTCTAATACTTATGATAATAATAATAACAATGGGCATACTCTGACAGACGGCCATAGCCCATAGTCAACATCCATGTATTATAATATCAAGTTTGTAAAATTATTTGTTACATTCAATAAAGTATGTTTTTTTTTTCTTCTTCGTACCACAATACATGAATACATACCAATACCATATACATGAATTTATTGTGGTGAAAATGAATTGCCCCACAATCTCAGTGGGGAAAACATCTGTTGTTGTTGTTATCGTCTAGACGGTAAAAATCCCGAAGATCGTCGAGAAAAAAGGAGAAAATGGTTCGGGGGAAGACGAAACATTTCATCCGCGCTCCCAACCTACGACAACGTGCCGAATATTGAGGGTTTTGGCGAGGAGAGCGAACCCGCGAGGGCGAAGCCCCCCCCCCCCCCCCCCCCC
>JAEMON010000005.1:23827985-23840015 GCA_030264115.1 Lygus lineolaris
CGATTTTCGCCAATTCTTGCAATTTCAAACGGCCGTCATTTCTGATTCCAGCGGCTTTGAGCTGGCAGACTACCGGCATAGTATTTCTCTGGGCAAGCTCTACCAAGTTCCATATTCAAACATAATCCTAAGCTTATGACCGAATTTCATAGCTGGCTCCTGGACTACAATCTTTGGATAGTATGTAAGAAAATAAATATGTATTATAGTAGGAACCAATTAGGTAATTGGCTTTCTTTTTTTGAAAGTTGAGGGCCCCCCCCCCCCCCCCAATGGTGTACTTTGTGAAAAGTCCCATAAAGTGTCAGTTAAGTCAACTATCGAATGCGTGGTCTGTCTATAGAATTGTCAAGGAGCAAACTAACAGTCTGTAGGCGGAGGTGCATCCCATCAGGTAGTCGTTCACTGACAAATAGTCGGTGAAATAATCATTTGGCTCGCTCCTTGGCTCACTTCACTTCCCCTTTCTTCGGCAGTAAATGCCCCCACGAGCCTCACGAGCATCATCACGTCTAGCGGACTCCCGAAGATGAATGACGCCCATTTGTACAAAAGATGAATCCTCCTGTATCTGTGAACTTGTGCTCTGTAGACACTCATTGCACGTCATTATCACTACTTGAGTTTGAGTGATGAACTCAACTTACTGACGGGTTCTTACGACTTGGAGGACCTTGCGTTTCAATTACTTGAGTCATTCATTCAACTCGGTAAGTACACTCTTGCTTCCGACTCTATATACCAAAATACCTGCCTAGCGGAAGCTTAATAGTTTCCAGTTTTTTGTTTTTTGTTTTTGTTCCTTCTTTTATTTGACCATCACTGGATCACCTACGATTTGCAGTGGTAGCCACTGTGTGTGAGCTGACTTAAAATGCCTGCCTCACAGATAATATCCACAGTTTTCTTCCTATTTCCCGGATTTGCGTTGGTTAGGCCCATCCATCACTTGTAGCCTCTGGACGTGTCCAAAAAAAGAATCCTCGAAACATCAATTTTTTGCATAGAAAGGTCAGACTTCGCTTATATTAGGAAGAAGTCAAGGACTGATCTTGAGGCTTGGACCAGAAGGCTCTACTACTTGAAACTGATGCACATGCGCAAATTTAATTGCTTGCCACTTGCATCCAAAATTTCTATACGAATTAAATTAAAATTGTATGGATTGTGTGAGTGAGTTAACTAAGGCTACGACGGTTGGTCTTTTAGGAACTTCATAGCTGTCGGATAAACAAAATCCTCTGCGCATACACAAGCATGAAATCCTATGCATACTGATTTCCTATCCGTTTACTGAATGACCAATGTGGCTAACGTTTGGACGGCAGTTTGATACAAATCGTTGTATGACCCTCTAACTGTTTGGTACGCCAGTCCAACGATCCACTACGATCGATTCGTACATCTTATTTTTTTCGTACATCATTCACCACAATTATTCATTTCGAATTAAGACTTGCACATTATTAAATACAAGGAAATTATGTGCCACACCCACTTAGTAGGCTTTTTTCACAACTAGCTACTTGCAGACATCAATCCTCATCTCACACCCTTCGGCCCTCACATTTTCCTCCTTCTTCGGTGATTCGCAATAACTCGTCGTCTAACTGCTATTTTCCGAATTTTTGCTGAGAGGGAAAAGTAATGCGAAAATCACGCTCTAGATGCGTTCCAGACTTCATGGGATTCCACACACGGTCTGGTTTTTTGAAAGGCGAGTTTGTCCTCAGAGTTGTGGCCGTGGCCACAGACAACATCCTCCCACTTGGCTCCACACACGCACACCGTCCGGGTTCAACGAATCCATTCCACTCGGCTCCCCTCTTTGTTCAAGTTCGTTGCCGAAAAACGCGGACCGCCGATCCAGCTAACCTTGGAGTGATTTAGGCTCACTGCACCTGCCCCCCTCCCCCTCCACCCTTTTTTGAGACCTTTCTGCCAGTTTACGGATTTTTCTTTATCTTGTCTCGTTACTTTTTTGTAATCTTTTTATTTCAGCTCATAATGACCACATCGTCCTTCGATGTCCATGTGTGTGTGGGAAGCTCAATCAATGCTTGGGGTAGGTACACCCTTTTGTTTAATCGATGCTTGGATTACATCCTTGTTGACGCCAACACACCGTCTATACTATTTACCTAGATCGTTGGCTATGATTCATTATCCCTCACAGATACTACACTTGTTTTGCGACGGATGTCTATATGAAAAACTTTAAAATAAAAGACAGTTAAATCTTCTTCGTTTCCTTTCCTCGACAATACATGAAATTATAATGCATAGATTATATTAATAACTTTAGTGATAGTAAAAGCAAAGGTTTCTCTCATGACCATTAGCAACCCACACAGATTTCTCAGTTGATGGATAACCACGGAATAAGAGCGGGATTCGTTTGGGTAAAAGCACAGTAGTAGGGTCCACGAAAATGCAGACATCAAGCAAAAAATATGTTTGTAGTAGAAACCGCTTCATGGTACCAATGGACTAATTTAGAAATTCGGTTCAAGGAAGATAACGACACACGGAGCCGCGGTGCATGAGGAAGGCGAAATGAAGGAGAGCTCCGTCTCCAAGCAGTCTTGGTGGTGAAGCCGCCGTGGTCTACGCAGGTCACATCCTCAGACAGATGATAGATAGAGATTGAACGATGATAATTGTCTGATGATTTGAAATATCTGGATCACACCACACTCATCTGTCCACAATACACCTATAATAATAAAAATAGTTTGCTCTCAGACGAGTGTTTTCACTTTCACTTCTTTCTAAAAGAAGAAGAGGAGTTTTTTTTCTTTCTTTCCTTGAAGAGGTACCTAATTTATTGTTAATTGGATATTAGATCATAGAACGATATTTTCGAGGAAAAGAAAACCAAAGCCTTAATACGAGTAAAGCTAGTACGAGTAGATTTCCCAATCAGTCAGGAACAAGTCCAAACCACTCAAACATATATATATATTAATTTAATATCGAAAGTCTGAATTTGATTGATTTCTTCAGCGTTTCTTCCTGATTTTCTAAGAAGGCTAGAGCCGCGGATGAGATCCGTTGCACGCACGCACCGCGCTCTCGCGAACCTCTGAGAAGTTTAGAATCGTTTAAAAATACCCCACGGGGTCCTGGGCCCTCCTTCAGTTGGCCATCTGAAGAAGAAAATAAAATTTAAAAAAAACAGGAAGAAGGAGGAGAGGAAGAGGAGAAACTCGCGAGGGTTTCGCGAAAGAGGAGAAGAAGAAGGAGACGACGAAAAAGGAAAAAAGGAGGCAGAAGAAGACGAAGAAGAAGAAGAAGAGGAAAAAGAAGAAGAAAAAGGTTCGGTCTCGTTTGGCGGGATGTTAAGGAGAAGGGGCCCGCCTGGAGGGTTCATCGGCCGGGACCGTCTGGTACCCTGACCTGCCCCAAGGACAGCCGAAAATACCGCGACCGCAACCTACCGCAACTCCCTTCGCTTCGCAGAACAACAACTCTGCGTTTTTTCGGGGATCCTACGTGAAGACACTAGGAATACTTATATTCTACCTCGACAAAAGATACTAGATACTAATAATAAAACTGCTTTATAAACAGCGAATGAGATGAATAGGCCATGAGTTTTCAAGTTTGTTCAAAGTCACAACCTCTAGCCTGGCATCAAGTACCTATTCTATAATTATTTTGAACACAGAAGGTGGGTGTACGTACAAGTTAATCTAGAAACACCATAAGGTATTTTACTGTCTGAAGCCACGAGATATTCATTGGGAACGAGGTACGATTACATAAAAATGTTATTCCAATTAGTTTGAAGACATATATATATTCGAGTACTTACATTGAGGTGAAGCTACGAATCAATATAGCTGGTTTAGTTAAGTTGTGTAGGACCTGTCGAACTCAACTAAAAATATCTGTGGATGGTTTTGGAGATATTGAAACACTTTAAAGTCGATTTCCCAAAAGTAGCACTTTTGAGTTGTGCCCCTTTCATTCTCGGGGTGCGATTTTAGAATGGACCATAGAGTGTCTTACTCTAAAGATACTATTCAAGTTAGTCTATGGCGCTAGCTAGGAGTTCGGTATTCTAGTTAACCTGAAGAAAGGAGGTTAGTTTTCTAGTTAATTGAGAGACACCATAAGATAAGTATCTACCTGCTCTACTTTCTTTGAAGACACTAAATATTATTCAAGTGAGTATAGAAGCACTAATGTAGAAGCTACTTTAGTTAGTCTGGATTCAGCAGGTAGGTGTTGAAGTTAAAAGACACCATAGAGCATTTTACTCAGTCTGAAGACAACAGGCAAGATAGTCTAATGGCTCGTAGTCGGATGGATGTATAATGTATTTATTCTTTAAAAAAATTATAAAAATAAAAAAGTGAAGCTTCTAATGTACTTTTTGAAATAAACCAATTTAAGAGCTACCGACTGCTGGATATAGTACGTTTCAAAAAAAAAGTTCCATTCTTTGGTGATTTTTATAAGACATTTTGCGCTGATTCCGAATATACCATAAATTTATGTTCTTATGTTTAAGATGGTAATTTACACGAAAAACCTCAAAAAACACGTTTGTTGAACCTTAATTCTCAAACTTTGACCCCTTGAAGTACTCGAAAAATGATGGCAGACGAACTCATCCTTCCTCTTGCCATTATCAACATTTTGAATTTTTTTTAGATAGATTACCGGGTCAGTAACCTTATCGGTATCAGTACCCTATCGTCTGAAGTGACACATATTAGAGATAAGAATATAATAAACATGAAAAGGCAAAATCTCCGATCAATAAATTTCTCCCTTGATGGGAAAAACAATAGATCATGGATGTGTCTAGCGGCTTTAGGAGCCGCTCAGCTGATCTGAGAGCTCCATTTTCGACTCAGCTGATCTGAGAGCTCCATTTTCGACTCAGCTGATCGGAGAGCTCCATTTTTGACTCAGCTGATCTGAGAGCTCCATTTCCGACTCAGCTGACCTGCGAGCTCAATTTTCGACTCAACTGATCTGGGAGCTCCATTTTTGACTCAGCTGATCTGCGAGCTCAATTTTTGATGCAGAGAGTAGTACCTCAAAACATCGCGGTAGTATGTACCTCATTGATTTCTACTTAGCCTTCACTTTTCGAGTTAATAATAATCTAAAGTGCCGGAGCGTTGCATTTTTTGGGGGACAAAAAAGTGGAGGCAAAAAGTGTCGCGAAAAATTCCGTGACCCCCAGCCAAAAGACATATCCATGTCAAAATAAATAAATTTGCCTTGAGTTTTGAGTATTTGGTATTAGCACCACCGAAATTCCCCATAACTAGAATGGTAATTTTAGGGTCTTTGCTGACTGGATTTTCTTGTTCTTGTAAGGGGCCAATGGAGGGATGTAATTCAGTAATTCAGTTTTTCCCATTTCTTTCAGCCGATTTTGGCCTATTTCATGGGGTTTTCGGCATTCTTTTGTTATTCAATTATCAAGAGGCATCAGCTACCAATGTGTACAATTAATTTCGTATTTTCGCATTTTTCACGTCCAACGAATTAATAAAAATGCCACCAACGCGTCAACCGCATCAAAATCCGTTAAAAAAATGGCAAAACTGTACAACGGAAAAATTTCTATGGTAAGGGGAAGGTGGCGGTGATACGTTTCCAAACTTACTAGCCCCAATCAATAGTACTGGTTAGTAACGGTTCCTATAAACTCTTCGATAATCGAGATTTAGGAATTTTTGAGGGCGTTTTTGGCCTACTCCCGAATCCCCGTAATAGGTAATGAGCGCTCTGACGACTGCGGATTTTTACCATAAGAGTATTGTCACCGGCACCGACGTCGGTTGGAAGCTGCTGAAACCCATGAATGAAATTGAACACTGTACACAATTTTGTTCTTTTACGGGTATTTCTGTTTACTGCCTTTTTCTTTCAATGAATCAAGTTACCTACTTACTGTATATTGTGGTCCCTACGAACATAAACAAAAATGCCGTTACCGGGGTTTGGTTTCATGTACTATGAAGATGGACCTGCAGCCAGAAACTACTCCTTACGTTTTCAAAGAAGAATACAAACATTGGTGATAAATAGTAGTTATTGGAACAATTTAGAGCTTATCCATCCCAAAAAGAGGTGGCTGAGGTGGATTAGAGGTGGCTGGGTTCTGGTATAGCATTTGCACCATATTACTTTTCCTATAGGTAAACACAACTTCCAACACTCCTCAACTCTAGTAAAAAATATCTTGAAGGCCACAACTAGCCATTTCTTGGGGTTTTTCAGGAGCGAAAATAGTAATTGATAGTGGCAGTATTGGTACATTGATGACGTCGACTCATCAGCTCATTTCCACCAAACTATACTAACTATTCAACTCAAATTATGGAGCTGAGAATTTGGGCATGGGGGTTTTTGAGGGTCCTAAATCCGATTCTGAGGTGAAAAGCAGCAAATTAATTCCAACTGATGTTTTTCCTCCGTTCTTTTTCTCCATGCCGTTTCGGAAATCAATATACCAAATAGTAAACATCCTCTGTTTTGAGGTAACTACGAGTTTTGAAGATGTACAGGATTTTATTTTTCTGAGATATTCCCTTTACCAGGACCTATTAGAGCTTTAAGTAATAGTGGACTCCGAATCGCCGAGGCAGTCGGTCGAGCATGATGATGCTTGCGGAAGTAAAAGGGAAAACTCGGCTGCCAGCACTCCCAAGAGCCTCAAGGCTGTCTAACGGTTTAGAAGACTCTAGCGGACCGATAGATTCGCCTTCGGAACGAAAACCTTGGCGGTGCCATTGTAACGACCAGGCTTTCAGATGATCTCTTCTAGGCTTCTGTAGGTATTACAATTACAACTTCGATTTGGTAGGTTCGTGATTGAGGGGAGGATTCAGAAAATTCAAAACAATGCCACACTAAACACAATCTAAATTTCTACATACCGTTATCATTAACTCTAAAGAAAGAATGACTTTTCACTCCACATACCTATTAGTTATTATCTACGAGTATAATAATTCTTGGCAACGGGAGATTTCTACCATCCAACTGTTTTAGTTTAATATTAGGTACCTCTGGAATCAAGTAAGGATTAAATTAAATCACCTCTCAAATTTTTTCTGTATCAAATTTCCTTGATACGTAGAATCTGAAAATCGATTAACGCCGCCAGTACTTTGCTTAGTTACCACGGACTTTGCATAGGTAATTACCATTTGGCAAATAGGTACCCTTAGGGGAATTGTGCCATCAGTCATCTTCAAGGGGTAGAAAATTAGGAATAGAATTTCAAAGTCGCCCTAGCTCAATAGAAGGGTATATTGGGGATTTTCACTATTTCACCCTGAGCACTGTATGAACCATCATTCGCTCCCCAGAAGGTTGAACGTTGAACCATATACGTTAATTTTCTCACGGGGTCAGGCAGATTACTTACCTACCACCACCACACCTACCACACAGTTATAAATCACTAGTTTCGTATGGATAGTCATATTTTTGTGACAACTGAATGGGCTGAGAATTACTAAGATGGAGTGAGGAAAATAACAAACCGTTGTGCAACAATTTGCAACGCGATCCAATAAATTAATGTCATCTAATTTTTAGGCAACATCAGGGTATTTAAAAACAGGGTAATAAAAAAAACATCAGGGTATTAAAAATCAGTAGTTCATCACAGCACAATCAGTCAAAAATACCTACTCAATCAATCACAGCTACAAATTATTAAAACAAAACCTTCAACTAAGAGAGAGTAAGGACGGTAACATTTGACTGATAACCCTCTGATGATGATAAGTTTGTCTCACGTCCAATAGTTTCAGTTGGTCCAAGTTAATTTCAAAAGAACAGATGGAATTGTAAGCTTATCATAACAATCTGAACCAGAAGTCGGTAATTTATAGTATTTCCAAACCTAATTGGACATTTTCCAATCAAAACTGGACATTTTCTAAATCAAATTGGACATTTTTCTAACCAAATTTGAGAGCGAGAACTTTTGGTAGCCAGAAAACCTCGTAATTTTCGGTTGTAGCTGGTTTCTGGTTGTAGCTGGAAAACAACGCACCCTACATAAAAAGTTGCGCGAAGTAAATTGAGGAGAATTAAATTTTGCGACGTTTAAGATAAGTACGAAATTGGTTAAATGGGCAAATTATTACGGGCAGTCGAAACACACTTAATTTTTTCAACTTTTGTAAAAAGTCCATTTCGTCCGTTTCGAGAGGTGTATTACAAACCTATGGAATCGCAATCCCCCTCCCTAAAAGTTGTAGAGCATCAACTGAAGATTTCGAAGCACCAAAATTTTCCGAATTGTCCGATTCGGACGTGTTTAAATACTAGGTACTTTTTGAAATATGGAGCTTTGCCAATAAGTGCTCTTAGCTGATCATTTGAAATATTTTGGTGCATATCAGCCCTGAATCACCTCTGGTTCGAATAAATTTATTTTCTTTCCATTTTTCCCAATGCTCCAGTTTTCATGGCTATATAAACGTTCTAGCTGCATTTTAGTTACCTCGGTGGTTCGCGGAGGGGAGGGGAGGAGAGCTTCCAAACTTTTTCAGCTCTTCGAACTTGGTGGACTCGATTTGGTGGTGAAGTGGAGGAGGGGGGCTAAGACGTGCGACGACCTCGGCTCCCCGAGGAGTCCTGGGGAAGGTCAGTTCGTCCTTGGGGAAGCCGGCTTTGGGGAACCACCTGCCCGAATCTCACCGTTCAGATGCAAATTATTACCCAAAGGCTTAAATATTAAATAAGTTTCCTGTATGGATGTAGATGAGCATCAATCTGCATGTTCTTTAACCAAATTTGTATTTTTCCCTCGAAACAATTTACATTTTTTCCTCCCAATCAAATGTAAGGTTTTGGTTTGAAAAGAGAATTTTGTTGCGAAAATAACTAATTTTGTAGGGAAACATCTAGTAACAATTTCGACCACTGATCGGAAATAATGACGAAGGGTTCATTGTAAACTTTGTACATCAATGTTATGGGGTTCAACGATAACTACCATTAAATTGGTGTCTACCACTCGTTGGTAACTAATAACTGCACTCTCAATCTGAGCGAATACAAATCGAGTAGGTAGTTCGTGATTTACAGAGTCCCTAGCTACGAATAGTCATAAAGTCAAAATCATTGTAATCACACTACTTTTGTCGTTATGCCATGCTGAAAATATAAAAGGATTTTAAAATTGTAAAAAAAATTGGTACCTAATTCCACATGGAGGAGAATTAAATCCGTAAAATCAGAAATGTTCTGATTCGGAGTCCCAACTGAAAGAAGTAGGTGGTCTTGATGAGATGTGAGGAGAGGGGAGAGGGATCACATTGATGAGTTTGTGGTTGAAGAAGAGAGCGGGTTGAGGGGGGGTCTGCGAACGGTGGCCAAAACACTCATCACTGCAGCACACGAGAATACGAGGGTACAGTACAGCGTCCAAGATGAACACCGATTTTCTGTTAAAAAATGAAAACTCCGCCTCTTCCACCTTCACCACCAACCACCTTCCTATTCTATCTCGATTGCGAGTTGAGATAGAAAATAAAGAAGATGAGAAGATGAGATGATGAGATTATCCTGTACCGCACATCAAAGTCATTACTCGTACCCCTACCCTCGTGAGCACCGGGCTGCGATGGTAACTTCGTTTTTCTGAACAATTTTAAAGTTCCATCTACTTACCTCAGGGTAAATATAAGGGCTCACTCGAAGGGTAAGGAGGAAAGTATAGTAGTTCGGTCGAAAATCTATTACCTGAAACTTTTTCCTTCATGAGCCATTATCTGATCAACTTTTTTCGGACAAAAGATTTCTTATTACTCATTATGATCACGATTCGATGAAAAAAATGCCTATTTCCCGACATGCTCCCAATTTATCATAATTTTGTATCTATGGGGATACTTCAGTAAGAAAATAAGCTCTTGAGGTTCAAAGAAAAAAAATCCATGCAATGCTTCTCCAATGTTCCATGCAACTCTCCGACAAGGTCTGTGTGGAATAGATCCTCAGCAAAGGTCGCAATTCACCAACGGCACCGTTCCTGCGCCTCTTCGACAGCCACCTGCGAAAATCCTAGCTACTGCGAAGATCCTAGCATTCATTGTTGGAAGCTGACAATGGAATAAATATGAAGGTCACTGGGTGTTGGGCTCTCATTTCGCAATTTTTTTACTTACACAGTCTACCCTATACTGTCTATGAGGTGGTTTGTTCCAGAAAAATTGAAATTCTCCTTTTCTGTCTGTAGGTAGGTTTGTAATATTGTAGCATTCTGATTAATCCGAGAATAATGTTATTTGAGGGATCGAATAAATAATTATGTTTGTATCAGTCCTAGATAGATAAGTTGTAGGTTACACCATGGCAGAAAGAGGTTTCTTCTTTCATGGTTATACTTTTGGATCTTTACGTGGAGACATGGAGAGAGTTTCAGGTGAGGGGAAGAGCGAAATCTGGTTATTCGGCAGTCATCAACCGCTGGTCCGTTGAGTTCGAACCTAAAGAAGTATATTATGTATTAGGTGTACACCTCATTTTTCCCATTTCGATAGGAAACCGCGTAGGCATAGATAGGAGTAGATAGGTACTTCTCAAATGCGATTAATATAACAATAGGGATTAATGATGGGAAACAAATGGGATTAACGATAAGTTGGATAAATTAAGAGATAAATGGAATCTCATTACTGAACTAAAATTAAAATTTACTAATAAGTTCAATATTGGTTTGTTAAGGAAAATATTATAGGTAGGTAGGAACCTAACATCAGTTGTACTTAACAGCAGTTGTCCTGTTACTCAAAATAATAAACCAAAAAATCAAATGGCGACTCACCAAAAGTTCTGAAAGACGTATAGAAAAATTGTGTTGTGATTAGGCAAAATAATACAGGTAAGGTAAGCACCTAGTTTATTTCTTGTCGCTGTTGAAATATTAGGTGTTTCTTTTGTAATAGAGACCTAATCTTAACTAATAACTAATGCCCTCGTGGAATCAAACAGCGGCAGAGAACATTAACTGATTTAGGCTTGCGGGCGACATTTCTGTGTCCAAATCCAAGTTCATTGAGTCAGATTTTCTGTTCCCAAAACCGTGTATTTTTCGTAAACGGCTCAACGTTGCTTATTAGGACATCACCATCGCAATTAGCAGAATAAATCCAGCTATATTAGGAAACTATATAGGAACATGTTCGAATTGTTCACAAAATTAAAAAAGTTCCATTCATGCAGCATGAGTTGGTGAGCGAATTTTCAAAGAATAATTTTAACCGATTTGGTGGGTGATTCTTATAGGAAATTTCACGCTAATTCCGAATATACCATATGTGCCTATGTTTAAGATGGTAATTCACACCAAAAACCTCAAAAAACACGTTTTTTCGCGATTTTTGACTAAATTTTCAAAATTTGACCCCTTAGAGTACTCCAAAAATTCTGGGCAACGAACTCATCCTTACTTTTGATATTATTGACATTTTAAATTTTTTGGATTTTTTATCTTTTCCCTCGGGCAGATATCGTCTGGAGTGGCACATATATAAATATATATATACTCGTATAAATATATACATATAAAAAAGTGTTAAATTTCAGGAATCGTTTTAGAATGGTCTGAAACGGATTTCCATGAAGAAAATTGGTAAAAATTTGCATTACAACAATTTTGAAGCCATTGCAATAGCTTCATTTTCCTCGAAAATTTGCTAAAAGGTGAACACAATACTTCCTCTACCCTTGTATGCTCGGAAACAACTATCCAGTCTGAGGTTGGGAGGAGGGGGATAACGAAATTGATAAGTTATTTTAGGTATACTACAATTGCCCAAGGAAAGGTCTTTAGTTTCCGTCTTCCCTTGCCATTTCATATTCATCTCCGTCCGCGAACCTAGTGGATCTCAGGAGATATAAAATTGTGCACCCCTCACCATTATTACCCCTACCCTTCCATCACCATCCCGAGCTCTTGGGCCCCCTAATTAGGTCAGCACACTTTACCCTAATGAAGTTTTGCACGCTGCCCCATTTCCTCGACAACCTCAGAAT
>JAEMON010000005.1:23840025-23857466 GCA_030264115.1 Lygus lineolaris
CCCCTCCTTTTCCAACCATCATTCCTACCATAGCCGGGACGATGGAATTTTTTTCAGTTTCCAGACGTTTCCGGTCGGGCACCCAAGAACAGCCGTTTTTCCGGGTGCGAATTTATCCAGTTTTCCGAGAGGGCGATCGAGGGGCCTAATAAAACAACAAGGAAATGAGAGGATGGGTGGAGAAATGGTAGGTAGGGGGCGAGCTTAGTGCAAAATCCACCACCACTTAGCAGCATTTTAAAAAAATTTTAATAATCGAATAGGCAGGCGAAACAAGGGTACACGTTACATTTCTTTCAAAACTTCGTTTTTGGTTCCTACCTATTCTACCTATCATCCTACCTATCATCAATTTAGAAATCGTCTCGTGTGATAGATTTCTCTATCACATTACAACAGGGAAATACTTCATACCATGGAACTAGATTCATACCAATCTAGTTCCAAATCAAGTATTTTTCCTATTATAATTTGATAGAGGAGGTCTTTGCGAGTCGAATACTACCAAAAACGAATTTTTGAAAAAATGCACATGTCCTCGTTATGAAAATTTAATTTTTCCTTGCGTTTTTATTATTATTATTATTTATGTCGTTCTTGTTTCCTGCTCTTCATGTTTGTATCTTCTAACGAAAAATGGAAGAATGAACGAATAATTCGAGTTCCATTACTCGTACTGTCAAAAAGCAGCCTTTATGCGAGGTACAATACCCGTAAACTGCGCCCTCAGTTTTAAGACAGCGCCTCGGGGAAACCCAAGAACGCTTAACCGTTTTAGGTCCCTTACAGCATTCCGTCCAGTAGTATAACAGATCTATGCGCGTTATACTCGTAGCTTCCTCACTTTTGTAAAATTAATTTATAGAATCAGTTAGTGAAAACTTCACCGAAATTGGTACAATAGTTCCGGAGGCATATGGCAGTGAATTGCAAGTTTTTGCACGCGCAGTTGCTATTACTGATCCAATTTTCACGAAGTTTATGATCAATCATTTATCGTCCTAATTCACCCTCCGGATTCACCCACGTTTGCGGATGCGTACATTCTACTATAGTGATCGTATATGGCGATTAAATGGACAGAGGAAAGTTTGGGGGCTAACCCACACAATCCCTGAAATTTCATCATAATCAAACCATTATTTCTTATATTGGAGTCACGTGTGTTCATTTCTTCATTTTTGGGTAAGTAGGTACTTCATTTTTGGTTATAGGTACGTTTCATTTTTGTTTATACTTCTTGCACGAATATAGCATCCTACTTTCGGTAGTAAGGAAGTAAAACAGGGGCTTTGTTCGCAGTGCAAGTTCCGAACCTTCGGAACGGTTCTGCGCTTGCGCAGTTCAGTTTTTGCGTTCACAGTGCAGCCGTTCCGAGTTCGCAGTTCTAGTTTTGTGTTCATAGCAGAGTTGAGCAAATTCATATTCATGAATATGAATTTATTCATACTTAGGAATTTCTGTGAATCATGAATATGAATTTAAATCTTCATATCCATTGAATGCCTGAATGTGAATATTCATATTCAAAGTTTTGAGTATGAAATTTTTAAATTCATATTCATATCCATGAATATGAATTTATTCATATTCATATCCATGAATATGAATTTATTCATATTCATATCCATGAATATGAATTTATTCATATTCATATCCATGAATATGAATTTATTCATATTCATATCCATGAATATGAATTTATTCATATTCATATCCATGAATATGAATTTATTCATATTCATATCCATGAATATGAATTTATTCATATTCATATTCACGGAAATATAATAAGTATGAATAAATTCATATTCATGAATATGAATATTCATATTCAGAATATTCATATTCACAGAAATTCCTAAGTATGAATAAATTCATATTCATATTCATGAATATGAATTTGCCCAACTCTGGTTCATAGTGCATTCAGAACCAAGTTCCGAACGAGTTCGGAACCGTTCGATTCCGTTCTGAAATTGTTGCCCAACTCAGAACTAGCGCATGCGCATTGAGCTTATTGTTAATGTAACGCTAAATACCATCTTCTCCGCGACATCCTTTTTGCCGTTTACTCTCCCTCGTTTATTTTAGTGCGCGGTTGTTACTAATTTCTGCTTTCCGTTTTTATTTTTATGTCTGTTAGTAGTACTTTTTTATTTTGACGACTGTTAGTAGAAGTAGCATTAGTGAGTTGAGTGAAGGAGGTGCAAGTGATGTCGATGGCACGACATGTTATTACGTTGTGTTTTATGTTTTTGCTGTAAGTAGGTACCTATCTAAGTATTTGTTTCGAATTAAAAAAGATAATAATAATACCTCGTAAAACAAGTTGTCTAGTAGTTGTTGTTTTGAAACCCTGACAGTTGAACTCGTAAATAATTTACAGGGGGGAAATTAATGGGTGTACAAATAATACACCTCTACTTTCGGTTGAGAAAAGAAGTAGCTTCCACAAATCTTGCAGATAGGATTCCTCTAAAGAATTTCCAGCTTACCAGGATCAATCTATTAGTTGTACGAAATTGAAGTAGAACAAAGTAGTTTTTCTTAGTTAATTACTAGTAATTTAGTTTTTTATGTTAAAACTAAGTATGAATCTGTTTAAAAATATACATTATGAGTAGGATACAAGAGCATTTCAGTGACTCTAGGTACCCACACAACTTGGTAGTTTTACTAGATAGGTACCAAATTTTCTCAAAAATCAATAGCGTGCATCCAAATAATGTGGGTACCCTACTTGTTTGGCACTACCTACCCTCATTACCTAAATGTTGGGGTCTAAAGACAAATTTCATCTTGATAATTGATGCTATTATAGATGAGTAGTTGGTATTTCTACGTCAGAAGGTAACCAAATCTTCTTCTTGATTATTCACCATGGAAGTAGAAATCCTACTTCTACAGGGTGATTCAGGACGGAAGCGAAAAAAAAAAAAAAAAAATTGGGTGAAACTAGACCCAAAATGGGGTAGAATGTCAACTACCGCACCTTTCTATCTCAGTCTGTTCCCATGATACCATTTTTTTCATAAAACCACGTTTTTGCCTTAAAAACCCACATTTCTTCACTTTGAAAGGATTTTTTTCCACTTTTGACCACATTTTCAAATTCAGCGTTAAATTTTCTATACACCCAATGCACATTCATTATAAAAAACGAACTCCAAAGGACCGCAATTGCAGTTCAAGCAATGACAATTTAAAAAAAATTAAGTTTCTGAAAATACTTGTACGTTGACTGCATTTCCAAAACACTTGCTGAAGCTGTCAAATCTCAGGAAAACTTGCTAATTTAATCAGCTTCCCAATGGTGTGGTTAATTTTGCGATTCCTTATCGAATTCATGGAGAAATTCAAGTTTGAATGCGGAAAAACTGTAGGCAAATACAAAAATACGAGTAGGTATCTACCGGAAAATTAACAAACGGATTCTAAATTTTTTGTGGCCGCCGTTGTAGTGATATGATTCAGATTGATAATTCCAAGGATTTCAGGGCCAAATGAAATCCTCTTTGTACGTCTGAGGTCGTTTTACTGAATTTCAGTACAAAAAATAACGTGGTTAAAATTATGTTTTTCCGCATTCAAACTTGACTTACTCCATGAATTCGACGAGGAATCGCAAAGTTAACCATACCATTAGAAAGTTGATTAAATTTGTAAGTTTTCCTGAGATTTGACAGCTTCCAGCAAGTGTTTTGGAAATGCAGTCAACGTACAAGTATTTTCAGAAACTTAATTTTTTTTTAAATTGTCAATGCTTGAACTGCAATTGCGGTCCTTAGGAGTTCGTTTTTCATAATGAATGTGCATTGGGTGTATAGAAAATTTAACGCTGAATCCGAAAATGTGGTCAAAAGTGGAAAAAAATCCTTTCAAATTGATGAAATGTGAGTTTTTATGGCAAAAAACGTGGTTTTCTGAAGAAAAAAAATCATATCATGGGAACAGATTGAGATAGAAAGGTGCGGTAGGTGACATTCTACCCCATTTTGGGTCTAGTTTCACCCAATTTTCTTTTTCGCTTCCGTCCTGAATCATCCTGTATAGTTATTCATCTTCAGGTTCGGAAAACGTTGACAGTGTAGATTGGGTGGCCTGGAGTTCCGGAATTATAAATTCGGAACCGCTTAGTTTTAGAACGGTTCGGAACCTGCACTGCGAACAAAGCTAGGGTTTCTTCACCTCGTCCCTGAATCTCCCCCGCCAGCAAAAATATGGTAGAAATTCAAAAAACTCATTCTACAGGATGAACGAAAAGCTCTTTCACAAGGTGTCCTTCAGGTCCCACGAGGCCTCCTCGCATCGCCTGTAAAAGGCCCCGTGATGAATTGCCTTCATCGCTGTGTTCTCCAATTAATTTTTATAGTTTTTGTCTCTAAAGATGAGGAGAGATGCCTGTAAGGGCGCCTATTAGTCAGCATCGTCCTTCGATGGGAACGAATTATGGAAAAAGTCTTTCGCAAGAATTTCCTCTCCGCTCAAACGCTAGATATCGAAGGTAGACAGTGAATTGATTGTTTATCCGAAGCTACAGTCAAGCAGTAAGTATTAGTAAGCCCTTACAAGCTGATTTCCCGTGAAATAGAAAGAATAGTAAAGTTTTGGAATCGAGTTTCTACATACTCCAGCTGAATGTTCACCTTATCATGATACAAAAACAAAAAAAGACCTTTGATTCAAGGTGAAAGAAAAGGACAAGAATGTTCGTCAAACCTGAGCTGGAATTCTGCCATAATTTTGAAAAAATCCTTATGGATGATCGGAGCGAATGAATCAGACACTCACCGCAGTTAATTAACTACCTAGTTTACATATAGGCATGGATATATTCGGATTCGGCGCAAAATTTCCTAAAATAAAGGTGATTGTGGTCACTGCTATAGTCGTTTCCGCAACCGACGGTACCAGGGGATTTTCACAACAGACTCTCCTCCTAAAGTGAATTCCCCAACTTCTAGGGAGTAACCAAGAAATCCACATAATAAGTGACTACCTGGTTTCTGAATTATAGCTGGTCATATACCAGTAATTAGTGTAGCTCATATTCACTTTCAATTCCCGAAAAACAGCATCCGTTCGTTTTCCCTAAGGTAAACACAGCACCGCGTTTTATCGACGACTGAAAAAAAAAAAATAAAATGGAATAAAAAAAGTGAAACGGAGGAAGCGATCTCATGACAGTTGGTCACATGACCGTCTGTCAAGTAAAATTACTTTGTATGAACACGAAGAAAAAAGCTCTGTAAAAAGAAGACCGACCATCTGCCGCAATGTGGCGTTTGAATGTACGCCAGTAGGTAACCATTTACTTAGGCACTACTGTTGTACGCCTTCAATGCGAAGGTTTAAGTGGCTTGAGATAATTTTTGTTTGTATTAGAATTAGTAGTGTCAAAGGTCAACAATACAGAGCACGGTGTGCGTAGTCGGTGTATCAAGATTAGGCCTACAGTCAATCTTGAAGTGCCCATAGAGAGGGTTATATGAAATATAATTACCGTCTCAACATTACTACAACATAGATAATTACATTATCACACAAACAGGGTTTTTGGGATTCACGACAGGCTGTGGAAGTACCTCTACCATGCCCCAACGCAACTCAATATCCTATTTATTATTTTTCACGTTTGTGATTTTGAAAATTCATCGGTATACGTATGTTATACAATAATAATTACATAATTACATAATTTAAAAAAATATTTTCGTGTTCGATTCCAATGGTTCATTATTGAAAATAATAAACCAAAATGGGGAACAAATACTCTTAATCATGTTGTTAGTTTTCAGTTTAGATAACTAACAAACAAGAACGTGAATATCATTACTTTTTATTGACTAACGAATAAATGCGCCAAATAACAACACAAGTAATGTTACAATAAGTGAGGAAGTAATACTGCTCATCAAACTTGGTGGATATTTTTGGTGTGAAGATATCTTCCTCGGGTCATATTGATGAGTCATTCAACTCATCATCAATCAATCAACGGTCATTAAAAATAAAGCTTAACTAAAACAGTTGTTTCTAAAATGAATAATTGAAACACAGTTGAGAATGTTTTGCTCATCTCAAAATTAATACTCGTAATTCTATATTTATAATAATAACCTATGACTGCCCTTAAATCATGCTGTAACGGCTAAATTGATTTCGAAGAGGGTTTTTTGCAAGTTCCTGCCAAAGTATAGGGTGCAGTGAGTAGAAGTCGAATCCCCTTATCAATATATCTGGATATTTTTGCCTTCCAGTTTTGGCTTGAACACCACCTACCATCTCATCATCAAAGCCTCTTTTTTTCATTTTTTTTATTTTTTATTGAGGAGGAAACCATTTATTGGCTGATGGTGGGAGAGTGTTGTGTAGTCTCACCGCCCTTCGTGTTTAGGTCCGCTTACGGTTACCCACTAAAACCTCCTCATTATCTTTTGGATTGTCCCGGGGCTACTTTTTCAGGGTTACTTCGGGACAGTCCACAGTTACGTCGGGACAGATGCCAGGTTCGTGGCCTCTTCTCTTCTTTAGGGGGGGGGGGGGGGGGGGGGGGGGGGGGGGGGATAGGGACCTAAACCTCCCACTCTTTATTCCTCTCCTTTGCTCGTAGCACTGCGATGACAAAGGTGTTGACCGCATCCCAGTTTTGTCTTTAAGTGATGTCATCTTGGTCATGACCGTCTCCGGCTCAAAGTTCCCAATGTGGGCATACGAAGAAGGTATGGTCGTCATCATCATCCTCTTGAGGGCAGTGTAGATAGAGAGCCTCTGCAGCTTTCCCGATCTTTGCCACAAATGACCTAAAGTAGCCAAGTTCAACCAAGCATCATAGCCTATAATATTGTTACATTGACAAAATTGAATTCCCATGAAATAAGAAGAAGAAGAAGAAGAAGAAGGCTCGATGATGGACCGCTTAGGACGTGCATGAGCCACAAAAAGGAGCGTCCCTCCAACAATACTATAGTACAATCTGCCCCTGCTCCTGGGTTACCTACGTCCCTAAAATCCAGGAAATCAATTTTTCGCCGTCGAAGAGAAACTTTATAGCCCATATCCTGCTTTCGAAATACCAAACCTATAGATTTTACCTAATTGAAGAATGTGACTTCTGAAAAACTTTCTAATTTCGTTTTTTTTCTTCGAGGAGATTCCCCTTCAGATTTATTGCTCTCGTAAAACGGAATAGACAGACGCTGAACAGCTCGTTTGATTCCTTTGTAAAGATCGCGTCCGAAGACCATCTCAGGACGCGGATTTTTTCGCACTGAATTAACGGAGTCGTGCAATGCTGGAATGTATTAGGTAAGTATTCTTTTAAAACATAGAATATCTATCTAATATTTATTTGACCCCAAGTGGTTATTATGTACGTATAATTATAGTTAGCATTCGGTATATATATGGGTGAGTGTTATATCCATAAAAATTAATGTAGATTCAATTTCTACTAAGTAGGTACTGGTTGGCACATTGAATTTATGTTGGTATACATTTCAGGTTTGTTCGCTGAGCAGTTCGGAACCGTCCTGCAAAGTTTCTTCCACAGATGGAAGCATTCGTGAATGCGCTGAAGGAACATCTGTGTAAGAAAAAAGGGACATTATGGGCCTTCTTCAAGGAGAAATAAAAGACGAAAAGAAAAATTGTTATGGTCAGTTATGGATAGTTACTTATTTTACAAAAAAAAAAGAAAAAAAATTGAAATATCCATGGATTAGTTTTTACGTTATAATGCCGAGTTTGCATTGCTAGTTTCGTATTCATACACCATCTGAATTGCAGTTCCGAATCTGTTCGAAACCGTTAGGAAAAGCTTACTCAAGTCTGGTCTAGGCATCAAACACTTTTGTGTTCAGTTTTCTTACAGGTAGGTACCATCAAGAATACCAAGAACAAATCAGCAAAGACGCCGTAGGTGAGAACTGAATAGGAAAGAGGAAGCATATCATGGCAAGAAAAGGAGGCCACCACGAAGTAATACTTAACATCAGGAGTTTCGGGGTGGCTCTCAAAGGAGAAAAATAGGTTAGGGTTTTGGTTCGTAGGTCTGGCATACCAGGAGTCCAACACTGTTTTGAGGTACACCTCAGTTTGTGCATGAGCATTTCCCTCTTCTTATATTATTTTTTTTAAATCGACAACCTACAACATTTTTTGTTGCTATTATTCCTGAGTTCAATTTGCCGGTCATTGCTGAGGAGTGATTTAGATCCCATAACATCTCCGAAGTGATGTGGCATCTCCGGAGTGATGTGGCCAGAGAACGCGCAGTCAGTTGCTGAGCTTGGAACAGCGGCTGCAGTCATGAGTTCGAAGCTCAGCGGATCCCCTCGTCCCCCCAAGCCAGAGTGCAGTGAGTGAAGCAATAAGAGAAACCGTAAACTAAATGATCGAAACAAATTTTGGTCCCTCGACTATTACTAGACGCTCGATGCCTATCCTACAACACGTCATCACAATACACGGTGATCTGTATGACCCCGCTTCTTTACTATTATCCCGACTTACTGATACCTTCTCCACAGATAGATATAGAGCGATCTGGACCCCTCGCAGCCCGCTTGTCTTCTAGAAAGATAAACTAACCCACCCCAATCAATCCATAAACGTATAAGATCACACAACAACGCAGATCACTCTGCAGATTCAAACAGAGCAGGGTCTAAACCCTTAGGTTTGTATACTCAGCGTCAATTGTAGTGACGTTGGGTACTCCAGCAGACGTAAAACTCCAATCTCCCCGGACTTCCCTCCGTGTTTCACTCAGGTATTTAATAAAATTGTATAGAAGAGGTATCAAACAGTAAGTAAACTTAACTGCAATAAGCACTAAAGCTAAGTAACCAGTTAGTGTTCGATAATTTTGGTAGGGGGGGGGGGGGGGTCCATTCCATACAGGCCAAGGAGAACGACGGGGATTCCTTCCAACAAGATGAGTATAAGTTCCATAAGTCATATAATAAAGGCCTTTATGGCCCTGATTTGGATTGATAAAGAAATATACATTGTCGAAAGCTTGGCTGTAACATACCTACTAAGTGTAGGTGAAAAGTTTGTATGACCTAATTCCCAATCATTGACAGCAAGGAGGATGTTGATCCATTGAACCAATAAACCCTTGCGTATAACAATTTGCAGCGTTTATGAAATTCTTGTGCCATCATTCAAAATTGCTGGCTTTCGGTATTGCCATTTCTCTTCACCGGAAGATGGTCTCACGCTAAGGTGGGTCGCTAGGAGCTGTGGGGTGAAGTGGGTACCTACTGGTAGACAGCCAGATCTGACTAGTGCCATTAAAGACCCAGTTCGTGACGAACTCGGTTCGTGAATGAATCCTAATCAAAGGTACCAACTCCCCCGAGGATCACGTCTCTTACCTGGTGCTCTTCCGTTCCCGCCTTTCCCTGCCTGTATCGATGTATTTTATCCGTCCGCCGCCACCGCGCTACTTGTTACATTAATAACTGTCAATTTATCATCTTCATAGTATGTAAGTGATGGGTAACTCGTCATAGTGGTTTAATTATCAACAATCCATTCACTAAACGTAACCCCTCGTTAACTCACTCTTAATCATTTTTAACTGCTTACCTACTCACATATAACTTGGGCAAGGCAGCGACTCAATCATCCATCGGCTCACCCTGACTCCCAAAAGTATTTTAAATGATTCATGTGTAATCTAGCTACTTATCAAGGTTAACTGATTACTACCTAACTCTCAATAATAACTAACTCGCAATATTGTAGTCATGCATGAATGTATTAAAGATTATTTTCTTGAACGGAGTTGAGAATGCTCCTACGGTTTCGTTGTACCTAGGTAGGCCTTCTGAAAATGAACATATTATTTTTGCTAAATACCTATTTTCAACGAGTCTCCCCAACCCATACCCTCAGCATACTATTTCCGTTATCCCCACTACCCCACTGCAGTAAACAATACAAGGAGGGAGGCGATATACATTCATGCACCTTATACAAACCAACAAGCTTTTTCACCCTAATGGTCTCCTTAATTAGTTTGAGATTAAATTTCAATTGATAGTAACATGAAAGTAACATTTTAAATGTATACCAGAGTACCCAGGGAAAAAACGAAAACAAAATTCTGGGTTACTTAATTTCGTTGACAATTCAAAAAAATAATATCACCACGTTATTTAGCGTGAACTAAATACATTAAAATCATCATGTATCATACTTGACAGTTCACTACACCCAAAAACCTCGATTTCTTGCTATTGGAGCACATTTGGAGCGAAATAGCTAGAGTTTTTGCGCACTCAAATTTTCGAGTGAGGAGACATTTTTTCACACAATTTCACGTAGAATTAAGATCTGCAATAAAAAATGGGGGTTCACATTCGAAGAAGAAAAAAAACAGCGCGCCACTATGGCACGCTATATTTGAATCCCTCGTGAAAATTTAAGTAGGGTTACCGTTTGGATGTTTTTCCTGAAAGGGAAAATAACGGAAATAAATGGCTGGTTCATTGAATTTTCGACACCCTGTATAAATGAATGAAAGAGGATATTACAAGCAAATGGCAAAACAGGCCTATGGTGCCGAGAAAAACTGTTCTTCAGGTAACTGGTGGGTCCCGCTTACTTACCAATTATTCTAGAAACCGCAGAAGCTTAGAGTCTGTTGATTGTATACAGTCGCATCTTACCGTCGCACAATCCCTCATGGACTTACTAATACGAAATGACAGCTCGAATGATTTGCATTCGTCTTCGAGGCCAAACTACGCAATAACCCTCTGCCCAACCCCAACCATTTTGACCGACGGAAGTAGATACTATTTAGGATGAAAAATCCTCTCCCACGTTCCCACGTATAAGTAACAGAACGGATAATAATATAATTTCCTGTGAAGAAGGGGAGAGGAAGTAAGACGAAAAACCGTAAAAATAGACGTCGAATCAATCTCTGACGACGACCTGAACCAAACTTTATTAGATTGGTTCGACAGGATTTGTTCGCAAGAACGGATTCGGATGAAGACGTTGGTCATTTTATTATCCATTACCTATTTTCCCTATTATATAAATTCATGATGAAATGTGTGTTGTATGTATGTGACGAATTCAAGGCAGAACGGCTGAACGAATTGTAATCAGCGATTTCCGAGCAGGTTATTTCATCGTATTCCTGGCCGACAGCGTCAGAATAATCGCATCGTTGCTTTGTGTTTCGATATGTGATGTGTGAAGGTATTTCTCAATGTCCTTTCGACTGGTAGGCTCCCGATTCGTGAATTCTATATGAGGTTTTTGATTATCAGGGTTCAAACTGTCACAATCGCCCTACCTTTCATTGACCCTGGCGGAGGGGGAAACTATGCAGTATGGGAAGCTGGTTTACCTCCTCCACCATCACTTTAGTGATCGAGGGTATCGACGTACCTCCTATCCTCATTTACCGTCCGGTTTCCATGGTCCCTCATTCTAGGTATACAGATGAAAATACTCGTACCTAAATAATTATAAACATAAGTAAATAATAATATATTATATAGGTACGAGTACATTCAACAACCCTTGAACATGAAACATGAACTTGGAAGTACCTCTCATACTCTTGGCGTATGATTATGTGTGTAATGGATGTTGAATGGTTAGTGAAAAACGACCACAGGGGTGTTTCAAATTGTTTGATATCACAGATAAATCAGAAAGCCTAATTACGATGGACGATGCTGTCAAGACCAAAAGTCGGAGGTAAAGTCCGCCGTGTTAGGGATGAAAGGGAAAGAGCATAGTCAACTCCTCACCTCATCTTTGGTAACTGCAGCGGAGTATTCTCGGCCATTTCACAGAGGGCATATGAAGCTCCAATAATCGCAGTTCGAATTCCAACCCTCTCCCCAGTGAGATCACAAAGCTTCGTGCTCGATCTGAACCACCCTGAGGACGCGATTTCCATCAGATAATGGGATTTAATACGGTGAGGGGGCCGTCTAATCATCACAAAGGCGTCAACAAGTGGTCGCCGACGAGAGCCCTCATAGGTAAATATTATACCTCGAATGGAAATCCGAAGAGAGTGGGAGATAATGGAATATCAGATAAACAAGAGGAGGCTGAGTTCCAGGAGATTTCCAGAAGCACTCTCAACTTCGTAGGGCAGAGTAGCGAGGCAGTCCATAATCCTCCCCAAACAGCCAATATTTAACACACATCTCAATGTCATAGGAGTAGGAGTAGGAGAAAACAATGCATCGCAGACATTTGAAATATCAAATCAGGTAGTAGGTTTAGGTAAGTATAGGAGCTTATGCAGGTACTGAGTCCAAGTATATATCCGGTATACCTAAACTTTGGCTACATCGAAAAAATTACTCCCACTTCAACAAAACCTCAACCCAACATCTAAATCCTAGGAGTTAAAAGAAAGCTGCACGAGCAAGAAAGAAACCAGACCATTCAAGCATTGAAAGCCAGGGTACGAGTCAGGGCGTTTATGAATGTTTTTCCCCAGGATTACAGGTATGTTTAAGGTCTATAGGCTTTCCTCCTCGTATGTTATTCTTATTCCAACATGCAACTAGATGAAACCAAAGAACCAAATGCAAATCAAAACGCCCATCTGTGAACCCCGAAATCCTTTAACATACCTACCTAAAAAGAGAGACAGCAAAGTTAATGACGACCAGAAACAATCTCACAAAAAATTCGATCGATAATAGTCAATTGATGGCTCTAAAGTAGATGCAAAATCAAATATTACGTTCTTTTGTTGTACCCACTTACCTAATTGTCAAAACAGTATAATAAATTTAAGGGTTTTTCAATTCGATGTTCAAATTTTACCTCCTTGAAATGCAAAATACCGAATTTTGAGGAGAGGTTAAAAGAATTCTCTTGCTAAAAAACTCGGCGCTCGGCGCCGCGGTAGGGGGCCAGCCCCTGCACTCCCGGTTGGTTCTACTTCAGGTCTACTGGCTAAAATTAAAAAACATGGAACTTGCTTCTACAAGTATGCTTCATTTGTTGTGAAGGTACAATGCCAAACTGAAAACTCCAACCCACTTTGGTTACCTACTTACCAGTTAGTAGTCCTCTGAAGATGTTGAAGGAGGGGGAAATTGGCGGGGTGAGATGTGGTGTGATTTGTAATAAATTCAGAGCTTTAATCATAAATTAGCTTTATAAGCTGCACAGCTGATTCTGGGCCTTCTCGTCAAGTACAAGTGCTAAGGAGATTTCATACCAAATTATAGCTCCATAGACTAGATAGCTTAAAAATTAGAAAGATTTGAGTCTCATTTTTTGTAAAGCTTTTGTGACATTATTTCGTAACGTTTTTGTGACGTGTTTTCCCAACGTTTTTGGACGGTTAGGTCATGGTTAAAGCATGTTCCATGCTAAAACTAAAATTGAAAGGTGTGACAACATTTCATTACGTACCTACTTATTGATCAAGTGATCATTGGAAAAAAATGAGAACGTAGGTCAGCGATTCCTTAAAGGATCAACACAATACCACAATACACACAATGGCAATTGGGTACATGGCAATTCGTTACACTTGCAGAAAACAAATCAGGTATCAACTTCTTAATTAAAAAATTCCTTCACTAAAGGCTGGAAATTCTGCTTCACCTGTTGAAATAGGTTTTTAAAGCACATTGCTCTCTCCAAACTCCCTGGATTAAAAAAGAGGAAATTTTGGGTTCTATATTTCAGGTATGTATTTTAGTTATGTTATTTCATCCTACACTACACAATAATACACTAGGTCATCTAATTAGATCAGTAGAACACATGAAAACAGTCATTCTAAAAATGAAACTATGCACTAATAAGGAACTTACCCCACTTGTGTCACCAGCTAAATCTCGCCTACCTATATAGGTACTCCTCAACCTCTTGCTTGGTATAACCCCTAATGGTGTTCGTCCCCATAAGTGCATAAAAAAGAAACAAAACTTACGGACCAATTTATTAAATGTATAAATTTTCAGTATTTCTGTATAACTAAAAATACTTTCGCAATTTTTCATTCCTTTTTTCAGTAGAGAAAAATGGGGAAACAATTACAACTGTACTGTAACTTTGGTAACTGTGGCACTAGCGGATTCTGCATCACAGCTCCACCACATAAGAGACTGATACAACCATCACTGTACAAACCCCCTCTGATTTCCTCAAAGGGATCCATCTACCATAATTAATTACATATAACTTAGTTATTTGTCACAATTCAGCCGATCAAATGGTAGGTACTGAAATGTGAAATCCTATTAGCATGTTAACATTCTGGTTGACAGTTTGCGTAGCGCCCCCTCTCCGGATCCTTTCTAATCTAACTCTATAATTACCTACAGTTGTTTACCTAAACTAGACATATCTCTCTCCACCCCGTAGGCCAAATCGCAGATCAAACAACCCTTCGCACTTTGATACATGATTATCGTACCTACCTACTAGGGGTGCATTCGAACTCTCGAACTTTCGAACCGAACTCGAACCGAACTTGAACTGCTTATTCCCAAATATTTGAACTCGAACCCGAACTCTACTTCTCGAACTCGAACCCGAACATTCCAAAAAGTTCGCGAATTGTTCGTGAACTTTATTCTAAGATGTTTGAGTAAAGTTTTGAAGTTACCTATTTCAAGAAATGTTTCGAACATGTCTGATTAAGATAAAACCAACGATCAGCGTGAAATATAATTGTTTCCGAGTGTTTTTTTCTTTCAAGAACATTTCTGGAATCTTCTGGAACATTTCTGGATTTCGGGACCTTCCTGGAACATACTTCTAATACCCACTGCCATGGACCTGGTAGGTAGGTACATGTACATACCTAGAATCCTAAAAAATGGGGTGGGGGATGGGAGTAGGTAGTTTTCTAGAATTCCCCATCACACAATTTTTGCTTCCTTACTACCGAAGGTGGGAGGCTACGTATTCGTGCAATAAATTGAAAGCATGTTTGTCCTTCAGAATGAAATATTTCCACTTGCTTTCAGAGCTGTTTGTTTGTCTGTCGGTCTGTCTGTGGTCATCACTGTCCCAGGCAAAACTTAAGCATAACATGAAGTTATGGTCCGATTTTGACGATATTTTGAGGGTTTGTCCGGGTGATGCCCTGAACGGTCTCCTATGAATTTTATTACCGTTGGTCCGATGGTAGGTTGTGCGCATGCGCAAACGTTGGTTTCCTGAAACTCTAGTTTCACAGTTCCTAATGGACCAAGTTTGCTCGAATTCGGAGAGTATTCGGACGATGACGCCATGAAGATTACATTTCAATTCGTCTCAATTGAATAAGCAATTAATAGCTACTGCGCATCTTCAGGTCCGTTGTCACAGGCATAACTCCGAAACTACTAGACCAATTAAGGTGAATTTTTCAGGAATTACGCCTGTTACTCCCAATATGGCCCATGAGGGTAGCTTGTGCACGTCAAACGGGAATTTCCTTAAACTACGATTTCTCAGTTCCTAATAGACCGATTTCACTCAAATTCGGAGGGTAGTTGGAGGCTGTTTACAGGACAATTACCTACGAATCTCTTCACGATTGGATCAGTAATACCTACTGCGAATGCGAAAACTTGAAATTTGTTGTAGGTAATAAGGATAACTCCGGAGCTATTCTTCCAAATTCGCTGAAATTTTCACTGACTGGTTCTATACGTGGATGTTACAAAAGTGAGGAATCTATACTACCCACCTAGCTTGGCGGACTTTCTTTTTCATTTTGATAGAAATAACATTATTATTTCTTGAAAAATGGGATGTTCACGTTATAAGGACCAACCTGTCTTCAATCATACCCTGTATTCGAACTCGAACTCGAACAGTTCGTGACGAACTCGAACCCGAACTATGCTTGTCGAACTCGAACTAAAACCGAGGAATCCGGAAAATTCGAACTCGAACTCGAACCCGAACTTTCCATAGTTCGAGTTCGAGTTTGAGTTCGTGGGTTCGAATGCACCCCTACTACCTACATAAATCCATTAGAAGGTAAGTGTAACTAAGCTGCAACAAAATACTAATCCCTCAAGGTTATATCCAATTTCGCACACACATTTGGAATTTGGAGCACATACGGGTAAGTAGTTGACGGCTGGATAGAAAAGAATGTCCATAAAATTCCATCGCGATCATATTAATCGTGTCTACACCCATCAAAGCAGTTAAAATCGTATATAAAAAATTCCTCCTTCGAGTGAAACTATATCAATTATATTCGAATTTTACGGGATCTATACCCTCCGAAAAAATTGTGTCTACTACACATCAAAGAAGTTAAAACACGCCAGCAGGGTGGGCAGTACAGGATTATCTCTTATGTAACATGGACGTATAGTATCAGTTTGGTACTTAGTGAAAATGCCACCAAAACTGGCCGAGTGATTCCTATGTAGTCACGACTATGAAAACGAATTTCAACCACTGATCTAATTGTGACAAATTCAGAGGCAACATGTCTTAGAGTCAGCCCCCAACTCTCCCAATGAGAGCGAAATCGGTCAATTAGCGTTACGTAAACAAAAGTTCCATTCATGCAGCATGAGTTGGTGAGCGAATTATCAAAAAATAATTTTAACCGATTTGGTGGGTGATTCTTATAGGAAATTTCACGCTGATTCCGAATATACCATATGTTCCTATGTTAAGGATGGTGTTTCACACCAAAAACCTCAAAAAACACGTATTTTAGCGATTTTTGAAACTAAATGTTCAAAATTTGACCCCTTGGAGTAGGTACTCCGAAAATTCTGGCCAACGAATTTTTTACGTCCTTTTGGTTTATTCTTTTAAATAATGAACCTTTGGAATCGAGCACGAAAACAAAAATTTTAACCCCCCCCCTCTCAAAATTTGAGATTTCAAGTTTCAAGATACGTAGAATCCAAAAATCGAATAATAAAAAAATCCGTCCGTCCGCCGTACTCGGCACTTTCCTTAGTTACCATGGACCAAAATTAATGAAATTTTGTATACCGGCCCGGTTCGGGGTCTAGTTGTGCCGCAAAGCTTGGCGTCACCGTCAGTCTTCTCTGAGGAGTGGAAAATAGGGAATGAAATTGTCAAAACGCCCTACCTCGATAAATTTCGAATAGTAGTATATTTGTTCCATCGATTTAAAATAGAACACAATTTTAGCGTCGAATGAGACCTTGCGGAGCGTTTTAGGACCAGCCGTTCGCTCCCTGTAAGGACTTGAGGGTTGAACGAAAAAAAGTGCAGAAACACAAGTGTGAATCGCAATTGTTCCCGAGTAGGCAAAATCTCCGTTCAAATATCAGCTGTTCAAATGCAACTTTCTCTGGATTCCACCGAACCAAGTTTGTTGTTTACTTTCAGAAGCTTCCTTAGTTAGGTACTGAATTTCATTAACCCACTTTACCCCACCCCGGGAATTTGGATTATTATTAACTCGAAAAGTGAAGGTAGAAATCAAT
>JAEMON010000005.1:23858466-23869572 GCA_030264115.1 Lygus lineolaris
GAGAGATTTCAAAGTTTCTCAACATTTGGTTTCTAATTCTCAATGTATTTGGGTCTTAACGTCTTAAGAATGAATGATACAACTCTCCGATAATAATAATTACAAGAAGGTACCTACTCATTGTAGCCAAGAGATGATTGTGAACCTCGCGAGAGGTGGGTATTTTATGTCAATAGGATCTTTGTAGATGGGCTTATCTATACAGAAAAAATAAACCTTTGTGTAATAATTTGCAACGTTTTTTAAAATTCAAATTGGCATAAAGGCTCCCCATCCCCCTATAGAGAATAATAAGATAGGGGAACTGCCACCAACCGCATTAAAATCCGTTGAAAATTGGCTGAGAAAAATGAGGACAACTGTGCAAGGCTAAAATGGTTAGGGGAAAATGGAATGGTTTGGCATTTTCGAGAACAATTTGAGCACTCCCTTGAGCTGCTTCTATTGGGGATCGATCTCCAACCCACAAAAGAAACAAGTTCTGCAAATGGCAGGTTTTTTCCAGTCAGGAGCGTTAATCACTGCCGAAAATAGCCAATAGTGAACCGATGCTCATAATACGCAATCAAATATTTTACTCATAAAACAATTATAGAGGTGGAGACCTCGCATCCCAAACTAAATTATGCAAACGTACATGCCGACAAACCTTTCTTAAAGAGTTCCCATCATACAGTTGACTAATTGAGCAATTTTTCAAAATAAATTAGGTAAGTAGCAAGTATTTCTGGCCTATTCAACCATCATTTTTATTAGGTACCTATTCGGTAAAACATCTCATTTCATCCTACTCTGAGCTCTATAACAAACCCTCTTTTGAGAACTGAATTTTTAGTTACATAATATTTTGTTAGAAATGTGGGGTCTTGATGCGAAGAAAAGGGTCAAATGGCAGGCCAGGTATTGTTCTCCCACGAAGTGTACGGTTCCGCGGTCCGCGGGCAGCATAGACAACTGCCTTTGTATAGAGCCAGCCAACTCTGCCGGACGTAAAACGACAAAAAGGTGCACAAAACCAGAGCGAGCAAAATGACATATGGCTCCACCTTGCTCCTCTTTCATCCACATTTCCTGTGCCAAACTGAACATGTCTCACCCCGTCATTATCCCTTGCAACAGAACAACTTATATTTATTTATGTAAGGTAGTCGGTACGATAATAGTCGACAAAACGGTAGCGTCAACAGAATGTACGGCGAAAATGTTTTTTTTTTTTGTCGTCACATGTTGTCTCTTTTCACGAATCACTAAAGCTATGAGGTTTTGGGGTGTCGACTGACAAAAGTTGCGCAAGGAGTAATCTGGGGTCTGAGAAGCCGGTTCTTTGCTCATTGTACTCCGATGTGTGTCAGATGTCATACGTGACTTGAGGCGTCTTCATGGATTCCGTGTGACATGTCATAACTTTCTCCGGTTTTTTGTCCGCGGATACAAAGATCCCTGAGGTGCCTGGTATTGAACCTGGATCCAGGATTGATAGATTTTCTTGTTTTAAAGTAGTCGGGATTCAGCCAGAAAACTCACTTTATAAGCAGATCATTCTTTATTAGTGACGTTTCTTTATTAGGAGAGTTTCTTCTTAAAATCTGGTTAACTTGTTGGAATACCTATACATATTTTTCTTTTTATGGAATATACCTAGCTTTTTTTAATATAATTTTTTTGGAGAATTACTATATTTTTATAATTGGTTTATTTCGATGTACCATCTTTGAACAAGGTTCCCCAACTGTTTTTTTTTTTGCCTGTGGAAACTGTTTTATTTGATTTTGACTGCAAGTCACCTTCCTTCTCACAAGTGCTTGAAGATGGGTCCAGAGTAAAGTAAGTTTTCTGGCTGAATGCCGACTATCTTCCATCAAGTTCATAACCACGTAGCCGACCACGTAGTCTTCCACATTGTTGGATTTTACTGAAAAAAATTTTGATATGTAAAAATTGTTTCATCTCTAACAACTTGTTCCGCCCCATTCTCCGGCTAATTGACGGAATATTGTTAAAATTTCTGTTTTCTAAACCGTGAAATGTGAAATTCACAAATATAAAAATTGTGAATTATATTTAAAACATAAAAACATTTCTTGCTCGACTCCACACTTTCTTTGTTAATAATCATTAAAACCTCAGGTAAATTAGACAAAAATCAATATTGTGCGTCTCTCTAACAGATGGGAAGCACGAAAAAAAGTCATTCCTCGGTTGAAGTGTTGAAACGAAAAACGTGATGGACCCCGCCCCTCTACATCAAATACTCAAATTAAAATGGAGTCGTAAAAACCGGCCTAGGTACGACAAAATCAGGACCCCGGGATATTTCATTTACTTTTCTATTCTCAACTTGAAGCTCTGTCCCCGGGGAAAAGGTCTGGTCTGGATTTTTTTCCTTCTCAACATTTTATAGGCAGTAAAACTAGCTTAGGTGGGTCAGAAGGGGTGAAATGAGGGGCTTGAGGGTGAAAAAAAAACATCTCTGCACCAGAAGTACCAACCCAGAGGTAATCCGAGGATTAAGACTTGGTGAACAATAATTAAGGTTTTACCCTTATTCCGTGCAAGTCTTTTCCTCCTTGATGGAAAGGCTGCTTGTTTCCAAGTTTTAAGTTTTAAGGAGAGAAAAAAGAGGCGAAAAACGATGTTGTTTTTTGTTTTTGCTTCTCTTCCACACAAAAGTCACTGACTGCCCCCAGGGTACTGGTTTTGATGCGAAAAAAGAGAGGAGGGTCGTAAAAAGTTTAATCGAATTTATTAAAGAAGGAGATCAAGTATCTGACCCTTGTTATCACTAGTTAATTTATACTTTGCAAATGGAAAGGGGTTTCTAAAAGTCTTGTAGGAACAACAGAGTTTGGTGAATTACTGCCCGGGACGGTGATGGTGTTCTCGTGGGGATTGGATGACTTTTCATGGCAGCTGCTGCTGGAAGAATTCCAATCATACAAAAATATTACTCCATTACTGAACAGCCAATAACTCCTTTCTAGCTTTTCGGCGAATTTTCGAGGAAAATTAGGCCATTTTAGTTTACCTACTTCTTCAAATTCATTTATTTGTTTTTCTATGATCGGGTATTCCACTGGGCATAAGGATTCAACATGTAAGAAGAAGTATGTAACAAGAAGTATCTAAACTGTGGGAAAAGGCGATATTGAATTTTAAACCAAAAACGGTCGTAGCGCCGAATTTCCGCTAAGGCGGGAAAATTTTCTGAACTTGAAACTTTTCACTTTCTAGCATTCTTCAAGTAAAACTAAATGTAATCAACTCAGTTTAAACTCAAAATCATTTTGTCAAGAACTGATTACGTAGGTAACTATAATAGTACTCAGGGTACTATCAATAATCAGGGAACAGATGGTCACAGAACAACAGTACAGGGAAGAAACAATGAAAACAATAGTTATTCACTATAGCAAAGCGTTAATTTATAACTAATTAAAAGAGCCATTACAATTAAGAGGGGGTTAATTACATGCGTTAATTACAATGAGGGGATTGTGACAGCCGTCATTTCTTACCTGTATGCTCCTTCTTCTGGTTCATAGTTCGTATCAGTAGATCCTGTAGGTACAAGAATAGTTTTGAGTAATTACTGATCAGCAACAATTACTGTACTACAAATGATGATTTTCAATAATTGACCATTTCCAAATCACATGTCGTAGCTGGTTCATCTTCTTTTAGACGGTCCAGGGGTGCCTTGCTCGGAGGAATCGTCATCGGAATCGAGTTCTTGTTCTTGCTCTTTCTCCTCTTCTACTTCTGCTCCATCTTCTGCTTCCAGATCATCATCTCCTTATCATCCAGATGCACTCCGTCTTCCTCAAATGTACACTAACTGATTCTATACGTCCATGTGCTGCCCACCCAACTTGGCAGACGTTTAGGCTCTCTGGCAGTGAAGAACTGCTTATCATGGATCTCAATACCTATACCTGGAGAGGTGAGGTTAGTCTTATTCAACTCTGAGTTTAATTGTATAGGAACAACTTTGCTGATGAAAAAAACTCTTATTTCGGTCGTTAAAAAAAAGTTGATTTTATGTGGTGTGTCTGCGTTGGAAACGATTATGTGAAAAACTTTTACTTGCATCTTAGGTATAAAAACAAGGGGTTCATTCGGAATCAGAGTAAAATTTCTTACATATTAAGTTTTCTTTAAGCCTTAAAGTTTAGGTGAGTAGTCCAAAAAATATCCAAAAAAAATAGATTTTTCGTGTTTATTTTTTAATATAACTACATAAAATTCCGGACAGTTTGGTAAAATCAAAATTAAAATCGGATGACCAGAACTGGAGAAATGATTTTTTGGAAATCTCACATAGTGTAAGCTTTTATAGTTGATACGAAAAGTTGTAAACAAAACCTGGTCATTGATAACCTTCTTGAAGCACATTCAGAAGTGATGGAATACATGGATACTTAATAGTATAGGTACTGAACATGGAACTAAAATGGATACTGTAAGTTTCTCAAGTGATGTGGTTTAGTCAGACTGGCTCATAAAATCAAGAGTGCAACTCGTGTCACCCGCTGTCAGAAAAACCGCTGTCCAGAAAAGTCATTTTTCGGCTATCAAATCTCCCTTTTGCTCAGTAACTACTCGACCAATTTCGTTATAATTTTGACAAGATGTTCACATATATGTAATCTAAGGGTGGTGCCATTGAAATTTTGTTGGTGATTTTTATTCCGTGGATACAGACTTTTGTGTCACAAAAACATGCTTAGATTGGTAGGCCACTTTTTTGAGTTTCGTCTACTTGGGCAAAAAAATCAATAAACTATTTTCCCTCAGATTCCCTGGCAGTAACGTTAGTACATAATATGTAGAAGAAGTAAGTGTGAATACGATCGGCCCTATGGTTGTTCAGAAAAAGAAACATGAAAATGACCCATTTTTGTACATTAATAAATTATGTTTGCCGATTTTTCAATTTTCGCTTCCTCACTACCAAAGGTAGAAAGCAAGAAAAGGTATTCGTGCAAGAAATAAAAAAAATTGTTGTCCTCCAAAATCAAAATTTCCGCTTGCTTTTTACGTTTTAGAGCTTTCTGAACACTTTTGGTTCCGTGTCTGTCTGTCTGTCTGATGGTCTGTCTGTCTGTGGTCAATTCCTTGTCCCAGGCAAACCTATATGAAGATGTGGTCGGAATTTGATGAAATTCTCAGGGATTGTGCAGGTTATGAATTTCATCGCCATCGGACCAATAGTAGCGTGAGCGCATGCGCAAACGTGAATTTCCTGAAACCCCTGTATCTCCGTTCCTAATTGACCTATTTCGCTCAAATTGACAGGGTAGTTGTGGACTGACTCCAAGACAATAACCTATGAATTTTGTCACAATTGGAGCAGTAATAGCTACTGCGCAAGCGCAAACTTGAAATTCGTTGTCATAGGCGTATTTCCGGAACTACTCGACCAATTTCGGTGAAATTTTCAGGGATTACGCGAGTTATCCCCTAGAGGGTCCCCTATGAATTTCATCGCCATCGGACCACTATTGTCGTGTGCGCATGCGCAAACGTGAATTTCCTGAAACTACGATTTCTCTGTCCCTAATGGACCGATTTCGCTCTAATTCGGTGGGTCGTTGGAGGTTGACAATTACCTTCGAATTTCAACACGATTCTATCAGTAATACCTACTGCGCATGCGCAATTTTGAAATTAGTTTCATAGCCATAACTCCGGAACTACTCGACCTATACTGGTGAAATTTTCAGAGATTGTTGAGGTAGCCCCTATTCAGTTCCCTATTAATTTAATAGCCATCGAACCATTAGTAGCGTGTGCGCATGCGCTAACGTAAATTTCCTGAAACTGCGAGATCTCAGTTCCTAATGACGGATTTCGCTCAATTTCGAAGGGTAGTTGTGGGCTGACTCCAGGACAATTGAATTGACACAACAATTGACTATGACATGACATATTGACAATTGACCTATGAATTTCGCCCAATTGGATAAGTATGGCTACTGCGCATGAGCAAACTTGAAATTTATTGTCATAGGCTAACTCCGAAACTATTTTACCAATTTCGTTGAAATGTTCAATTACTGCCCACCCAACTTGGCAGACGTTTTTTCTATTCAACCAATTTGGACAACGTTTACGGCAGACATGCTTCCTTGAACATTATGATACAATTTCAAATCATTTAGTACAGAATTGTTGGAACTGTGAAAGCAAAACGGTAAAAAACTACCAGGTCCAAATCAACGAATTTTGGCATGAATATCCCTATCTGGGGCCTATTTGTGCACGAAACCCTGGCGAAAATGCGTAATAAAACATTGTGTTGGTACCTACCATAACAATCCATAGAAAAATCCGATCCATTATAGGTAATTACAGTAAGTACCTACAGTAAGAATAATAGGCCAATGAAGTTGCGTTTCCCTTATTACCCGACTTTCCCCTGCCTATGTAACTGTATTTCGATGCACTATTTTGCTCTAACAATGCATGCACCCGCAACCATGAATTGATGGGACAAGCCATGGACAACCGGAGTCAGATGGGGCCTCAACACCGGTGCCAGTGAGGAAGGGCGCCTAGGAAGCGAGTACGAAGGGCCTGTCTAGCATAGAGCCGTTGCGGGTTTGCCTACCCAACATGCGTGCCGGAATCGGACGTCAGCTCAGACCAACTGAACCCCCAACCATCGTAACCCTTCCCCTTGCGAGAGACGTTCATTTACATGTGAATGATGCGAAACTGCACCTGAATTGTCGTTGCGTCGTCCCGGGATGACATCCACGAGGGGCACTTGTGTCCTATCCGATAGGAAGCCTAAAATACTTCGACTCCCCTTCCGCCCTCATTCAGAAAATCCCCGTCATTGTGATATATCTATGCAACCGCTCTAGATGCATCCCATCGATAGTATGCACCCGCTCCATCCCATATGCATATATCAACACAAAAGTCATATTCCTTTTCCGTTCTTTGACATGGTCCCCTGAATTCAGAATAGTCAATTTTGCATTTTTTGCTTCGTACAGTTTGCCTTTCTAAGGAACTAAAGCGGGACCTAAATGCATTTAATTTGCATTTCGAACTTACTTCTTCAACTGAAATGTAAATAGTTTACCTAACGTTAGGGAACACCGAGATAAGCCGGTGTGGGCACAGGTCATCCTTTCGACCTCAAGCAAACTTTCAGTCTAGAATAATAGCATGTAACCTTAGTAAAGAAGGTATTATATTATAGAACACAGTATAAAAAGGTCGGGGTCATCACAGCATAATACCAGGTATATTGTTCATTTCATACATGGATTAAATTACCAAGAAAATTCTGCCGGATTAAAAAGTTCCAGTCATGAAGAATGAGTTAAGACAGGAATCTTCAAAGAATCGTTTAAACCGAATTTTGGCTATTTTTCGGTGACCCATTCTTATGGGATTTTCTGTTTGGTTCCGTACATACCAGCGCATCATGTAGTTCTTACGTGATGTGGTAATTTTCACCATAAGCATTTAAAAAAAACACGTGCAATGTAGTAATGCACAGTGCAATGAATTCGCACAATATTTGCATGCGTCGTACATTGCTGACGACGCACTATTTCCCCCGTACATCTGGGCATCCGAGACAGGTAGGTACTATACTACAAATATGAAAAACTACTCGTTCAAATGAAATAAAAACCATAACAAAAAAATTAAATTTACAGATGAATTGAATCGGACAACCAACGCGTGCGAGTCCTTCAACTCACATTTTAAGGAAAATTTTAACTCCCCACACCCAAATATTTACACTTTCACCGATGTCCTAATAAACTTACAATGCGAAATATACGCCAAATTAAACTCTGAGAAGTGTATACAATTAAACTCTACTTTGTATATATTTCTATTACATGATGTAACGATATGTGTGATACTTTGTAAGTATTTCTATTACATAGATACATATATTTGTATGACATTGATTTATCCGAGTTCTTGTTGGGACCGACTTGGTCTTTTGCTTGCGGGACCGAGTCGGTATGGGGACCGAGTTGTCCATTTTGTAGCGGGACCGGGTTGGTATGTGTCTGGACCGAGTTGGTCATCCCCCAAAATCACTTACTTCTTCATAATAGACATTTTTATTTTTATTTGCATACATATTAAATATAAACGTTATATAGTTTTTTTTTTTTTTTTTTTACAAAGTGACTATTATTAGTGACTACTGGAGGCGTAGGGGGGACCATCTAGGGGAACTGTCAGGAGGATTTTTACGTTTGGGCTTGCGCAGTTGCTACTATTGATCCACTTACAATGAAATTCATACGGTACCTCCTAGGGCGCAACCTGCACAAGCACATTTCATCAAAATTGGATGAAAATTGTGGAGGTTAAGAGTCCGGAGAGGACTTCACGTTTACGCTCGTGCGGGAGCTATATGCGACAGATCCGATCATGATGAAATTCATAGGGGATCATCTTTCTAGCGTTCGATCCTCCACACTATCGTCAAAATTTGAGGTTGCCCACGTGAAAAAGTATTGGTTAAGAAATTAACACCCTATAGTGAACATTTTATAGAATTTAAAAACCTATCCCCTCCTCCTTTTTTTGTCATAAATTTGCCATGAGTTCAAGGCCACATATAATTTTGCTTCCTTGCTAGGTATCAACCAAAGGTATGGATGCCTTACGTTCGTACAGGCATTCGAACAAGTTTGTCCTTGAAATTCGCAATTTTCTCACGATATTATTGGTCTGACGGTGATGGAATTTAAAGGGGACCATTAGGGGATTCACCCAAAAAATCAAAAAATATAAAGGTGGCTTTGGTGAAAATCCATGACCACCAAAATCATGTAAGGTTCGGGGAGAAAGCTCCCAAAACGAAATCACTCCTTCGCTGTCTGCCTGGGCGTAAGTGTGTCTGTGGTAAATTTTGTCCTGCCAAAACTCCAATACGTATGATCCGATTTTGATTTAATTTACCTAGACCCCCTATTAGTTTCAGCCCTGTCGGATCATTAGCTGCGCTAATGTAAATTTCCAGAATCATTTCCAAAGAGAGTAATATTGCATATTGCACTTCCAAAAACCAAATAAATAAAATCGAGTCGATAATAGAATATAATAGATCAGCTGTGTCAAAAATTGAGCTCCCAGATCAGCTGTAAATACATCAAAATTTAACCTCAACGAGGGTTAACGAGTGTGGTCAGCACTTTTTTAGGTACTGGATTGAAGTCATTTTTTGTTTCACCAGCTAATAAATGGCATTTATGACCATGTTGCAATAAGTTTGGAAGCTATACTGGCCACCCAACTTGCCCACCCAATTTGTTATTTAAAAAAAAACTTGAGAAAGTGGGTTTTATGGAGAAAACTTGATCATTTGGGACAGTCAGGCGGTGACAGTTTGGAGATGGCAGTTAGGTGGTGACAGTTGGGTCGCGACAGTGTGTCACAATTTCATAACGTTTTCGGGTAGTTAGCTCAACGCTAAAGCATGTTCCATGCTAAAATCTCTTTTAACGAATTTTCGAAGAAAATGAATCTATTACAATGGCTTCAAAATTTTAGTAATGCGAATTTTTGAAACTTTTCTTCCTGGAAATCCGTTTCAGACCATTCTAAAAGAATTCCTGAAATGCAACATTTTTCATATATATAACCGAGTGCGCGCTCCAGACGATATCTGACCCTGCAATAGAGATAACAAATCCAAAAAAAATCCAAACGTCAATAACATAAAAAGAAAGGATGAGTTCGTTGGCCAGCATTTTCGGAGTACTCCAAGGGGTCAAATTTTGAAAATTTAGAGTCAAAAATCGGTAAAGAATGTCTTTTTTTTTTAGGTTTATGGTGTAAGTTACCATAGGACGTAGGAATATATATGGTATATTCGGAATCAGCTTTAAATTCTCTATAAGAATCAGCCCCAAATCGGCTAAAATGATTCTTTGAAAATTTGCTCATCAACTCATGCTGCATGAATTGAACCTTCTTTTAATGTTATTTTTGTAGTAAAATAAAATGTTATTTTCTTCGTGGACCAGAGGGAGCTATAGAGATGAGGAATCTAATATAGAAATAGCAGAGTCTGCCGGATAGAGGAGAAGCGATGGTGGGGCTTGAGGTCCGCTCGAGGAAGTAGTTTGGGGGGAGAATAGGCCGGAGGCGGCAGGTAGGCCAAGCCACCTGAGCCCGGCAGGTAAGAAGAGGCCCAAGTCTAGACTCATCGATCCGACTATTGTAAGGAGCCTGCGGAAGGAAGTCGAAGGCGGAAGGGCGACAGGGGGTTGCGCGGGATTGGAAGAGGATGGTTGGGCTCCCGAAACGGGTTTCAGAACCCCCCTTGTCACGTCTCTACCTCCGCCTCCACAGCTGCCCCTCCGCCTCCACAGCCACCCTTCAGCTACCCGGTAAGTTCTTATCGCTTCTTGTTGCTCACATGCTACGGCGGGTCCTTTGAAACTGACCGACGCGTCAACTGGTCGACAACCCTGTCGACGAATTTTAGTCACGACTTCAAAGAGAATGACAAGCACCTTCTTGGAACTGATCGACTTCAGTACTGATCGAAAACCCATGGTTGAGGAGTATTATGCAACTGCTTAACCATTTGCATGACAAGTGGAATTTTCTAGTGTCTGGTGACACGTGGGCTTTTTGGGCCTACCACCCTAATTGATGCAAATTATGCTGTTCTGCATATAAAAAATGTAACTTTTTTTAATGTACCTATAACTGTAAATGTAAGGGTGGTAGAAAACAGAAAACATTTCAACAATGTTTTAATGTACCTATAGGTCTCCCACTAGAGACGCTCCGACCCTGCGCTCTAGCGGAGAAGTAGGTACTACTCCTTAAACCAAAATTTCCCAGCTGTTTCCTCTTTTTCCCTACTGAGTGGTAGCACTTTTCTCTTTTTTTACAGCTCCATTTATTTCTCTCCTCGCTCCTCCCATCTTTTCCAATCCAGTGAGTTCAACAGTTTGCAAAGGTAGTCTCGATAACGCATCAGCCGGTCCATTGTCCCTCCCCTTAATATGTTCAATAGTGTAGTCGTAACTCCTCAGTATGATGGAGTTACAAGTCAATATCTTTACGACTCAGGTGATCTGAGAGCTCCATTTTCGACTCAGC
>JAEMON010000005.1:23923738-23940218 GCA_030264115.1 Lygus lineolaris
CCTGCTCGATGTTTGAAAGTTGAGGCTTTCAACAGTTTCAGTCCATTTTTGTTGACGTGCAGCATTCAGGTTGTGAATTAATTCATCCGCTATATCCTGGTCACCGGTTTCAAGGAAGTTTTGATATAGAGCCTCACAATTTTGAGACCATCCAGGAACATATTCTTTGCGGTACCCTCTGGGTATGTGCTTTTTAGCAGTGCCTATTACTGCGCCAATGAATCTTCCGTAGTTTCCGCTGGTGGGCGGTATCCACCCTAGGCACTTATCGAGGTCAGAGGAAAACTTGGGCCAATCAGCCCGCTTGAAGTTCCATCTTGGTCGGGGTAGTGAAGTGAGGTACCTCTATTAATGAGTGGATATAAGTACCATAATTCATCTAATTTTTGTGAGCCAGTCCCCTAGCCCCCGGTGAGCACTTATTAGTGGGTTCTGGGGGTTTCACTAAATAAAATAGGAATTAAACACGAAGTTGGTTTATTAACCAGTTAATAAAACATATAAGAAATCAACATATACAAAAGTAAAGCATTTCCTGGAAATGGTTCCCTGCATTCACGTAGAACTAGGAAAGTTAAATGCAAAGTCAACGGGCGTTCAATAGTAATATTCAATAACACAAAAGAGAGTTTCACTAAATCAAGTATTCCTATAAGATCTCAGTTCGATAGGTAAAATAATGAGTTCAATGGGCCAATGGCTGAAAATAGCCACAACAGATAATAGATATTCAGAAGATAGTCCACTAAAATATAGGCCAATCAGGCATGTAAAAAGCAAGTATCGAAATAGGCAGTTCACCAAAATAATCAAGCCATCCGGCATTCAAAAGTGTATGTAAAATAAGCAGTTCCTTCTAAGTAATAGCCTGAAGGGTGTTTCAATAGATGTGTACTGTGTAGTATCGGTAGTTTACCTGTATCACAAGCCAACCTGAAGGACATTCCAGAAAGTACGTTTTCAAAAAGCGAGTTCCTCAATGAGATGAGAGAGAAGATACCAGGGTATTCGACTAATAAGTTCACTGCAATCATAAGCCATAAGGGCATTCCACAAACAATACTAAGGTAAATAGTGAATATTCCTATTGGCCTGAAGAGCGTTCCACAGCAACATAAGGTAAGACTGTAGTATTACTAACTGCCTAAAGGTCGTCCCACAAGATGTATGCTAAAGATAGTTTGCTTGTAATAAGGTAAGTTATTAAGTTTGTTCTAAGCAAAAGAGTAAAACGTTAACTGAATTCTCATCTCCAAATATACAAAATACATGTTCTGATATACGAGACTGGCTTTAACTAACTACAAGTGGAGTGTTCCACAACAATACAAGATATGAATCGACTATACTCGTGGGATCTGGTAGTAATGCTAAGTTTACTTTACCCCTGTCTGGTGGTTTCTGAAGAGTTCACTGTAGAGATGGGGCTGGGGATCCTGCTCCGAAGAGACGACAATTAGGGGGATTCTCTAAGGACGCACTAACAGGCTGGGAAACGGGAATTTTCAGTCTCTGTCTATTACAGGCTATTTGGGTAGTTCAGAAGTGATATGCTACACCAAATGCACTGAGGGAATAAGGAGATGAGATAATGTTACTCTGAATTCCAAAAGATGATGCGGATCAAACACAGTTCCCAACCTCACAGATGGGACGCACTTCTAGCTATACAGAGCTCTAAACCAACAGTCAGAAAGACAACTGGCACCTAGTGGGGGTTTCCAACTCGGCTTGTGGGGCCTTTCCCCACTCTGATTATCTAGGGTTGAAATGGCTGCCATCGCCACAACAAATCCCGTACTCTTCAAACCCTGTCGACAATTCCTGGAGCCCCCTTCTAGCCAGTCAGCTCAATGCAAGTCACCACTGAGTGGGAACAGTTCTGCCATCGCCCGCTCCTTCCCAGGGGTGCTAGAGGGCTGTAAGGCATCTTTTTGATCCTTTCCATCACCAGGAGCGCTGGAGTGCTGTTGGGGCCTAGAGGGGTTAGATTTTTATATATCTAATGCTATCATAATATCCCACTGGTCAGAGCAATATAATTTGGTGTGTCTAGGGTTGACCCTGGAATTCTTTGTCATTTGTGCATTTCCAGTCTAGGATGGTCCATGATGGCTACTGCAAAGCATCATGGAAAATGAGTGTATTGATAGGGGAAATCGCATTTCACCGTATCCCCTCCCCCCATTATAATATTTCTGAAATGGTTTTCTTATATTACTTTAGGTAGATGTTTTCGTTTTCTCACAGTAATAATATTGTTCTGCCGAGTTTTCATCCCTTAGTTTTTTTTATTGTAGTTGTTACAGGGTGCGCCTGAATTACTTACTTATTTGAAAAAATCGATGGGCGAGTAGGGGTCGTAGAAGGGTGGAAGAGGGAGGCCGTTCGAAGGGGGAGGTCCCGAATTTTCGGTCCCCCTACCGTTAGTTGCCATCATGTTTTGGGCGAAGGAAGAAAGGGCGTTCGCCTTCGAGGCCTACTTTTCTAACGGTCACTCACTCGTCGCTACTCAACGAGCCTTCCGAGCACGCTTCAAAATCCCAGCTTACGGTCCATTCCCCGGTCGGAATTCCATTCTTTCGTGGGTTGAAACATTTGGGGAGACTGGAACTGTCGAAAAAAAAAAGAACTGGACGCCCTCGGACCTCCAGAACGCCGGATAATGTGGAGAGAGTGAGGCTATCGTTATGCAGCTGCTTTAGGGATTTCCGACACCAGTTTCAGCAGGATGGAGCCACAGCTCACATTGCACGAGCCTCCATGGATTTGTTGAGAGAACACTTCCCCAACCGCCCCATCCCGCTCAGAGGTGACCTCCCTTGACCGGCGCGCTTCCCGGATTTGGCTCCCTGTGATTTTTTTTAATGGGGATATTTGAAATCCGTTGTTTATGTTAATCGCCCACGGACCCTAGCCCAACTCAAGGACAACATTCGAAACGCCACCGCGAACATACCGGTCGATATGCTGCTCAGAGTGGAAAGAAACTTTAAAAATCGACTTAATGAGTGCATTAATAATGGGGGCATCATGTTATGAATGTAATTTTTAAAACCATTTGAAAAAAAAAAATTTGATGTTGTACTTCACAATAAAAAAATAATTACAAGGATAACTGCAATACTTTTTTTTATTGACCTTTTAAATAAGTAAGTAATTCAGACTCACCCTGTATATCTTAAATATGTATTCTCAGAGATCCTGAATGTTATTGTTCAAGAACCATTATCTTTCATAACTCTTATCCCGAGGTTTGTTAGCATCATCTGTCGAGTAGGAGAAGGAGGTATATTGAATGCAATTTTTACTAAAAATGATAACTATTGAATTCCTTCGGTTTTTCCCAGGTCGTGTGTATTCTGGTATGAACGTTGTGAAGCGCATCGGTCTTGTTGAGACTGATAAAAATGACCGACCAGTCGACGATGTCAAAATCACACGAGCGTACATCAAAATGAACTAAGGTGTTAGGATAGACTGAGAAGTTTCAAATGAGTTTTTAAACATCTTCTTTTATATTACAGGTACTTACATGTAATAAATGAATTATTATTTTACTTTTCATTATATTTTCTTTATTAATAACTTACTATTTATGTATATGGGTTGATGGTGAGGTAAACATTGGTAGCCTGTCCGCAGTGTCCGCGGAATGTTTTAATTTTGCCCACCTGGTCATCCTAAAAACCTAAATATTATCATATGTTATTATCTATAATCACAGGAAGGGGTATTGATTTTTGTATCTTACTAGCTGGTTCCTAATTGATATTAGGGGTATTCATGGTCTGATTCGATCATCGAATATCGAATCTGATGTTCGAAACTCGAGGGATCATGAGGCTCCTACATTTTTCCCTGTCGAATGGTCGAGAATCGAAGTGCGTCTAGCGCTCCTTGCGGCATCTGGCGAAGGCCATATCAGGATATCAGTGTTATCACCTAACCTGTTATCAATAGTCGTTTGTCAATATTGTCAGTTTGCTTGTTTGTACGTATCGTAATTTATAATCATGCCGAGAAAAGGCCAGAAAGCGAAATGTATAGATGAAATTGTGAATTCATGAAATTGTGATAGCGAGTGGTAATGGAAAGAACTTCGTACGGCTACCGCTAGGATCGCTGCATCATTCCGATATTCGACGTCGAATATCCAATTTACGACGCCTCCATCCCGTGGTAAATTCGAATCGTCGTAAATCGAATCGGAGCCGGGGCGCATGCGCATTAGGTCACTTCGTAAGTCCCAATTCGACGATTCGACGTCGTATATCCTGGACCATGAATACCCCTATAGTAAATTATTTTATGTACCTACCTACGAGAGGGAAATTATGAGAGAGTTCCTCCATTAAATTTGCCGCTTTTACCTGCATGTAGTCAGTGTTACCCCACCGAGGGGGACATTTCGTACGTTTTGGTTGAAAATTTTCCATTACGTCCTCTTCCAGGATGTAAGTCTTTTAACTAGCCATGATCAATACAAAGTGACAATCTCGTTTAGACAAATGGCTGATATAACATGAAAAATAAAGTCTCAACTACGAGTCAGTAGTGAGAGTAAAGAAAAAGTTGTAAGGAGGTTGAGAGCAGGTAGGTACATTAATTCTTGTTAGGAATTAGTTGAGGGTCGATAGTTGTCAGAGAGGGGCAGATTCCATGCATAAACTTAGTTCTCTTACACTGCAATATAATTTTCTCAAACGAATTCATAATCAATACCCCTCATCGAATCTCGTAATCGAATGAAATACTAATCCGACTGTGGGTAGGTATGCCATCCTCTTAATGTTTTTCAAAACTAGGTGAGTAAACTATCGAAATCCGACATGCAGGTCCTATCAATATGGGGTCTACAGTTTCATTTGGCGCTTTGTTTCAAATGAATGATCTCCCTCATCACTTCCCTTGTTCCCCATTACGACATAATAAAGAATGTAGGTTACATCCGTGGATGGGATATCGATATAGGTACATTATTAACGAAATATCGATAACGATATCCAGTGGTCGTTATTTGATATTTCAGTATTGCTTTCAGTTAGGGTGGCAATCTGACTACTAATTTCTGAACCCAACCCCTGTCCATCCCTATTTGGCGAAGCAAGACAGGACTGAACCTGTCTATTTTTCCCTCCATGATCGTCATGGAAAAGGAGGTAGTCATCCAAACACTCATTTATAATTCTTTTTTTGCTTTCACAATGACTAGGTATTTCCTCTTGATATCGATATTATCAATTTTGACAATTGACAATATTATCAATTTTAACAATATCGATATTGACGGTCCGATATTTTTCTGATATCGATACCAAGGGCTCGATATCAAGGTTAATATCGAAATTATCCCTTTGATATCCCATCCCAAGTTACAATGGTATTCGAACCACCTATTCAAGTATATACATTCTTCTTTTTTTTAATCTAAAAACTGGAACTTGTGGGATACAGAATACTATGCATACTTGTATATATCTCACGTCGTTGGATGCGAAAGTACTCGGACAAATATAAATATAACTTATGGTTAATAAACAAGGACGGTGCATGGCCTGTCTATGACTGGCTTGTTATTTTTAGGGACTGTTGAGAGTCTTTAGAGAACGTTTGTTCCAGTATGTATCGACAAGATGATGCCATTACTGTCAAAGTGTTTCTAATGCCTCGTCACATTCTTCCCCTTCCATATTAGATACTCGTCATAGAAAGTTTGGTACAGGTGGCATTTCATTAGAGACTACGGATTTTTACTGGCAAAAGGTTCAAATCCTCACTGTTTTCTACCATTTCCGAAACGTAAAACAAACATTTCTAAGACCAACGCGAGGTTCCTTGAAATATCCTTTAATAATCTAAATAAAGTATGCATTAGTGATTCTCCCTGAAGTTTTCTTTCATAACGTGTCATCACTCCTAGAGTATAGTTTCCTTTTTCTTCTGACTGGAGACCTCTTACAAGACCTCGATGGCAGCCGGAAAACTTCGAGAGGGTTCAGGACTTTCTTTGGGCTTGACGTCAGCTGGGAGTCACTCACTACGCTCCTCAAGGGCTCTGACGTAGTACTCCTAACAGAACCTGACAGAAGCGACGCTGAAGAGAGGGGCCAATGTCTTGGGGAGCACATGCCGAGTTGATAAAAATGGGAAGCGGGTACTGAGGGAGGCGGTCGCTTAGAAATTGAGAGGTACTTTTTGGATACATCGTCGGTTTTCTCTGTTTGGTTCCCAATCCGTCCGTTCAATTTGCCCTGCAGTCATTAAAAAGGAGTTATTATACGGTAAATTAAAGGTAATGTAAAAAAGTGTTTTTATAGTATTGTAGGAGTTTGGGCACATCGTATCATTGTACGCTGTTACCATTGTATTACAGGCATTTCTTCATTTTCTATTCAATAACTCAATTATTTATCCTAAAAAAAACATAGGTAGTTGATTTTTTAAACAACCGAAATCCCATTTTGAAAAACTGAAGAAAAAACTTACAAAATTGAGCAAAATGAATGAGTCCATTTTTTGCTTTTTCAGTTTCAAGTAAAAAAATGTGAAACTTTCTCAAAACGTTTAGAACTAAGTTTAAAAAAAGAGTAGTTTTTTGTTCTTCTGTAAAATTTGGTAAATGACGTATAACTACCGAGGTTTTTTGAAGAAAAAAAATAATCGACTCTGTTATTTTTGATAAAGTTAACTTTGGTCATCATAGTACTAGTCTCCCGGCCTCTTAACTTCCTGTATGTCTTACCTTCTCGTTTTCAAGAGCTGAATCTCTTATTTCATCTCGTTCCTTCAGTTTTACCTCAACGACTTCCTTGTTTGGTGAATTGGCATTATTCGTTATTGTCGTTTCTTTTTTACTTAGTTCCCTCCTCAAAACGATTGTTTCTTTTCGAGCATTTTTCAAGTCTTGTCTCATAATCGATAGTTGTTCTTCATACTATGGAATAAACCAATGAACCGATGTATTAGTAGTGATGAGTAAGTTGTAGGTAGGTTGGTACCTATTATGTATGTGCTACCAACCAAGGTAGGTAGCGGTAGGTGCTATAATTTCATGTTAAATCTATCGCGATCCTTGCCCTTCACAGTATACCTACCTATTGTACCTAACGGTAAGTTTAGAATAGTGAGCAAACCTATTTATTCTGAACCTTTATTCTTCTTAACTTAACCTTCTACGAGTATTTCTTAACCTTTTTCACACTTTCAGAAAGTTTCTGCTTCAGACTGGCAATTTCTTTGCTCTGCGCATCTATTGTCTGGGAATACTCAACTGTTGCAACTTCTTCTGCAATAAAACAAGAGAACCAATTTAAAAAATGTTAGGAATTTTATCTTGATGGGAGTTTTTTTAAATTCAATTAATACTAGAATTTTCTGCTTTTAGGTCAGTTGTACGTTTTTTATAGTTTTATACTTAGTTTCACAGTTCTATAATAGTAGGTAGGTTGGTACTTGAATTTCTACAGTTCTATACTCACCTTTCATCTCAGAATCCTCTTTCAATATGCGAAGCTCTTCCTGCAACGACTGCTTTATTTCTTTATTTTCTTCTTCATGTCTTCTTTCAAGGTCCAAACGAAGCTGTAGCAGGTTTATTGGAATATGTAGATATAACAAATAATTAACTGCCTACCTATATGTAAAATACAAATACGTTGCCACACAGATGAAGGACCTCACCATGTTAATACATGGACCTCAATACATGTTATGTCAACTCTTGGAATGAAATATGTCCTTCCTCTCACCTTCTTTTCCGTCGCTAATTCTTTATCGGCGTCCTTTTTCTCCTGCAGAAGTTTGCAGTACCGATCTGAAAATACGATGGTATAGATAAGTAGGTACTACTCACATCTGTGAATATTATAATGAACATAATTAGGCCCGAAGCTATATTGGACGGTCGGAGTTCAGTGGTGCTTAAAACCCTGAAGAAGCATACCTACTTTTGAAAGCAGGTAGCAGTTCATTACTAACTTCCGAACGCCAAAATATTTCCTTGTCGGGCTTGGGAACAAACTGATTATTTCACTTACACATCCGCCTACTATGAATTTTGAAGAGTTTAAATAGGTGTAAGTTAATAAAATACTTAGTTTAGAAAGTTTTCTGGCGGAAAAAATCTATGCCTATATCGAGAGCCCATCCAATACAATATTTTTCTGGAAGATAAATTGACCCAGATTCACCACAAGGCACGAATTCTGATGGGTATTTTGAAAAGTTAAAATAGGTCTGAGTCAAGATATTCTGAAAGCCAAAATATTTTCTTGTCGGGTTTAGGAACCTGTCTTCTATGATTTTTGAAAAGCCAAAATAGGTGTAAATCCAGACAGATTAAATTTCAGCCAGTTTATTGACGGAAAAAAATTAGCCATCATGAGCTTATGTAGATAATACCTACCATATTTTTCTGGAAGATTAATTCACCCAGATTCACCACAAATTCTGATTGGAGATTGGCCTGCTGCTGAGCTAAGTATTTTGATTACCTACCCCGACCGCTTGTTATCACCAGGAGGATTGAACTGTTCTGCCTACCTATTATTTGACGGCGTCATTTTGAACACTGTCACTACTAAATTTGGTATGTTAAGTAACTTCTTCGACTGCATGCTCCATAATATTTTCAATTATTCCTAATTAATAAAAGTTTACTTTCCATCGTTCGATTGACACAAATAGTCGTACTTCATTCGTAAAAGTAGCATTATAAAACCGAAGAGTACTCCTCTCGAGCCAACTCTAAAAAGGGGTGGGGGTGTTCTGTAAGCCAAACAACTGTTGGTAACAACAGTTGTGTTCGTAACTTAGTGATAAACCCCGCCATCTTTTGCAAGCGAGTTGTTCTGTAAGGAAGCAACATTGACAAAAGCTGTCCAACAAGCGGCCAAAAGGCTGTGTGGACAAGCTTGTGGCCACCTTCGGAGGTGGTGAGAAGATTTGTCGAGATGAGGTAATTTTCAGTGATCGAACCATTAATTATCAATGTTTTCTTTCTTTCTCCTTGACATTTATAATCGATACCGACATCGTTTCCAATCGATACATTGAGTATCAACTCGATGATTTCTCACAACTCTAGTTTCAACAGTCGTTCTGCCATTTCGAGTTTTCAACAGTTGTGATAACACCAAAGTTACACAAGACCCCCCAGGGTTCTCACGAATCAGTAACATGGAATTCACAAAGTAATCCTCAAATGAAACTTAGACTAACTTTATAGGTACCTTCGTAAAATACGGTTCAACTTCACGGTAGAAGACATTGAGAATTTACCAAAATTCCGTGTAGATGGCCTAAGAAAGGTAAAGAGCCTGAAAAATCAGGACTAACTTCATGTTGATAGGTGCCTTATCTTGTACGAGGGAATGAATGCAATACCACTCCCCTTTCCCTGGAACCCCCTCCTCGGTAAGCTTGGTGGTGTAAACCCCCCACGAAATTGGTAGGTACTTACACCAATGTGGTATAATCATATCAAAAGTATCATCTCCATAATATTCAGCTACTAACCTTCGACTTGTACGAGTTCTTTAAGTGTCAGTTGATACTTGGCAATACTCGTCTGCTTCGCTTTTATCTCTTCTTTCAAACGCGCATTTTCGTTTTTTGTTAGAGAAAGCTCAATGTTGACGACAGCCAACGCTTCTTCCAGAGATTTCACTTTATTCGAATACTCTTTGTATCTCTGAAATTTGGAGGCACCAATGAATTATTATTTCACTTACTTATTAGGGTAGGCAAACATATTTTACACGTGTCATTGCTTACCCACCCATCATGCGAACTCACCTGTTTGAAAATCGTCATCTTGCTACAAATCTCTTTGGTTTCTTGAGAGATCTCTTTCTTGTTAGAAGTTGACATTTAATAACTGAAATCCGATTTCAGAATTGGAAAATCACATAGTAAGAACCAGCATTATAATTTACGGGGCGAGCAACATTGTAAATGAAGAAAATAATATTTTGAAGTTCAAGCCATCAATATGCTTTATGAACGAATTTCCGAAGAACACGCTCATTTCTGCAAATACCTAGGCTAGGTACTTTCCACTATTCTAACGATTTTGGACCCATGAAAACCAGACAGAATTTAATTTTTAATCGACAGTCATGGAAGGAATTTTGAGCTGATTCCAATCATACTAGGGGTTTTATGCAGGTAGATAGATACTTACCAACTCCATTAGGTAGGTGGGCTATTTATATTCTACATTGCCATATTTTTTATTATTAGGTAGGTAGTGTTTCTTCAGTCAGATACCTATTGTAAAAATACAAGGCGTTTCTTAACCCTGGAACCCATTTGCTCACTCACTCCCTAAGTTCCATGTGCAGAGAAAACAGGACTGTAGATAATGGAACTAGAGTCAGTATGTTTCCTCCTATCTAATGGCTTCAAATAGGCACAGAAAATGTGATATTGTGTCGTGCTCTTCTTCGGTTCTCAGATCAGACGTGAATGGTGACCCAGGCACTAACGTGACATCCAAGGGAAACACCACCATGGGTGGCACCTTAAAAACTCCTGTGGAAAATAGGGCTTCTCAACAATGTGAGTCGGCTGGGGGAGTAGGCTGCAGAACCCCCCAGTAAGGTTAGGCAGAGTGAAGAGCCACTTTCATGTAGCATGGAAGTAGAGCGAGGGAGATGGAGTAGGGGAAGGTAACATTCTTCCTCCGGTTCGTTATCATACCTTATCATAGAATGGCGTCATCCTGTGGATCCTCAGGATGACGCGAGCCTCAAGGTGACATCAGCCTCTTTAACCCGGGGGGAAACAAGAGCAGATCCCTATAAAAAGGAATAATTTCGTAGAGGAAAGCCAGTTAGTGATTGCTTCCCAGTTGATGGCGGGTCAACCTGACAAAGTCGTAATTCTAGCATTGTCAGCATTCTCCGTGAAAACCTTCCTCCATGGGAGGACAGGATCCATTTCTGAATCTTCCGACTTACGTGAAAATTTCTCACTAAGTCGCGTAAGTCCTCTTAGCTAGACTCTGAGGTCTAAATTAAATTCTAATTAATTAAGCCTTTTGCACCGAAGGGGAAGCCCTGGGTTGCTGAATTTAGACGAATACATTGTCAAATTCAAATATCTGCAGACAAGTGCAACACTGCGAGCAGAGAACCCCGATCCTGTTGAGTCCAGCCAAACCGAGGACCTCTGGACAACTCTAAGTAGTGCTGTCAATATGTTCATGAAATATCCCTATTCGAAACCTTTACCGCTAAAGACAAGGTGATATTTGCTTTCAATTATGCAGTGTTCTGTGTTCTTTTTATCTGTATTTTGCTATCGCTCATACTTCCAATAAAAACTAAAATGAATATTTTTCGTTCTCTCTTTGACTTCCTGGCCCATCCTCTAGTAGGAACTTCTGATCGGTCATGTAGTGAACTAGGTCTACTAGTAAATAATACGAATAACCCACGTAGTTCACTCCCTTCCTCCCTGGAGCTCAAGGCAAATTTAAAGTTAACATGAGTCAAAATTACTCACACGTGAATTGTAGGGTTGAAAAGTGGCTCAGGCCTCTTTTCCTTCATTCCTAGGAATTGTTCCAACTAGAAGCGCAACTCGAAAATCTTCCAGCCAAAGATGCACTCAACTTCCAACTGTGACCTTGGGAAACGACATTGAGAACATTCTAATACCTATATTTATCAACCTGAGTACTTACCTACCAAATAGGGTCCTAACCTAATTTTTAGTTGGATTAATTTTCAATATAGCAGATTTTAGTTGGAACAAACCTTAGGCAGGTACCCCAAGTACAAGTAGGTAGGAACCTCCCTACTAACTAAGTAGGTACAGCCTATAATCTGGCCTGGTACTCTCCCCTTTCCGTCATTTTACAGCAACCCTGATCGGTAGGATAGTTCAGACAGACGGAACTCACGGAGGGGGGTTCTCGATGACCTAACTTGACAATATTAACCCTCTGCCCGGAACATCCGTCATTATGACGGGTACCTTTCAAATTTTCTTAGCTAGGGGCGGGTACGGTACCATCTGGGGGCTGACACTCCGTGACATCTTCAGTTGAACCTTAGCAAGTATGGAGGGAGAATTGGCAGGCTGTTGGCACTCGTCACTCGGCCATAGGTTTCATTTTCTTGTAACCTTGCCAGTCATTATGACCGATGTTCCTGGTGGAACAATAACGGGTATTCCGTATAGAGAGTGATTCTTATACCAGTCAAAATGAAGGGTGATCTGTTTGCAGCATGATTCTTCAAGAAATCATCTTATTCTACCATATTTATGTAACATTCCTAACATTCTGTCATTTTTATTTAGGTACGGGTACATTAACCTAAAATAGATCCTAAAAAATTTTTGTACCTACTGGTCTCCCATCTCTTCAAGTTCCATTAATGTTTGAATTTGAAAAAAATTGTAAGGCGTTGTTTTTTCAACTCAATAATGTGTTGTTAATCACCCCATGCAGTTTCTGGAGAGAAAAAATCGATTGACTAGTATGAAAACTCCCAGAAAACGAATTTTCCGGTTATAGCAGTCATTATGACCGGTGTTCCTTTTAATTTACAGTAAGAGAAAGGAGGATGAGTTGATGGACTTAGGACTAATCATCTGGTTCCTTGAAAACCTAGTCTCTCTCTTACATAGGTACTTACATCTATAATTATAATGATTTGAAGCACTGGACAAAATTCCACATTACTTAATCCAAATTGACTTAATTGAGTTGAGGGGTTTCACGGGCGTGCGAAAAGGCCGAAGTCCATTGGGCGAATATTTCCAAGCTCCGTAATTTTTCGGTTTGAGTTTAGGTATACAAACCAACCACTGCTAGATCAACATACACCTGAATACCTACCAATAATCAATAAAAGGAAAAACTATAAAATCGGTACCTAACAAAATAAAATAAATAATTACAAATAATGATGAAATGATTATTCATTTAAATCAAAATCTGTAATCTGACGCCAAAATAAACATACAAAAGGAACCAACCAATGTTACAAAACTTCTGTATGATAAACATTGTGTCTATGGAGTTATTAATTTTAACTTTCTTGGTTATTATTTATCTCCATGGAAGTTGGTATTTAATAGGGATATTTTATTATTTTAGGATAATAGATTACAATTTTATTTATTCTATTCCTAGTTCCATGTAAATTTCAAAGTAGATTTCAGCAGTGGCCACCCGAAAAGTTCCCCACGGCCAACAAGAAGAAGAAGATTTATATCCATCCACTCCCGCTCCCGCGCTGATGAATGCGTTTACGCTGCCGCTTATCTGTCTCTATCTGTTTTCGCTGTTGTTCTGTCGGTAGTCGGTAATTCGTATTTTAGTGCATTCATTTTAATTCCGAGTTCTCAGTAAACTTTAGTACAAACATCAGAAAGAAATAGTTGAGTTCATTAATCAAGCTACTTGTGGTTGTCCGCGTTTTAAGTTGAGATGGAGTCTTCCGAGAGGCCTTTGGTGAATGGAGCTCTTCTTCCTCAATATATTGGAAAAACTGTCTCTATTTTCGGCACAGTGATTCCCGTAAGTTGGGCGAACTCTCATAATAATTTATTATAAAGTATTATTCACGCGCTTGACTTTTTTTTTTTAGTTCGTCGCAAGTTCGTCGTATAAGTACACATGCTGTGTGTGTGTACCTTTGCCTTTCGCCAAGCATACGTAGGTACACACCATTCTTTTCCATAACAAAGATGTTCCAAAAGAACCTCCACAGTAATGACAATACATAGTTGTGTATAATATCAAGAATTCGTTGAGTCAATCAAATTGTTTTGACCTGCACCTATGACACGACGCACTTCATGAGTCGAAATCTGATAGGTTCATGAGTTGTGACTTTCTCCCAAGACTGTGATAGGTTCATGAGTTATGACTTTCTCCCACTCCTCGTCCATATCACCAAATAATTCTTCGTCTTTTGCTGCCACCATCGCTGCTGAAATCAACGACGAATCCTGGAGTCTCTAGCACGACTTCTTTATCATAATCTTCTTCCTGGAGGCTTTCCACGTTGTCCACACATTTCTGCCATAAATCAGTGACCGCGTTCTTTACAGCATTTTCAAGCAGCTCACTTACTTTCGCCATCGTGAAATAGACATAATACCTATATTTTTCAGCAACTTCATTCTTTATATGTGCCCAAATGAGTTCAATAGGGTTATACTGGCAATGGTATGGCAGTAGTCAAACCACTTACCTAATGGCCTTTCTCTTATGTAAGCTTGTCGAGATGATACATTTTGTGTGCACTCCTATGCCTCTTCAAAATTTGAAGGAGATCGATTTTTGTCTTATGCGACTGAAAAAGAATATTTTTCTCTTCCAACCATTTGTTTGGCATGTCGCTTTTTTTGTTTTTTGATGTCGGTAGGTACAGTTTGTCTTAAAATGGAGTGATAAACTTGCATTGTCCATTATAATGACAGAGGGCTGTTCAAGTCGGTGAAGCAAATCAGTGAACCACATTGTGAAAATCTCTGAGTTCATTTCTCCACGATAACCACCACTTTTCCTACCTCTGAATATCAAAGCAGCACCTTCAATGGAGCCATTGCTTGCAGCCGGAGCGGCGTGAACTACAATCAATTGCTTGATGTACAATCAACTAGCTGGTGTTATTCTCTCAAATTTCTGCCCTACTATGGAGAAAAGCAGTAGGTGACCATTTTGGGCATATAAACATTTTTATATCGTTGGATTCGTCTCGAAAAGCTCTATTCGATACTACATTGGAAAGCAGCGTACCAGGCCCTAGGAGAAAGTTTTTTAAGAAAATAGTGTACTGCTTAGAAATGCTACAAGAAAAAGCAGTAAACGTTGAACACACTGCTAATTCTCCGTAGTATGTACCATGAGGATGGGTTGAACTGCCAACGCACTGCTTTTTACTGTAGTAATCACACTATGTAGGTTCGCCGTACTGCCCTTCTTACTGCTTTCCTTTGTAGGATCAGGCCATATCATGTAGCAGTGAACGCTTCAACTGCTTTTTATCGTAGTACCAGGCTAGTTCTCCAGACTGTAAGTCTACCTTTTGCCGGAATAAAGCAGTGCGTCCCGAATCGCTGGTTTTAAATGCATTTTTTAGTCAGTTGCATATATATTTTAGATGCAAGAGGTTCTAGAAAACTAAGTTATAGGCTCCAAGACCATATAAACTCAGTATGGTGGGTCATGGAATTACTAGAACTGAGGGAGAGGGCCGTAACTTTAACCCTCGATTTCTCAAAACTATGAAATACGCTTGTGCTGCTTTTCTCCATAGTAGGGCAGATTTGCTTTCTTGAATGATTTTTGTTCACTCGTGTTTCGTCCTGGTGGATTCTTGGCCGCCCGTCATTCATTTGCTTAATTTAATGTATTTTTCTCAAGAAAGAAATTCTTGTGGAGGCAATACTCTCCATAAGCCTTTGCCGACCATTTTTGACACATTTATTACAAAAACCAACAGAACGGAGAATTATTCCTACTGAAGTAGTGCTTAGTTCACCGAATTTGGCTATCTCCTGAAGCTTCGTTGTAAGGTGAACCGAGATAATTCAAGAAGGGGAAGTAGCAGGGCCGAGAAGAGGTGGGACAGGACGGGGCTCCAGAGGCCTTGATACCTGCCACTTGTTCCTGTCCCTACTATAGTAAAAGGATCCCTCACAGTAGGTACCTACCTCAAGTATTGAATGACCATGGTTCGTAGAAGTGCCTATGGTATTTTACAGAGTTTCACCAAACATCAATATTGCTATAACTTCCCCAAATCCCAAAGTTGGTTTCCCCAAATCGTCCTGTTTTTAAACCTGAAACTTTTGAAAACTCCTCGTCCTTTGGAGTTAGTTAGGTACCTAGAAGTCTCCCTTATTCTTATATGTTTTTGAACTTATATAACTAAAATGGTCATAGATTATTTATTCCAAGCTCGGTGAGTTCGGGTTGGGCTGCAATTGTAAGATCTGTGCAGTACCTACTTGACGTGCAGCACGCACATTGATCTCACAAAACTCTGTTCTAAACTGGAATGTAGTATGAAATAAAAAAATTGAGCCTGAAATTCATCTTAAGATATGTGTGCTTGTGCTTACCTAAGATTTTTTCCAACTAAACAAATATTCGAATTGCTGTGCAGAACCCTCTGCGCACATTCTTGTGAGCATTTGAACATGCTCCTTGAATTGTGTGCAGCTTACCCCAACTGACATGAACTGGAATCCTGTTCCAACTGCCAGAGCCAGTTGCACACAATTCCAGCTCTGTTCAATGAATATTCGAAAACCTCCAAGCCATAGGTTCAGGGAAACAATTCGGACACTATTTGAACATAAACTATACTGAATATTATTTGAATAGCAGTTTTCAGTTGGAGCAAACCCATAGATATGAATGTATAATACGTAGGTACATGAGGAATAATTTTCAAAATCACGAAAGTGAAAAAAAGTTCCATTCATGCAGCACGAGTTGGTGAGCGAA
>JAEMON010000005.1:23946211-23974350 GCA_030264115.1 Lygus lineolaris
GGCAAAACAACGTTTGCCGGGTCAGCTAGTATTATTATATTAGATTAGATAAGAAGATTAGATGGATCATTGAAAGGTGGGACAAAAATTAATATAATATTTCTCTTCAGAGATAGATCAAATGTCATTCACAGAAGACAATCCTTCAGTCGTTATTTAAAACTGTTTCCCAGACAACGAATATTGTCTAATCTTTTTTTTGTAGGTGTTAACACAATAATTATAATACACATTTATATCCCCTAGCCACACACGAATCTGACTAAGTTACATGCTGTGATTCTGGGTGCCTGTCCTGCTGTTGGTGTTGATGAGTTCAATCCAGAAAAATCTCACGACCTGAAAGAGGTTTGACTTGATTCAGTATTTCTGAACAAATGTACTACTTACTCTATCCTGTAGGTCTCCTGACTTGATGACTTCTCAGGCATGACAACAGACTTGGGAGGGAGGGACCTCTTGGTATCCATTGTGAATCTCATTAGTTCTCCCTCCCCATTTCTCTTACCGTTTTGTGTATGTGGTTGAGTTTTTAGAAGAAAAAAGGAACGCACACGACGATGGATACAAATAACAAGGAATTCAAACAGCAGTGCCCCCATATAGAATGCTTTGAGAACGAAACGTAATTTACACAAACTGTTCTTAAGTGATTCCCATTAAATACATTATGGATCCCATTCGTATAAAAATATGACTAGGTATACTTATTTGGAAATTTGAGGCATCCGGGGCCCACCATGTCTTCCATGCAAGACTATGGTCTTGCCTCTGAATTTTTCTTATTTTATTTTTTTCCTCGTCCTATTTTTGGGTCACTCTTATGGGTTAGGTGAAGGGAAGTCTAGGGATTACCCTCTACTCTGGGCAAAGCTCTTCCTAACACGATTAGTGATATAATTCTATCCCTGGGACAGTTGGTTATGAAGATCGTACATTGTGGAGAGATTCAGTGGAGAAAGGTGGATACTACATCCAAAGTGGGGACCTGTTCACTAAGTCGACCGATCTAATAGTGGTTATTGTCCTGAGATTTAGTTCATGTTCCTGAAATATAGTTGAGAAGTAGGAAGTTCCACAGAGGCAGAGTTTTCCTCGTCGTGGGTTAGTTTTAGCGAGCCAATCTATTCTCCTTCATGTTTATGCCATTGATTGGTATCGTAGTATCGACAGGCTAAATTTTCTTAATTTTTTCCTTACTAATTCTATTCTGAAAAATCTGTGCTATAAAAATATAGCTAGACTAAAGTTACAGATTGTATTGCATTCAGAATGGGTGCTAGTCACTCTCGGTATGGACGCTGTATGCCTGGGTCCAATTCCAATCAAAGCGTCATCCCTCGTCTGGAGGCCAAGCCTCCAAGCGTCAATCTCCAAGGAGGTAAGCTGATTTAATTGATTTATTTTAAGTATTTTACTTAAACTCCAAGTAGGTAGGTACCTCATGGCATTTCTGCTATTTGCAAGCCAGCAGCCATCATGGACACAGAAGGAGAAATTATTTCAATTTAACTATCGTATTCTCAAGTAATTGAAGGTTTCTTTGCCAACTTTACTTCCAGAATCTGTCTCACCAATTGAGCCTTGTTTGATTGGTCAGCTCTTAGAGACGGGGTCCATCACTTGCCTCCCCGAGCCGAAAAAACGTATCTTTACCCCCCCCCATAAGGGTCATCATTAGTCTCCCCGGACTCGCCACCTTCACTTCGTTTGCCTCCCCATAGTGACCCCCTCGTCAAGGCAAGAAGTTCGAATATACCTACCTACATATTGTAGGTACGTTATTTATTTAAATACAACTCGCACCCCGAGAATGAAAGGGGCGCAACTTGAAAAGGCCATTTTTGGGAAATCAACTTTGAAGTTATTCATTTTTTCAATTTATCGTCCCACCTACAGTTTTTAAGATACTTCTAATTTCATTTTTGGATCATGAAGGTATATTACTGTAGTTATAGAGCAGATAAACTTTATTCAGCTATTTTCCCACTTAAGCAGCTAAAACCTCGACAATTCCCAAAAAACGTAGTTGTGCCCTTTTCATCCCACGAAAATAACAACTTAATGCAGATGTGCCCTTTCTGTCCTTGAGAAACTTTTATAAAATACCTCAGTAGAATCAAGAATTTGAGATGAAAACCAATTAAAAAAGTCCCATTCATGCAGCATGAGTTGGTGAGCGAATTTTCAAAGAATAATTTTAACCTATTTGGTGGGTGATTCTTGTAGGAAATTTCATGCTGATTCCGAATATACCATATGTTCCTATGTTTACGATGGTAATTCACACCAAAAACCTTTTTAAAAAAACTCGGCGCTCCGCTCCTCGCCGGGGGGCAAGCTCCCTGGACCCCCAGTTACCTCTATTTACGTACTTCAGACGAAATTATTGAAATACAGAATGTGTTTTAGCTTTTAGAACGCGTTTCACATAAACCCCTCTTCAATTTTCGACTCAGCTGATCTGGGAGCTCCATTTTCGTGCATCACACCCACTACCTCCCAACCACCTACGAAATTCACTCGAGACGAAGTTGTGTGAACCCAACTCACTAAGATGAAACCGGAGTTAAACAAAAACGTTGTCCATATATATATCTATGTCCGAATTTCCACAAAAATATTGAGTTACAAAATTAAATCAATGTCTACAGTTGGGACATCATCAGTAACAAATGAGAACTGAAGGTACATCACAAAGAGCACAGCTTATATTGTCACAGGAGAAAGGGAACTTTAATCCTATTGGCTGAGAAAAGTGAAGGGGCTGGGAGGACTACCCAATCACGTGCAGGCAAAGTGAAAGGGTCGGAGGGGAACTTGAATTATATTGGCTGACAGGAGTGAAAGGGACTGGGAGGAATAACCAATGCCAATCTAGGGCATTATGTAGAATTTTTTCATTCTTGTCCAAAGGGAGGCATGTTGAATGTACTTGAAAAATTCGAAATAATTAAAAGTGATAGGTCTGGTAAATGTCTGAATGAGGTAATTTCAAATCACATTTCACCATTGGTAGGTTTATTCCTGCAATAGCTAGGATTTTGGTCTCATGAGGTGGGAAATACACAGTCCTTGTGATACAAAACTCATTTTAGCTCACCATTGAAATACCCATAATCATGGTCCGCTTAGATAAAAACCGATCTAAACTTATAGTTCCGCTAGTGATAAGAATATGTATATGTACCTCCCTACGACTGTTTATGTAGACCGGTACCTTTACGTTATGGGAGAAGTGGTTGCCTAACTAGCAACGATCTACATTAGTTTCTAAAGTTATCTTAGAAGAAGTGGATTTTTAGGAGATTTCATAAGTATTAGGAAGGTGGTGACATTTCTTTCGTGTCTTAATAAAGGTCAGGGAGAGTCCTCCTCTGCTGTTACGACTGCCGGACCTGCAAGCAACTCTGAACTTGGTGATGCGGCTAATGTCTTTGTTGTGGACTCTGGGGAAGACACGTCCAATGAGTATCTCACTATCCTCGATGATGAAACAGGCCTCACTCTCCAGGATGTGAGTTTTCACAGCTGCACCTCTGTCGTGTCAGGATTAGGTGGGTTTATCTTTGGTCGCGATGTGGTACTCGTACGTCTCCTGTTAAATTCTTTAACGGGTGAGGGGCGTTCCCACACCTCACGTCTGCTATAAGAGTCTCTTATTGCTACTTATTCCCGTGTGAAGATAAAAGAACTGATTGGTCGAAATCGGGGGGTTTTTTTTTATTCCCCCTCCTAATTTGGAACCGATTTTTTTACCAATTCCGACTGGAAAACGTTGAATTTTGAACCTAAATTCCATGCAATATGGAAGTGACCTTATAGGCACAATTTGATGGGAAAACACCTGATGTAGGTATAGGTCAATATAAACACCTAATCCTCGCGAACAGTCACATCTGTGTGGAGGTTAAACACCTGATCTCGGAAAATAATCTCATGAGGTGTTTCACCTCATCTTTGGAGGTCTCGAAATTGGATTTATGTTGTTTTTCACCAACTGCAGGGTACCTGGTGTGGCTAAGTCACCAGATGCTCCCCTGCATCTGGAGTTTTCCTTAAAAAAAAGTGGTTGTATTATGTGGAGGCTTGGCGGAAAAACAGCTGATCTACCTACAGGTTTTCATCCCCTACTGGTGTTTTGGGGGGGAATTTTCCCCCAAGGTTTGGAAACCACATTAGACCTGTAACCCAACAACAATCATCCTAGTGACTCAATGGATGGTCATGACCCAGTGGAATAGTTCCAAAACGTTGAAGCCTTTTTCTGAAAATTGAATATTTTTGACGGCAGGTCTTTTACCTTCACACAGGTGCCAAATATTTCTGGATCTATTGCAATATTCACAAGAAACAAAGTCTAGGTAGTTGTTCTACGTATTTCTAGTGGCAAACCTACGTACTTGTTGAGTAACTAGATATACGCAACAAGTGATATAAAAGAAAGTAAAAAAGTAGGTAGGGTAACTTGCTGTTAAGAGGGATATAGGTAAATACTTATTTATGGATTTCGAAAACCTCTCAGGATGGTGATAAGTATACAATATCTGTTGTGATTCTAGGTCTATCTAGTAGAGTAGTCTGTCTAGTCTGTCCAGCAACGATTACTTTGCATATGTTTCTTGGTTGGTGACAAAGAGAGGTGGAGCACCCTGTTGACGCACTACCCCGTACAATAACATGCGTCTCCCCTGCCACGACACCCCCTTCTATGACTATCTTCCCTGGTCTACTCTTCGATGTTTTTGTCAATTGTAATGAATGCGCTGTGGTTAAGGGTCCATGAGCATCTCACTGAGGGTGGCATGGTGGGGACTCTCTTTTACCCGAAAATAGATGCAAAGTAATCGTTGCTAGACAATAGGTTGCCTATCTATCTGACTAGCGTTCCCACTGGAGACTATAGTTCCTAATTTAGTCTAGATATTCAGGTATCTACCCATATAATTCTAGTACATTCAGTGCGGAGGGGCGCTTAAGCGCCCCTCCACACTGAGTGGGAGGGCACTTAAGCGGCCGTCTCCCTCCCCATACCTGTTGTGGAGGCAGTCGTAGTTCCCCACCTGATCGCTTGGAGGGTTCTCGTCACGATCTATTCAGTACGACCCTGGCTGTCACCCAGTATACACAGGAGCTCACGCCGAATTGTGAATTGAAAAATACGCGTATTTTATAGTGAGACCATTTTTTATCATTCTTTGGTTCAGAGTGGTAGGGTTGACACAATTTGGGCTCTCGCACTGAAAGTGCTAGGGTCGTCAGCAGGTACCTACAGAACAAGATTGAATTGTGTTTTTTCTCTGTCCTCGATAAACTGTGCTATGTGTTAAGCAATTGTTATTTTCAGGCTCACGACATCAGCTGCAGTCTCCCCAAGAAGTACCACAAGCAGGTCAGTCTCAGCTGCAGTCTCCTCAAAGTACCACAAGCAGCTCAGATTAACTTCCCCCCATGCGGATATCAATTCTATGAATACAAATATTAAACACAAATTAAATTATTTGAAAACTACTTGCTAACAGGCTTGAAAAACGAAACCGTAACTTTTTAAAACTTTTGTTTTATTCGAGAAACAGCTTGCTCTTTTCTTGTTTGTTCCTCCCAGTATACCACCATCTAGAGAAGAGACCCCTGTAAAATTATTGTCTTGACTCGAAGGATTTAAAATCTAGGAGTCTGCACTCTTGAGGGCATAGGTAGATCGATCCTATAGGCATAGATCGAGTGCTGGTGGTAGGTGATTTCAATTGGAAGGGTATAGTTTTGGTAGATATATAAAATGAAGCTACTCGACCCCCAGAACCCATAATTTTACGTCTGACAGCACGTATCCGGGCAGGTGGATTAACAGGCAATCAAAGTTGCTAAATTGGGACATCAAAATAATTGGAAGGGTACAGTTATGAAATATAGCTCAAATTGTATAGGGGTTTTAATGCTGAATCCGAATATGTACGTCTGCCTGGGGCAATCTTGTCAAATTTTGAGATCGAATTTAATAAATTGGGACATCAAAATAATTGGAAGAGTATAGTGATGAAATATTGCTCAAATTGTAGGGGTTTTAATGTGAATCCGAATATGTCTGTCTGCCTGGGGCTATCACGTCAAATTTCTTAAAAACCCAAGGAGAGTACCTACCGACGGCGCTGGGAGACCCGGCATTTCGCGGCATTCTAAGAGTCTTAGATGCTGGAAGATATTTTGGATCAAGCTGACTTGCACTATGTACAGAAATAAGTCCCATGTTCGCCTTCGAGCTCTTTCCATACCTTTTATGGAGGGAGAGATTAGTTGTTTGTCGAAGATAAAATTAATGTACCTCTTTCACTTTGTAATGAAGCACATTGCTGAACACTTTTCTTGATTAACACTTTGAGCGTGATTATTTGACTCTAACGAAATGGTAGGTAAGATTTCTTTGATATGTACATTACAGTAGGGTAAAGGCACCAGTTGATGATACCATCTTCCATGGCCCGTACAGCTTCTGGCCTATGCGATGATATCAATCTCATGGCCAGGACTGTGAGGGACTTGGAAAGAGCTTTCTCCTCGCTTATGTTGGCAGCAGCAAATATGGGGCTCACCATTAACCAGAGTAAAACAAGTAAGTATATGTTCTCCAGTAAAAACGCCTAAGAAATTAGAACGCCAGACATTCTGGGTCCTTACAGGTTCGAAAGGGTGGATTTTTGTTTATATAGGTTTGTGGTGTTAGAGCATGGACAATGGAGGCGGCGCCACAATGAAGAGCTCTACCAGCTGTACGATGGTTTTGACGTTGTCAAGCTTGTGAAGTTGGGGAGGTTAAGGTGGCCGGCCATATTCTCCAAATGGATGATAATGATCCAACCAAGCAGCTTCTCCTCACACGCCCGAATGGAATAAGAAAAAGAGGAAGGCCACGTTTACGATGGAGCAGCAATTTAGAAGAAGACACAGCACGGCTACGGTTCTACTGGATGACGACGGCACAAGACCGTTCTAGCTGGAGAGACGTCCTTAAGGAGGCCAAGGCCCACCCTGGGCTGCAGCGCCATTTAGTAGAAGTAGTAGTAAAGGCACCAGTTATCGTTAGGCTTAAGGCCTCATCAAATTTTTATCCTTCTATTTCGCTCATTTCTTCCGTATTCTACCACCAATCATAACTCAGGGACTTTTTCGAATCGCTAGCAATCCTAACTTCGATTATAACATCAACCAACCAGAAAAAACTAGCAATTGTGCGTTTATTGCTATAAAACTCATTATGGGTTTTTCTTCCGTTATCGTCATGGGGGAATCCTGTGTTCGTAAACGAAATGCACTAGTTATCATCATCCTCAAATATAACGCAATTTCTGTTAATATACCTACTCGGTACTCGTTGAACGATCTTAGTTCCATCCTAACTCGTCCAAGCAACGGGCCATGGCTCTTGCTCAATGATTCCAATTCCGATCCATGTGCCACTCAGACAACGAGCGCTGTTCCATTATTCCCAGTCCAAGTGTTGAATCACGGCTATAGGATTTCCGCTTCAGCTGGAACTTTCATGATTCCATCCTTGCCACTGTACCTACCGGTAAGGTCTGATGTGTTGTCACTGTGTGGAACCATTCCAATATGACAAGATTCCACAGTCCTGGTACGGGTGTACCGACACACCACTGTAATAAATGAATATTGTAAGAGATGTAAAATAGATTTGGTAGCGAGACGGTATATTTTTGTTAACAGTCCGGCGAAGAATGAATTTTTTGGGTAACATAGGTAAACAAAACCAACAATCATAGCCTAACTAGGTATTCACATATGGCGAGGTTAATGCAGTAGCATTACACATTATAGGTGATTCAGTTGACTCCCCCTTGATTCGTTAACAGAGAGATATTTACAATTCATTATATTCCGAAGATCGTTAACAAACAGCGAAATCGGTACAATTCATTATATTCCGAAGCAACTCACAAAAATGATCTAGTCTAATGTTTCGCTCAGATGAAATAGGTACTGAATTCTAATAAATATTGTTTACAGTTTTTCATTATAGAAATAGGCCGGTGAGAATGAGATCTAAGAACATCCAGCCATCCATTGAGTTCGTACTCGTATTTCCAGCAAGATTATTTTGTACTTAACTATCTGAATTACCTAACTGCTTAAATCTATGAATTGTCATGAAAACATTTGAAATATATAATAGATAGGTACCTACTTACCTATTATGTTGTGTTCTGGTTTTCATTAACATTGATGAGTTCACAAGGAAGTTACTCGTAAAAGTTCCAGTCATGCAGTAAGAGATAATGAGTGAATTTCTAATAACCATTTTAACAGAGCTTATTTTGTTGAGCTATTTTTGAAATAACTATATGGAATTTTTATATACATGGTTGGCTATTCCATTGCCATTCAACAACTCATTGATTCCGCGCACAGTGTGGCAAAATTCTGGGTCTCCCAGCTCCGTCGCGTCGGCAGGTAGGTACGCTCTCCTCGGGGTTTTTATAGAAATTTGACTTGGAAGCCCCAGGCAGACGTAGGTACATATTCGGATTCATTACTAAAAACCCTACGTCACTATACCCATCCAATTATTTTGATGTCCCAATTTATTAAATTCGATCTCAAAATTTGACCAGATCTGCTGTTTGCCCCAGGCAGACGTACATATTCGGCTCAAGCATTAAAACCCCTACAATTTGTGCCATATTTCATCACTAAAGGTACCCTTCCAATTATTTTGATGTCCCAATTTATCAAATTTGATTGCCTGTAAAATTCCGCCCAGATACGTGCTGGCAGGCGTCAAATTATGGCTTCTGGGGGTTGAACAGCTCCATTTTATATATGTACACAAACTATACCCTTCCTATTGAAATCACCTGCCACCAGCTCTCGATCTAGTACCCCTCTAGTAGTACTCTAGTAGGTACCCCTCTTGATCATATGTCAAAACGAGCGTGTTTCTGTTGTAAAAGAACAATTTCTACATATATACCTATTGTTGACTCAGGCGGGGTAACTCACACTTTCAATACAGTGATTAGGTAAAGAAAAAGGAAGAGTACCTACTTGGTAGTATGTATGTACCAATTACCTGGAGTTGAAAGGGAGAATGGATTTCATACTTTGAAGGACCTCCCTCCTTCAACGTTGGAGGTAATTGATACTACCTTGGTGAGGGTGCTACAGATACTAGATAATATCAACCAAGTAAAAAACGCCTGCCAAGTTGGGTGTGGCACATAGCTTCCTCGTATCCATAGCCGGAGAAATCGATGTTCCGAGAATATATATCGTGGAGAACGACGAAAGAAAACTCACCAAGTGCAGCATGGTCCTGCGGCCGGCACTTTAAATTTGAAGCTCACCACCTCGATGTTCCTAGGATTTAACGTTTACGGATGCTACCGTTGGTCGGCTGGTAATGATTTCATAGGGGACCATCTAAGGCGTACTCCCTGAAACTTTCATCAAAATCGGATTTAAATTGTGGAAGATGTGTGTTGCAAGGATTCCCGGACACAGACAGAGACCAAAATTGTTCAGGAAGGTCTGAAACGTAAAAAGCGAGTTTAAATGTTGATTTTGGAGGTAAAAAAATTATTCAAAAAGTGAAAACTGCTTCAGCTACCTTGGTAGACTCGGAAGCAATATAATTACGAATCAAAGTCGACAGGTGTCTCCAAGCTCACCTTCCTAATAGTGCCCGCTAGCATGAAAACATACGACATGTATCTAATCAGGAGCAATTCTTATTTTTATGAGGTGAATTCCTCCTTGCTTTGTCTTAATAAATTGTCTCTCTATAGTCCTGAAATTGGCATGCTAAACCGGTATAGGAGATACGTGGTGTCCAATCCTAGGTGTGGTGGGGGAAGGGGCATCCTGGTAGGTACCTAAATAAATTGGCGTAAGTGCGTTGAATTACCAACTTATAGCTTTGCCGAGTAATACCTCTGCGTAGATCCCATTAGGTGATGGATGAGTATCAACTGCGTCCGTCCTTTCCCAAACGTGAGTAGCTTGATGGTAGGTCAGGGCAGATACGGAATTATTGGTTACGAATTCGCACAGCTTGATCTGCTTCACGAGATGTCTGGTCAACAATGCAGAACCAAAAAGGCACACACCTACTTGGGTGGGTGTTAACTGAGATTTTGTGAAAATTCGCAGGGTAGTATTAGATTTAGAGAGAGGAACAAAGAACTACGAGTAATGGTGAAGTTGGCTGAATTTCCTTCCCATTTCGTCACCAACCTGATGATCGAGGATCGACAGCACAGGCCCGCCGAAAATCACTGAACTCGCAAGGCAGCCTTCTTATTAATTAAAGAATAATATAACAATAATTTTTAATTCATCATTAACAAAAATCATAATTCATCATCATCATTCAATCATAATCATAATCAATCAAAAATCATAATCAATCATCATTCATAATTAACAAAAAACGCACGATCAATGCACGAGAGATGAAAAACAAAAACACATAAAGCAGGTATGTGTCTACCGGTCAAAATCCCGATAATCAATATAATAAATCGATTGGTTGAACCTTCCTAAAGGCACTCGTAGTAAACAGGTGAGACCCTTACCTACGCGACTACCTGTTACCTATTGTAGATGTAGATAGTTACCACACATCAGCCGAAGATGGCTTGATGGCTTTGCTTGTTATCGCTTTGAGATGATCTAATGTAGGTACGTTCCTGTCAACCAAATTTGTGCGGTGAAATTTAAAAGTTTTGTGTGGGTATTACGTGTCACAGAAACTCAATAGAAAATAGGTAAGTCAAAAATACAGAAAGGGCGTGAACACCTATAATTATAATCAAAAGTCCTTATACACAACAGGAACAGAAGGAATCAGCAGCAGGCGAGCAATAGGCAAAACCATCACGACCGATCGGTTTTGAAGGAGAGGTAGGCCCTGTGCGCCGTGTGTTTGAGCAGCTCGGCTGAGTGGAAGTTGACCACGATCATCGTTCTCACTTTTTCTTGCTCTCCTTTTTGCTTCCTCACTACCAAAGGTAGGAAGCTATGTATTCGTGCAAGAAATGAAAAAAAAATGTTGGCCTCCAAAATCAAATTTTCCGCTTACTTTTTACGTTTCAGAGCGTTTTGAACAATTTTGGTTCTGTGTCGGTCTGTTGTCAATTCCTTGTCCCAGGCAAAACTATATGAAGTTGAGGTCCGAATTTCATGAAATTTTGAGGGATTGTGCGGGTTAGTCCCGTGACGTTACCCTATCAATTTCATCGCCATCGGACCACTAGTAGCGTGAGCACATGCGCAAACGTGAATTTCCTGAAACCCCGTTATCTCAGTCCCTAATTGACCTATTCCGCTCAAATTTGGAGGGTATTTGGGAGCTGACTCCAAGACAATCACCTATGAATTTCATCACGATTGGATCAGTACTTAATAGCTACTACGCAAGTGCAAACGTGGAATATGTTGTCATGGGCGTAGCTCCGGAACTACTCGACCGATTTCGGTAAAAATTTTCAGGGATTAGGCGGATTAGACTCTAGAGGGACCCCCATGAATGTCATAGCAATCGGACAACTAGTATCGCGTGCGCATGCGCAATCATGCATTTCCTGAAACTACGATTTCTCTCTTCCAAATTGACCTATTCCGCTCAAATTTGGAGGGTTATTGAAGGTTAACAATCGCCTTCGAATTTTGACACGATTGCACCAGAAGGTAATACCATTGCATGCACAATTTTGAAATGAGTTTCATAGCCATAACTTCGGAACTACTCCACCAATTTCGATGAAATTTCCAGAGATTGTTGGGGGTAGCCCCTAGATAGTCCCCTATTGATTGCATAGCTATCGGGGGCCGGCTAGTAGCGTGTGCACATTAGTAAAAGTAAATTCCCTTTCCTTTCAGGACCGATTCCACACAAATTTAGAGTGTAGTTGAGGGCTGACTCCAAGATAATGTAAGCTGGGTTCTAGTGTTGATGAGATAGTAGGCTTGCCGGGCCCAACTCTGATGGACGAAGGGCTCAGGAGTTTACTCTGTGGGCCTTGGAGAGGCTTATGTGGAAAAGTGGGTAGCGTGTCCACTATTGTCAAAAACAAGGCTAATCTGAACACTACAGTATCAGTTGGGAAAGAGAGCACCTGAAAGAAAACAAGGAGACACTTTCATAAAATCTCTATTACAAAAAAATAGTATTAGTAGAGGTATAAGGAAAAGGGTCAAAAGCAGGTAGGATCGTAGGCCAGGTAGGTAAGTTTAATGCCCTCTGGGTGTCCTAAACCTAAATAGAAAAGAGCCCAAGTGGGTAGATAAGCGTGAAAGTTTTCAAAGAATTGGGTTTTATGTTATTTTTCAAATATGGTTGACCTTCAAAAACTAAACGTGTCCAAGGACACTCAACGAAAGTTCTTTGCCAATGCCTTTTTCACAACAAGTTTTGCAAACAAGAACGGCCTGAAGGGCGAGTCTACTAGAGTTCATAACCGTGTCTAGAGATCATTAGCCTATGAAAATTAAAATCAGACTCACGTGGAAGAAGCCTGCAGGTAATTCAACAGCGTAAGGGCGAAGTTGTAGTATCTATCCTATGAAAAGATTATTTCAAAGGCTAGCGATTTTGATCACGCGAAATAGCTGTTTGACAAATGAACATCACGTAGCGATTCAAGCACGCCGTAGATGGACGTAGGGTAGCGATTTTATTCACGGAAAATCACGCGAAATAGGTGTTTGATTTAAATGAACACGTGCCTACAGAATGTATAAGGAATCATAGCAGAATGTTCACCTACCATAAGAATAGCATGCAGTTTTGATCAGCTATGCCAAAATCGGATAAAATTCTTTACAGGCGTGGGGCTTTTGATTGGTACAATTAGTCATAGATAGGTACTACCCCCCCCTCCTCTCTCTCTCCCTCTCTCTCACACTCTCTCTCTCTCATTTATTCCCGACCGATTTGGCTATGTAGCCTCTTAAGGACTTAGTAATGAATAGTGTGTGGTACGTAGGAACACTCTTTTGTTGCCTTATTGTGGCTACGTACCTATTCAACATACGAGTACTTCTAAATCTTTGTATGATAAGGGGTCTTTTTGCAGCAGTAGTGGTTGTGGAAGGTGGAACACTTTTGCATTAGAAATGTAAATATATGCAAATTAATTGTTAGAAGGCAACAATTTCATACTTTCTTCTCCATACTTTCATATACCTATTTTTATAATAACATCCATTATTTTCGTTGGGGAAGTTCAAATTTTGTCGACCGATCCTCCTTAAATTTGACAGGGTATAATTTCGTGGGTGATCCCTTCTTATTCCACGAGTGTAAGTAGATGACGGATCTTGTAATAGTCATTGACCCTCACTGTCTTGGCGCACCAGCGAGGCAGCAACTGCCGCCAACTTCTCCAAGGAGAATCGGCACCCCTGACTCCCTCTGACGGATCAATATAAGTTTCCAGTGGGTCACTGGAGCGCGCTCGTGTTGCCACAAACCCCTTTGCCACATTTAGTTCCACTCTTCGGGCCTTCAGTGTGTTTATATTTCGGAAAAACACCCCCATCTCGCTAAACTTCTCACGACATCTCAAAAAACACCTACCATACCCCAATAAACGCCCCTAATCGACACCTAAACAGTATCACACACGGTGAGTACGTACAATGACTCAAAAAACAAGAGTAGAGTCGAACAGAAGTGAATGACCAACCTGCACTTATAACCACACAGAAGGTTCCAGTTAACCTTAGCGCACAGACTCTAATGATCGCATTTTATACTTAGTTTCGGCAAAGCATGATCACAAATAAAGCACATTTTTATATTCAATTAGTTCTCGGCAATTCTCATTCATTACCTCAATCCTTTTTCTGCGAAACTATTAGTTTAGATTTAATCACATTTCTCATTAATTAGTGCACAATTTCAATAGCCCATATTTTACAGCCTAAATTGAGTATAAACGCTATTTTTCATGTACTTAATCAATAGAAAAACATGACTGAGGTAAATTGAAATGTAGAAGCTTAGTATCGCACGGTTTCCTAGTTCTATAGCAAAATTGGTAGGTGAATTTCAAAATTACATACCTCACTTCATCTCTGTATGCTGTAGATAGTCCTTCAATTTGAAAGATTCTGAATTTGAATATGATTATATCAAATTCGTATATTTATATTTTATTTGCAAGCACGTACTCAAGTATTTTTGGCACGCTCAACGAGATATTGCATTCCATAACTATCTAGTTTTTAGGGTACCTACCTGTACCTATTGCAAAAAGAACTTGTACAGATTCCCCTCGCATAATATGGAGATTTATAAAACTAAAAGGGCTATATAAAGGGTATTTGTAATAATGTGTCAACAGTCTTCCAAGAATTTCTAATTCTCCTCTACCTCAATTAAACATATTGAACAATAATCAACTAAGATCAGATAATACATATCAATAATTAAGACTTAACGACACCACAGTAAAAATATTAGTTTCTACCTCATTGAACACTTGTAAATTATTATTATTATCAGTTGAACAACAATACTTTCTTACAATCGAACGACCTGTACCTAACTAAATACGAGAAGAGTTCGTTAAACACAACGCCTAGTTGTCTCGTGTGTCTCATGGGAATTCGAGGTAAATCGTGATCACTTTGTGGTCTACCTATACTAACCATGATTATACTGGGATGAATTAATGAGTGTGGATTTTATATTAATTTATTAGATTGATATAGTACAACATTAGCTATAATAATATTATTAGATACATAATAAGTATAATATAGTGAAACAGTGCCTAATACTAGACTATATTTGCACAGCTTCATTAAGTGGGCAATGTTTCAAGACTGTCTGGACCCATCATCAAAGCGTCTGCCAATGTGGCTACCAATATAATCCGCAGCTTCAAAAAAGAGCAATCAATCTCTCATGAGTAGCCTACCTAGTTTTTATCAGAATTAACACCATCGGCAAAGGAAAAATCTAGAAAATACGAAAGATGAATGATTCATTGAGAGAATTTTCAGAGAATTTTCAGAGAACTTTTAGATTTTTTTCAATAAAAATTGTGACAAATTTTTCGCGATGTTTGGCCTTTAATATCTGATGAGGGTGGTGAGTTATCCCTTTAGGAAACTTTTTAGGTGATACCACCTTCTTATAAATACCTACCAGCCTTAAAATTTCAACCGTTGCGCATTTTTAGCGATCTAGAATGCTCCAACATTGCTGACTTTGAACTTTTGTTTTCTTTTAAATAAAAATACCAAATGTTGAAGCGGTTCTTGGATTTTTTCAGTCTTTAAGAATGGGTAGGTATTGACTGGTTTGTCGGCCCACTACAATGTGTTAGAGACCATTTTCAAACAAACTATTAATAATTCTATGAATAAATTTACTACAAGACGTTAGTGAATATTTAATGATGCCTATTGATTCGTTCGGGAGTTCCATTCACGATTTGAAAAACGTCAAAAATTTGAAACGTTCCCTATTGTTAAAATTTTACTTCGAATCCGGGTTGTGATTTTTTCTCAATTTCCAAGCTTGTGGTAGGTAATCAAATTCTTATTTTGAGCCAATTTTAAGGATTTTATTTTGAAAAGATACGTAGGTACATTGATACGTCTGAGTTTTTCCTTTAATTAATTTTCTGTTAAATATAATTCCGGAGTCCCTCTGCTGGACATTCTTGGGGCCCATAACAACGCACGCTACTAAGATTTTGAGAAAATTATATTCATGGATATATTTGGAATCATCTGTATAATTGAAAAAACGAATGGAAGTTGTCAGAACCTACTATTATTAATTTAAGCGATTGGATTAACATGAATAGGTGAAACAAATCTGGTCTTGGTGGGGATGGAACCCACGACCTTCAGTATAAGAGTAAAGAAGGTGTGGAGAGGTTAAGAAAGATGGAGAAGATTGGTAACTGTGGCTGGCCATGCAAGTATACCTACTAACTGTCTCTCACTAGAGGTTCCTGGTACAGTGGTAGAGCATCAGACTCAAATTCCAAAGATTTACTGTTATAGCCTCATCTGGCCACCTTTTGTCCACCTTCTCCTCGCTCCATTGAGCCAGTTCATTCATTCGTGACGAAGATACCTAGTTTCTGGGGACGTATACGCTGTAGTTGCAATATGCGAAGTGCTTCACTCGAAAACTTCCTAAAATTAGGTGACCGCAGTGAGCAAGAAGGAAGTAACATTGCAGTGAAGTATACCAAATGGCATGGAAGGAGGCAAGGAAGAGACAAAACGGAAGATAAATAACTATAGATAGGGTTCTAGTGGGAGGAAACGGGATTTGAAGGTATAGCTGTTTGTCATGTGCTTCTTGTAGCTCTAGATTGCTTATCGTAAACGAGGTTTTTTATTGTTTTTCTCGGGAGACGGTTCAGGAAGTGACGGTCAATATGATACAGTTTGGTTCTGTCAGACGGCGCTAGGTGGCAGAGGCGTTGCGTTCACTCCATTAATCCTCTCCATTGGGGTTGATCATTGTCACATGAAACTTCCATTGATACTTATTATTGGTACCTATCGTAGGTAACTAATCACGAAAATTGAGTTTCTTTCCTATCAGTGCTAAATGACAATCGTCACCATTAGTCGGAAGTAAATTGGTGCTAGTTTAGGCTCGGCCGTCCGTAACTCGTTTTCATGCTTATTGAACAAAATCCGCTCTTCTTACATGAAAAACCACTGATTTCCCTGAACTGATCCGTAAAAAAATTCATAATTTCAACTCCCTTGAGTATCTGCAATATTGTGCTTGTGTCATCGTATGTGCGCATTCCTGCGAACCGCAATGATTCACCAATCTTGGGTCTGGAATCGCTCAAATTTTGATGAGTTTCCATGGTCCTTCAGATGAGACTAACTTTGATCCCCATATTACCAACGATCTATGCTTGTGAAATTGCCCTAGTTTTTATTGAGTAGGGCTACTTAGTGCCTACTAAAGCTCAACGATACCCGTTTCGTATTTCCATGAGGCTTCGTCACTACTTGCCACACTGGCGTCACAACGCCAATATATAGGGTTACCAAAAACTTCATGTGCATTTTCGAGGTAGTATTAATGGTATTATTGTGTATTCTTTCTCCCTGAATTAGAAGACCCTGAATCAAACTTGCGTAAGCAAAACACAAGAGTTGGCGCCACGCATGCTGCAATCTTGGCGCCATGGTGGTACCAAAAGTTGCCTTTGTAATTGTGGGGATATAACCCGCATTATCCCCCATTTCAAGTCATAGAATCAATGTATTCATTACGGCCTTCTGGCACCACATAAATAATGAAATCGAATAATTATTTATAACTATGATAACCCGTTTATTTTCATTGTCCAGACATATTAAAATAAAAGAACAAAAATAAAATAAAAAAAATAATAAAATATTCAAAAAATAATATTAAAATAAACAAAAATTACATGTTTTTAATATTAAAATATTCATAACCAATGAATTATTTGGCCCCCCTGCACTCTTAGGTACATAATTACCAATAAAAAAAAGTGGGTATGACACACTGCTTTCTCGAATTCAATGACTCGTACTTGAAGTTCACTATCGTCTTGGAGCTCATCGCCTGCCCACCTTCGAAAGCTGCCACTGCAGCAGATGGGAGGACTTTCTACGAATTCCGGATCGTAGGCACCTATCTTGAAAAAACATCTGGTTCGAGGCTTTACTAATTTCCTCCTCCGTAGAAATCCAAAAATGGCTATATTCGTGGCTTTAACGCTGATTTCGGCGGCCCTTTGGATATTTCCCAAAAGATGAGGGGTATCGGAAGCTATTTTTATCTGATAGAAGTGTATTCCTATGTGAATTTTCAGATAAAAGCTCAAAACTGTGTTAAAAACGACGGGTTTTCCCTTGTTTCGCGTTGTCTCTCTCCTATTAATCAACCTGTTGTGCTGTGCACGTACTTAATATAATATACATATGTATGTAGGGGTTTTTACATCTTTTTGTCCAAAACGTGAAGGAAGTTGACCGGATGTCGATTAGAACCATTCTTTACCGCTTTCTGGTAAACTTCACTCTCCGATATACTTCACGGCGCACAAAACCTACCTCCCCTTCAAGACGGATCGGTCTTGCGGGTTTTGCCTAAATCTCGCCCACGAACGTAATCACAGCTCATCCTAGGCAATGGGACATGTGCATTTTTTAAAGGAAAGGCCCCCCCCCCCCCTTCCCCCATACACACCCATACTCGTCACCAGACACCCATCCTAACACAAACTTCATTTAGGGTCGACACCCTTCGATGTTTCAAAGGTGAATCCAATAGATGGAGTCGACCCAGCGATTGAGATGGGAGAAACCCCTCGATCACCGCTCGGAATTTTATTCCGCATCCACATCCCACGGAATGTCCGGAAATATGACGGCGCATTACGATCGGGATGGTAATGTCTGGTCGTTACGTCGAGAGTGGGTCCGCTGCTTTCAGGGGCCGCCCCTGCTGTAATCTTGCGGGTTCCTCCCCCTCATTCGTAGCCGGTGGGAGATTTTCTTATTCGGCCGGACAAATATTCTCACTGGTAGAAGGAAATATATATATATATTTATGTATGAGAAAGAAGGGGAGGGGATGTGTGTTATGCCAAGTACTTCAGCGTGGGTCAATATCAGATCCAAACGAGAATATTGGTTGAACCAACCTCGCACCAACTAGTTGGAGTTCATCAGACTGATCCACGATAAACTACAATTGCTGATGTGATCCTCTTGCTGTTACGTTGTCTAATGTTGTGGAAGGAAGTACACAGATATACATTTCAATATTCAGAATTGGCTTCAGTAGTTACTAGGTCCCCTTTATCAACCCTTGCATTGCAACCATCCTAATCAGTTTCATCTTCATTATCCGCATAGACTTTCTAAAATTCACTTGCTTCCTCATCTCTACACTGCTGCCGGGCAAAAATCCATAATCTCTACTCGAGTTCTCGCTCCTCCATACTTCCACTGCTTCTCATTAACATCTTGAGATATCCATTAACTGACTTTCCTTCCTTGAAATGTCCCAGTTCTGATGTTCTTGTCAAACATAATTTTCCAACTGGTCTCCACGTAGAGCACTGAGCTCCGCTAGTCAATGATTCTTGGTATTCACAATAGGTACCTACCTGGAAGATATAACCAAGCGATTTACTCACAATTTTTCATTCTATAGGTTGCCCCACGAGGGGTATTCACGTGAGAAGAACTATTATGTGATCACTTGGATTTTGACTCGAAACTAAATTAATAGCCGGAGTTGAAGTGTCTTTTAAAGGACACTTTGAAGGAGAAAATCGAAAATTCCAAGGAATAAGTAACCTACAAAGAAAGTATGCGACATGGTAGATATGATGTAAAGTTAAGTCTACCTCAAATTGCACGTAACGAACAAAAACAACACACAAACAAAATTACAACAAACTAAAAATAACAACCGTACTTCAAATCAAATAGTAAGTGTGTAGGTTTTTTCGCTTCTTCACTAAGGTAGATAAAAAGCTATTTATTCGTACAAAATGAAAATACTCCGCCATGTGGAAATGGCACTTAGACATACTCGTAGCTACCTCGCGTCTGAGAAAATTTTGAAAGTTGAAAACTCTTGATCGTGTGATGTTTCGCAGTTGAGACAAATGTCAACATCATCGTGAACGAAATTTACGTTAGCGCATGCGTAGACCGTACCGTTGATTCAATCATTATGAAATTCATATATGGGTGCTCGAGGGCCCCTACCCACACGATCCCTGAAAATCTGAACGAAATCTGATCAAAATTCTGGAAGATATGACTGTAACAATTAAATGCGCACAGACACTGAAACAACAATGAAATGCGCACAGACATGGAACCAAATTTGTTCAGTAAGCTCTGAAACGTAAAATGTGAGTGGAAATTTTAATGATGGAAAACTCATTTTTTTTTCGATTCGAAAAGTGAAAACAAAGCTTTTGCTACCTTTGGTACCCTCGGAAGCAAAACATTGTCCTCTAAAATCAAAATTGCCACTAAAGTTTTGCGATTCAAAGCTTTCTGGACAATTCATGCTCTGTGACTGGTTGTCCGCCTATTTTTGTTCAGGGTCCTTGTTCCAGGCAAAACTACACAAAATTATGGTCTGATTTTGGTGGAATTTTCAGGGATTGTGTCGGTGAGCCCATGCCACGACCACGAGTAGCATGTGCGCATGCTCAAACGTGAGTTTAGATAAACTACTGATTCTCAGGATTCGGAGGATAGTTGGTGGCTGGCGACAAGACGATTGCCTATGAATTTCACCGTGATTGGATAAGTAAAAGCTACTGCGCACACCCAAACTTAAAATTTGTTGTAATATAGGCATAACTCCGGAACTATTCTACCAATTCCGGTGGAACTTTCACGGATCCTATACGTTCATGTTCAAAAGCGAGGAAGCGATTTATATTGCCCACCTAACTCTGCAGACTTTTAGCATGGAACATGCTTTAGCCATGGACTACCCTTCCGAAAAATGTCACGCGGAATGGGTAACGCGGAATGGGTATTTTTTCAGAGATTGTTATAGGCAGCAATTTTTTTTATGGCGTGACAACTAGTACCTAATGATTTCTCCAAAAAATTTTCTGTGACAGTATTGAAACTGTCGTTGCTCTGACTGATTTTGCAGATGCTATGAGTAACACTGTTAGTAGGAGGTTGAGAAAGACCAACCTCACCGCCTCACTCACCGGTCACTTCACCTTGAAATTAAAATTTATTCTTGGGTTAGTAAACATAGGAACCACATCATAGGTAGTTGTTCCATTCAGTTTTTTCAAACCTTCATCAATCCTAGTTGGTTGCCAACAACTTGGTTGCTTGCGGGAGGGATCAGAACTGTACCCACTATCTCAAGGGTAAAAGAAAATGTCAAGCTGTATATCGTGGCCGTTAGCTTGTCCGATTATCCTCAGTGGTCATGTTGGAAAATAATCAATTGGAAATAGGGCATATGAACCGTTTCTCTTTTTGTCCAGTTAAAAAGGATAGTGTTAGTCTAACTTATACCGACATCATGTGTTACTAACTGGATGTACTCAAACTTCTTCTTCCCATTTCTGGAATCTGGAGCTCCCACTCGATCAACCTTTCAACTTTCAAGCCCCGTCAGGTCTCAACCGCGCAGTAAATGTCACTCCCAGCCCCCGATCTAGGAGGCCTGTGTAGGTCCTAGGTCGGCAGACATGTGAAGTGAGAGGCTGAGGGCTGTTGAGAAAGGAACTGGTCGGATAGAGTGGGCGAGTATAAAAGGCCCTACCGGATATGTAATTGACAACTCGGTGCACCTGACAGCCACTTCTAACCCCATTTTCTCTTCATCATTTCTGTTAAACTCTTCCATTTCAACTTTTTTCTTACCCAATGAAAACGTAAAAACCATTTCACCTTCATCTCGTTCTTGGGGTTTTTTATCAAATAATTTGTATTTGATAAGTGATATTCCAACCGGTTTTGACGCTCCATCCTTGACCTTACAGTAAATATGCAGTAAGTACAGTAAATACTAACAAGAGAGATCAAAAATAACAGCATAGAGATCCAAAAGTGTGGAAAATTCGGGTATTTAAGATTTGAATACCTACAATAATGAAATAAAAATGTATTATTAGACGGAACACAGCACCTACCTGTAAGTAAGTAGTAATGAGTAATTCCTACCTTAGTCATAAAAAAATGCTCCCATCCTTGGAACCATAGCGTCTGTTCTTCAATATTCAAACAAAACAAGGATACGCATGGTCCCCAAAACAAGGGGATCTTCACTCTTCGTATTTTTCAGCTAATTACAGCTCACAGGGTTATTTTTCCTGGTGATGAGAGGCATTGGATTATCGTACTTTTAAAAGAATAGCTAAAATGAATTTCGTATAACCCCATGTGATATTTTGTAATAAGCGTAAAAAAGTACTAAAAACTACGGGTTTCTTCTATTTTTCCCAGATAAGTTGGTAGGTAACACAATTATGTATATACGAGTATATCATATGGGGCTAAGGACCCATGTAATTCAGTTTTTTCCATTTTTCTCACCCAATTTTTTGTCCGATTTTGATATGGTTGGCGGCATTCTTCTTGTCATTCAATTCTCTAGGGAGAGCATCTATGTATAATTTTTTTTAAGTTCGTAATTTTGAATTTTTTCACATCCTTGTTTAAAAGTCGAATTGGCATAAAGGCAAAACGTCTCCGCAGAGACTAAACAAATAGGAAGAACGCCGCCAACCGCATCAAAATCCGTTGGCAATTGGTCGAGAAAAATGAAAAAACTATACAACGCTAAAATAGTTAGGGTAGGGGTAGGGGGAAGGTTATCAGTATTTTAAACTTATTGTCTCTAAGTAGTAATAATGTTATAGTAATAGTTCTTATAAACCCTTCAGTAGCTGAGATTTGGGCATTTTGGGCTCCATACCTTTATAATTATACATACATAATAAACCTGCATAATAAATTGATCGTCAAAGGGGTAATTCATGCTGAAGCTTCCTTTTGTATTAAAGATCGGGTCGCCCGAATCAAATTTTGCTTCCGAGTCTACCTGGGTAGCGGAAGCATTGTTTTCAGTTTTGGGAAGTCAAAAATTTTTGCCTCCAAAATCAAAATTTCAACTCGCGTTTTACGCTTTAGACCTTCCTGGACAATTGCTTCCGAGTCTACCAAGTTAGCGGAAGCATTGTTTTCACTTTTGGGATTTGAAAATATTTTTACTTCCAAAATCAAAATTTCAACTCGCGTTTTACGTTTTAGACCTTTCTGAACAATTTTGGTTTCGTGTCTGTCTGTCTGTCTGTGTGTACCAGAATCCTTGCAACATGTATAACTTCCACAATTTTCATCCGATTTCGATGGAATTTTCAGGGATTGTGCAGGTAGTGATCCCTTTGATGATTTGTTTATATATATTATGTTATATATATATATATAAAATCATGTTATGGATACGAGGAAGCTATGTGCCACACCCAACTTGGCAGACGTCTTTTTACGTTGTAAGTTTTTAATTTAATTTTTATACTTTTGCCACTTATAAAAATTCATGCATAGATCTTAGCAAACCTTGTAGTGAAAGAACATCAAAACTATACTTGATAATTTTCTAGCCATAGGTACACTGAGGGTTAACCCCAGGCCGCCCATGGTATCTTGGCGGGCCAACCAACATTCATAGCACCAGTCATTATTGGGCGTTTTCATGCTCCATTCATCGGGTGTCAGGCATTGTGGTGAACCTCCACCTCCTTCCGTCAACCGTCGATTAATTTCACATATTTGCCGCTCATCAAATAGGGTGTCTCCTCGCCAGTTGGGATGAAGGCAGCCGCATTCCTCAGACCCCTCGTTTAGCCCTCCCCGGCAAATTAGTTTCGCGAACTGCCTGACAATAGAGGAGTTCGAGGTCCAGGAGACCTAGTTCGTGCTATAGGGTTAAGACATAAATCAAAGTGATTCGGCTAACTTGCGAACGATGAAATAAGACCCCTGAGGGTCTCAAGTTCGACCGTTTATGGTTTACAACCCGGAAGTTTATAAACCTTGTGACAAGCACTCCAAGATCACGCTATTACGGGGTCTTTCTGAGGAGTGTTAATAGGGGCTGTGAAAAGATCTTACAAAAGGGACATCAATCTGATTAGAAGTTTCAGAAGCTAGACCTTAGTGGTCATCGAGCATTACATGAAGTTTATAGTAAATTGGTAGTTGATCGGCCATTTATGGGCCATACTAATATGGTATTCCAATCAAGAAAAAGTGTTTGATAAAAGATATAGGTAATAAGGTACCTAATATAGGTAATTAAACTACAAAAGTAGGTAAGTAACTTATTACGTGTACATTCCTGAAGCCCTCAAAAACTGATAGCCTTAATATTTTGGATTTGGATGGTATTATACCTAACCATTTTCTGTTCCATATTGAGAATGTTTTGTTTGGGCTAATTAATTTCTATATTGATTATTAAAAATAACCACACCATTGAAAAGCTGAGATTCTGAGAAAGTTTTTCCCGTAACACGCACTGGGATTTATTTATTTTATTGGCGCCTCAGAGCCGTTGCGAAAAATTGTTATTTTGAAAATTTGATGAAACTCACTTTAGTCCAATTTCTTGCGCCCGCTTGATCTACTGTAAAAGTCTCTATAATGCAGTAGAGAGATAGCAAATTTAATGTACATTTCGATGGTGTCCTTACTCTTGATTTTAAACAATGAACTAAGGGAGTAGTGATTATTTTAATGGCGTAAAGTCGAAAACACGGTAAAAGTCGAAAATTTGAAAAAAACCTGCGAAAATTAGGCTTTAAAAAACTCTGTAAGACACTTTTTGTTGGCTATTAGTTCCTCGAAGGTTCTCCTCCTTATTAGTATACTATTACACCACACTGTATAATACTGCTAGGTGCCAACCCCGGAGCCTTCACCTCCCACTACCGTCGGAGCTAAGGGCTAGGTAGGGCTAAACCAGATAACTGGTAATCAAGTGGACCCCACTGGCCACTGAGGGCTTCTATAGCTAAAGGGCCACGCAATTTAGAAGGAAGTTTTAAAATGTAATTTTCCATTCGGTAGGCAAATAGGTACTTATCTAGTAACTAAACACGGCGCCTCTCTTTTCAAAATACATATGGGGGCCCCTAGAGGTTGGCTCCCCAGGGGAACCCTCGGGGCCCCAGCCCGACCCTGCCAAGCAGTAGTACCATATAAAATAAACAAAATCAGGCAAAAAAATTCAAGTAGGTGGAAAGGCAACTTAATTGAATTTTAGTTACAGGAAAAACCAGGATTTCACCTTGAACATGGTCGGATCAATAATATAAACAAATTTTGTAAAATGTGCATTTGTAAATAAAAGCAAACAAAACTTTGAGGGCCCCCCTATGGACCGAGCCCCCCCCCCCCCCCCCTCACGCTACGCCACTGGGTATCGTAACACGAAGTCGCAACCTTTTTCCTTTTAAATCCACAAACTTTGATACAGCTGGCAGGTTATGCCTGAGGGTTGCATACCGGTGGTGGTACAGTACACTCTCACCACCCCTCGTTCTCATAAATATTTAGTAAACGGTGCCCTTCCCCGACACGTGCTCTTGCTCCAAACAAGATATAAGTTTTCCCCTGTACGTCGTCTTGGGGTACATCCACGACCTTATGGCCTCGCTCCATACTCCAACTACCCAATGATCTCTCGACCTGCTCACCTTTCATCTTCGTATACCATAAGAGCCTGAAGCCTCATTCTCGTCAGGATGTTCTCCAAAGCCATTTCAAGAGAAAGTAGATACAATATGAACGTGACAAATAACCATTCAATACCCTCCTAACTATGCACAGGGGTATTTACCTACTTTGAATTATTATTTTCAGTAATCAACTTTTGGAAATGAGCAAGAAGAATATTTCCGAACCCCTTATTATGAAGCGATATGTGTCTTATTGGAATCACTGTTAGCCTTGCAAGAAACAGAGCCACTACTTTCAGAGTCCCGTTCATGCTTTTCAAGGTACGGTCTGAAAATCCAAAATGGTGCCCAAATGTCAATATTATCAGGAGAAATGATGATTCGTTGGCCAGACTTTTGGAGCATTCTTAGGAGTTGAATGTTGAAATTTAAGAGTATTAAAAAATATAGATATAAAGAAATTAATTAATAGATAGGTATATTATAAAAACATTTCGGTGGTTGATCTCCTGGCGCTTTTGTAAAATTATAAGAGGTTAACTTATCTTTTAAATAATTGACTCACATACGCCGTTTTTGATTTTTCAATGCTTTATATTTTATTTCGGTAACGTTTCACTCGTAACGTCCTTCACTTCCACAAGTGTGTTCGTCTACTTGATCAAATAAAAAAAACACAAAAAAACATAACATTATAAGGTATGATTAGGGCCTCACAATAAAGGCGGAAACGACACCAAAATCATTAAAAAAAAAACCATTGAAATCAAAAATTGAATTGAAAAATCGAAACCATTGAATTGAAAAATCATAAACGACGACTGTGAGTAAATTATTCATAAAATAAAAGAACCTTCTATAAAAACATTTGATTTTTGTCGAGGAAATTCCCATGTATCGTACAGGTACATAATACAGCAGGTATACATTGTGAATCGGCGCAAAATCTCGTTCAAGAACGGTCCATAAAAAAAGTGAATACAAATTTGGGCATGTGCATTAGTTATTAATACTTTAATTATGGTAAAATTCATAGTCATTCATGGTCTAGGAGTCAGCCCCCAACACATACTCTCTGAATTTGTGCAAAATCAGTCCATTAGAAACTGAGAAACCGTTGTTTCAAGAGATTCAATTTTTCCTAAGATCGGTAGTTAAGGCGCAAAATATAAACATGCTATCAATCAATGTGCATCTTTGCGGCCGTACAATTGTACATCACAATGGTCAGGAATGATAATTATTATGAGTGAATGGTATGAAGATTTGAAGAATCAATCAGTTACTGTGAGTCCACAGACAATGAAGCCGCATTACGCGGTGCGGGACCGAGGAAGCCCCGGCCCTGCCCGGGCCCAACCCACCATGGTGGCGTCCCCAAAACCAAACCAACGCACCCCCCAGAAGGCACACAATGGCCGACAACAAACCACCAGGAGAGCCACCCTCGGGCTAGAAAAAGTACCATTCATGCAGCATGAGTTGATGAGCGAATTTTCAAAGAATTATTTTAACCGATTTCGAGGTTGATTCTTATAGGCAATTTTGCGTTGATTCAGGATATACCTATGTTTCTATGTTTAGGATGATTCGTTTCGGTTTCGATTCGGTTCACCTTTATTCATACGTATTTATTCCGTGCTCATAACATAAATTTCGTGTGCATGCTCCTACCAGGCATTCCGTTCACAAACTCTTCACCGAACACATCAAGGTTTTATCGGCTCATTTTTCCTCTTTGTGGTTCAACCCCAAAAATCCGAACAACCCTTCAGGTCGTTTTTAGAAAATTCCCCTCCAGATCCCTTTTAATATCCTCTACCCATGCAGCTTCGGTAACTCCTCAGTGGTGAAACCATTCGTGGCATATGAAAGGAAAAAAGAGAATTGAAAAATACAATAAACAAATAAGAGAAAAAACCAGGACCGAGAGAAAAGTTGAAGAAAAAAAGCATCGAATAATCCGCTGAGTATAAAATCCGCTTTGAAAGGTATTATAATTTATTGTTCGAGGAAGTTCGGATCGATTGTTCCGTGTTTTTCGTTCACCACGGGGTAGGTATCAGATGCATTCCGTACGCCTGGCGAGCGAATGCCGTTCCCAAGATTTTGTTGATAAATTTTAATTAAAAGTAAAGACGGAGGGGAAAATTCACCCTTTCCAACGGATTCCAGGAGTTCATTGTTGATCGAAGGGAGTTAATTAAGTTGATGGTTTGAACCGTTTGATCAACACCGCTCTCTTGATATCACACTGAGTTGGTAAAACAAAATGTATTATTTTAGCTCATTCCCAATAATGAACCTGTGGGGCGAGCAAAGAAAACAAAATGACGTAAGCAGTGGTAGGTAATTAATTAAAAAATGAATTGTTAAGTTTTTATGGTGGGTCAGAAAATGAAATGCAGTATGAGAAAAAGATGAGCAAATTAATGTTCAATATAGCAATCAATTGCTTCTTTACTACCTGAGGTAAGGAAACTTTATATTCTCGGAATAATTTAAAAAAAAATTGGCTTCTAAAATCAAAATTTCCAATTGCTCTTCATGTTTCAAAGCTTTCTCAAGAAATTTGGTTCCGTGTCTGCCTGTCTTTGGCTACTATATTTAGGCCAGGGAATTAAACATCGAGGGTTGCAATAATTCCGACTTTGTTTTTGACTTTTGCATATTGTTAGGACCTATTTGAATAGTATGAAACCAAGTTTGCAGCTTCGAAAAGTGTGAGCTAACTTTTTGGTGCTCGGAAAACCTCGAAATTGTTTGACTATTTTCAGTTTTTGGCCCAAAACCCCAAGAAGAGAGCTTCCCACGAAAAAAGTTACACGTACCTTTTTTAAAGAAGATAGAATTTTCTACAATTTGAGACCAACAACATTTTTATAGGTCCGATAGAACCCGAGATAT
>JAEMON010000005.1:23985026-24000620 GCA_030264115.1 Lygus lineolaris
ATTTCGCCTTAAGTTTAGTGAGGACGTTCCAGATCAATGGCATGTTTCATTCCAACTTCAATACCTGGAATGGATTTGCCTACTGACTTGAAACCTCGAAACATTTCTTGCTGTCAAATTGGGTTTTGACCAAAAAGTTTGAATCAAATTCATTTATTTGTTGCAAAATGTCTCACTGAAAATATCCTGTGTGGGTTACGGCAAGAGGTCCAGGTAGAGATGATTTTAGTTTTTCGGCTTTCCTAAGTATAAAAAACGATTTTGTGGGTTACGAAAAATGCGCTCGGGAGAGTGGGATCAACTGTGAAAAAGTTAATTGCAAAAATATTTCATCCCACTGTTGGACGGTTCGGTTACATCACTGGAATTCCGGGCTCTCGCTTGTTAATACAAGTAAAATATTAGCCTGTGCCGAAGTGAATAAACAAGGAGACGACGAGGCTGGTGTTCTCTCGTGTTGACGCCTGATTGTTTGGAGTGGTCTCAGGAGATAGTGTCAATGTCAGCCTCAGCGCGCTTGTTCCTCAAACCTTTTCAACGAGGTTTTGTCCTCCTAGGGTGAATAGAGTGGAGAGGAGGGGAAATGATTGATTCCGAAACACGTGAATTTATCGAATTTGTTTCATAAGTTATTACGCGTTATCTTACCCGAATGAGGCACACATTTTCAGGAAGAAGACATTTTATTTTCTGCTTTTTGCACGCAGCACGAACGCACAGAGAACTGCTATTTACTAATTAAACGCTCTATTTATACTTCAGATGTGAGCGAATTTTCAAAGAATATCTTCCTGGCGTTTTTCATCAATTTTAACAGATAGGTATCTGTAGTTTTTTGATTACTACAATAGGTACTTCATGCATTCTGGTATTCCTTATAGGAAACGGGTGTTCCGGGGTAAGCCGATTCCACAATTAGTGGTTTTTACTTTTGCATACCTAACTCCTCACCGAAGCATCTAAATGAACTCAGATTTCGGTTGGTTCCACTTACCCCTGTCATGTTGGGTGGAACCTGCAAACTACAATCGCGTTGAAAAGAACTGTAAAATGACGGGGGCAGGGGGGTAGTGAAGAAGAGCATGATGTTATGTTTCTAGAACGAAAATTGTTTCATCATTTTTATTTTATTTTTCTCATTTTGGTTTATTATTTTCAATAATAAACCTTTGGAATCGAGCACGAAAAAATTTTTTTTAACCCCCCCTCAAAATTTGAGGTTTTACGTTTCAAGATACGTAGAATCCAAAAATCGAATAAAAAAAATCCGTCCGTCCGCCGTACGCGGCACTTTCCTTAGTTACCATGGTCTAAAATTAATGAAATTTGGTAAACCGGCCCCGTTCGGGGTCTAGTTGTGCCGCGAAGCTTGGCGTTCCCGTCACTCTTCCTTAAGTGTTAGAAAATAGGGGATGAAATTTTCAAAACGCCCTACCTCAAAAATTTAAAATAGGAAGGTATATTTTTTTCATCGATTTAAAATAGAACACAATTTTTAGCGTCGAATGAGACCTTGCGGAGCGTTTTAGGACCAACCGTTCGCTCCCTGTAAGGACGTAAGGGTTGAACGAAAAAAAGGGCAGAAACGTGAGTGTGAATCGCAATTCCTCCCGAATAGGCAAAATCTCCGTTCAAATATCAGCTGTTCAAATTCAACTTTCTTTCGATTCCACCAAACCAAGTTTGTTGTTTACGTTCAGAAGCTTCCTTAGTTACTGGATTTCATTAAGAATGAATGATACAATTCTCCAATAATAATAATAGAAGGTACCTACTCATTGTCGCCAAGAGATGATTGTGAACCTCGCGGTAGGTGGGTATTTTATGTCAATAGGATCTTTGTAGATGGGCGATCTATACACAAAATAATAAACCGTTGTGTGATGATTTGCAGCGTTTTTGAAATGGTAACAAAAATACAATTTTGTAAGACTCCGCTAACAAGATCTTCGTAACAGCTGAGTTAAACCTGGATTTAACCTGTTCCTGTTATTGAAAATTCACAGCATCCCACATCTCTCTTGGGGGCGATAGTTTCTTCTTTTTTGTAACAGCATACCATTTTCTCAAAGCATGAATGGGTTAGTCGGGGTGAGTGGAACCAAAATAGGGGCAAGTTGAAACCAATAAACCCCTTGCTCCTGTTCCACTCGCCAACATAACATAATAAAGCTGGGGGGAAGTGTAACCTAGGACTTACCTCACAGGAAAGTCAAAATGAACGGAAAATAGCAAGTTCCCATTTTCATTCCAATCTTAAATTACAACTTACCTTGAAAAGTAACGAGGGAAAACACACGAGATAATGGACAGAGCCATCTCCTACTTCCTCAAACCTCCGCTCTAGCGCTCGCGTCCCTTACCTCGAACTACCTTACCTACATCTCGGATTGCCAAGTTTTCCAGTATGGCTGTTCAAAGTTTTTAACTTAATCGTCTTGCCGAAAAATATTTGCCAAGCCGTCATTTTCAACTAACTTTTGAACTGTTCACCCATTTCCCGAAAAATACGACCCAATAAACATAGAAGTCCCGGCGCGGACGATGGCCGAACGCCGAACGGAAAAAACAAACGTTGATAATGATAAGAGGTTGATAAGCGAACTTATCAGTGACGCGATCGCTCGAGCGGAGGTTTGAGGAAGTAGGAGATGGCTCGGACCATCATCGTGAAGAAAAACACTCTTGCCTGGTTCCAAGTTAAGATGAAGGTCAGCTGATTTCAAACCTGAGATAAGAGTTTAAATGACGTCCTTGGGAAGACAGTTAAAGCCAACTGCAGTGTTGCCGTTAACATGAATGTATTGTCTAACTTCCTGTGTACAAACCAGAGATCCTAAATCGAAATGTGACCATAACACAATATCCTTTCATTATTGTGGTACTGCGGGCTCCACAGTTCCACTCGCCCCAGATTTCCCCTTAACCCGGGGTACTACTTACAGGTACCGTTATTTCCGTCAATTTTATTCTTTCAATGAAATTAAGTTTCTCCCAACCAAATGAAGTTGTACCTCTATAAAATTTTATTTATTCGCCAATCAAACCTAGATTCATCCCGAGTCAATGTTAATTTACTTCTTCATCAATTCTTTAGTCCATTCAAATTCAAGATGTTTTAGCTAATTTTGATGACAGGGTTGAATAATTAAAAAAAAATGTTGTGTGCAAATGCTTGAGGGCTTAAACCTGACGTCAACGTACCCCCGTAGACGCAAACCCTGTAGTAGAAGCTCTCTGAAAGGTACCTACTTAGGTACTATTGGAGAAGAATCATGACTAATCAAACGAGTCAAGTCAAAAGTTCGAATCGTCTTAAACCTTGGTCCGCTGATATTCCTTCTATCCGTTACCTATCATTAGAAGTCTTATGTTTTCGGTTGGTAAGTATGGAATAAACATTCTAACAGTGCTCCTAATTGATTCTGTTTCAGGTATGTCGTTGTTTCCTACCTCTTCACAGTAGTTGGGTTCGTTAATTTATTTCTTATTTACTCATTAATCTCTCTATTAAGTTAGAATGTAGTAAAGTGAGTCATCTACTTATTGAATTTCATTGGTGGGTATCAAGAATTTAAAAGCTGGGATCAATTTTATGAAATTCCTACGAGGAATATGCTTCTGTACTCTTCTTGACTTCCCTATAGCTATGCTGTTTTCGAGTGAGGAGTGTTAGCAGTAAATTACCCTGTCACAGTCTACAGTATTTCTATAGTTTGTGTTCGTTAGCATTCCAATAAATGAAGAATATTATTTAACTGGAAATATGTTACTTGGAAAATGGGTGCTCCTTTCTACAGGATAAATAGATGAGGTCGAAATTCATCGTAGAGATGTGTATTTTCCAAAACTGGAGTAGCCGTACAGTGACCTGAAGTGAGAATTTGAAGTGGGATTCTGGGAACCCACGCAAACTTATTATGATGCGGTTGAGAAAGGTCAGGGATGGCTGGGGGGGGGGGGGGGGGGGGGGGGGGGGGGGGATCAGGGTGGAATGTGAAGGTTAATTTATTCAAAACCAAAAATTTATAATAAAAAAAAAAAATGTTCGGTTGTTCGCCATACTAGTCGTATGCTTAACCCGAAAAAAATCTTTCTGCTTTACAAAGTAGGTACATGAAAAATAAGAGATTTGGTAGGGACATGTGGCGGTAAAGGAATTTCATCGTGTCATTTCGGCTGGTAAGCTCCTGATTCTTGAAAGCTACGGCGATCAGGATGATCAGGTCTGAATCAACAGTGCTGCATCTCCTATGAGGAAAGCTAATCAACCACTGGTTCCAAAGGGATTCAAACCATCAGATTCGCCTTAGCTTTCTTGAAGTTCGGCGAAAGAAGAAACTATGCTGTATGGGCAGCTGGTTTACCCCCTCCACCATGGTAGACACCAGTGAAAGGGCGGGAAGTTTGTTGTTGAGTCGTGAATCAGTTTTCAACAATTTTGGATATATTGTAAAAGTCAGCTTTTAATAATTGGAAATTCATGAAATCAGCAAAATTCCAACTAAAACTGTGAGACATGTTTTATTTATTGGAGCGGTGGTAGATATAGCGAGGAAGATGGGAAAAATCGAATTAGCGAATCACTCAATTTCATAACACTATCACTCTAATTTGATTTACCTACCGTACGAGTACCAAACAGTTCATATGCTATTCCCGTCGACATAATATTTTAGGTTCCTAGAAATGAGCCCTTCCCCCCTCTCCCCAATTACCCGGCCTCCCGGTAAATACCCGATGGAAAATTCACGATGTGATTCTTGTAGTAATAATAAACTTCCACTCTGAACTCCCAATTCGTTTATCTTTAACGTGGAAATTGGAGATCGACGTCGTTCAAAGCTATGTAAAATGCGAAAAGGCTAAACTAGCAATATACCCGGGCTTTTATTCTGCCCTCTTCTTTGTCAATTACCTATGAAGGCTATAAGAAGACTGGGGAGTAGCGGAAGCTTTTTAATGTTTATAAATACGGGAAGATACTACGAAGATGGTGATATTGTTTCTGGGGGTCCTAGTATGAGATGAAAGGGGAATGAAAAGATCTCGTTCTTTTTCATTCGTCTGTAGTTCAATATTCTTCTCCGAGTGGATGAAACGGCTTTTGCGGGATTTCTCTCTTTTGGAAGTAACGCGATTAGTAAAAGCAATCTTGCTGGTTACACTGAGAGAGATATCATTATGATTCCCAAATGATATAGGGACAATATTTTTTGTATTGCAAGGTCAGTTGCTATACATTTTGGTTGGTTTCAAGTAACCGAGAAATTCAATATTCCAGATACTTACCTAATTCAGTTTTAACACAGAATGTGTTTTAGCCTTGGACTTACTTGCCGAAAAAGGTCACAAGGAATGGGTGACGGGGATGGGTGACGCGGATGGGTGACGAAATTTTCTTATGATTTTCACGTACAACCGAGCCGTGCATGGGTAGGTAAATTGAGCTCGCAGTTAAGCTGAGTCGAAAATGGAGCTCCCAGATCAGCTGAGTCGAGAATGGAGCTCTCAGATTAGCTGAGTCGAAAATGGAGCTCTCAGATCAGCTGAGTCGAAAATGAGCTCCCAGATCAGCTGAGTCGAAAATGGAGCTCCTAGATCAGCTGAGTCGAAAATGAGCTCCCAGATCAGCTGAGTCGAAAATGGAGCTCCCAGATCAGCTGAGTCGAAGATTGAAGAGTTGTTTATGTGAAACGCGTGAGATAAAACACGTTCTGTGTTTAATAATTTGGTCCGAAGTATGTAAATAGAGGTAACCGGGGGTCCAGGGGGCTTGCCCCCTGGCGAGACGCGGAGGGCCGACTTTTTTACTGCTTAACTAATTGCCAATTACTTGGGTTCGAGCATCGTCTCTGCGTCTGTCCGTCTGGGTTTGAAAGGTTGAGATTATACTCTGTCATACTACTGTCATACATCACTAGGGCAAAGATCTATTTCCGTTTAAGTTTATTCAATATCCTCTCTCCATCTATTTTTTCCTTTCCGATGTCGTTTTCCCTTCTCAAAAATAAATTGAAAACTCTTTACAATGCTAGGTTGAGTGATGAGCATCTCCCTGTTTGATTTGATCTTTAGTTTTACATTTGTGATTTCCAGCATTTATTTAATTTTGTTTAGTTTTACATTTCTGATTTCCGGCATTTATTTCATTTTTTTAAGGTAAAAAACTTTCAGTTTTTATTATTTTGTTTAATTTTTAACTGCGTTTTTCTGGTAAAATAGTAGGTACCTTCTGTTTAATTTACTTTGTTGTACCTTACCAACGTGACTCCAACTCCCAGCACAAGTTTACTTAATGGGGGTCGTAGTGTTTAGCCACAATTAAGAATGTTTATAAATATGTATGCAACAATGTTCGTCAATAAACGCATTAAAAAAAAACAAAAAAACCGAAATACCCCCAAAATTTGTTGTTTATGTTTCCGTGAGAAGACCGACGGTAACGCCAAGCTTCGGGTATATTAATTAAATTAAAGAAACACCGATCCAGTTTTCGTACGTTGGCATACTTACGTCACAACTGACTGAACTTTACTTAGTTCACAATACTGTTAGAAGTATGTTGAACACACGATTTGAACTGTAGGGACAGTCCTCTGAAATGTATGAGACGTCCTCAAGCAATGTTATCCAACACCAAGTTCCAACTCACATTTTAGTAGAGAATTAGAACAGAAACCCCTATAAGACCTGCAGCTACCTGTTATTCTGTTAATCCAGATACCTACTTCTTTCCTTCCATTTCTTCTCTTTTCCAACCTCTTAAATGAATTCCCTTCTTCTACTAACATTCCACAGTTAACAGCCGACTTTTATTCCTCTCTCATTGAGTAATTAGAAGAGAAAGTTATCGGGCGTCAGGAGTTCGAAGAAAAGTCTTCCCGGAACTTAACAATAACGATTAGGACAATTTCTTTCAGTCAGGACCGGAAACTTTTCCCTCTCCCTGATTCCTTTTTCCAAAAACTTCGGACGGTTCTCGTACGGTACGGTACGGTGATGAGGAGGGGGGTAGTGGAAGTAAAGGCGGAAGAAACTTCGAAGTGAAGTTTTTATTGCATCGTAAGGGCTTAAGGGAAGGAAAGTTGGAAGGATTGAGATAGCTTGGGATGAGGAGGGTTCCAGAGGAAATTATTTTGTTTCTTTTTCTTGTTAGTGGCCACTAAATTTTATATGGTGGGCGAGGGAAAAGTATGACAGGAGGGGAACGAAAGCCGTAATAATGACTTTTCAGTGTTTGCTGGGGATTCAGCAAAGGTGGGCTGTTGAGTGGATTTCACACTCTAAAAACAAAACCCTAAAAAAATAAAGGGGTGGAAGGGAAGTATTGAAATCGCCGCTGAAATATCAATGTCCCAGGTATGATTCATATTGAGATAATTTTTGAAGAACCTTGGTAGACTCGGAAGCAGTAGGTACAAATAAAAAACGTCTGCCAAGTTGAGTGGGCAGTATAGCTTCCTCACCTTTATAACATGGACGTATAGATTCAGTTAGTGAACATTTCAGCGAAATTGGTTTGCTATTTCCGGAGTCATGCACATGACAATAAATTTCAAGTTTGCGCTTGTTCAGAAGCCATCACTCATCCAATTGGGTTGAAATCCATAGGTGATTTGGAGCCAGCCCTCAACTACACTCCAAATTTGAGCGAAATCGGTCCATTAAGAACTAAGAAATCGTAGTTTCAGGAAATTCAGTTTTGCTCATGCACACACGCTACTAGTGGTCCGATGACCATGAAATTTACATAGGACTGTCTAGGGCCTCCCCCATGCAATCTCTGAAAATTTCACCGAATTGTTCGAGTAGTTCTGGAGGTACATGGCTATGAAACACATTTCAAAATTGCGCATGCACAGTAGGTATTACTGATATAATGGTATGAAAATTGGAAAGTAATTGTCAACCTCCAACCACCCTTCGAATTTGAGCGACAGGAAAATTAGGAACTGAGAAATCGTAGATCAAAGCAATTCACGTTTGCTCATGCACACACGCCACTAGCGATCCGATTGCGATTATATTCATTGGGCACCCGCATAATCCCTGGAAATCGTGGGTCAAATCCTGAAGATAGGAATTTCTTTTAAAATCTTCATCTCCCCTTTAAAAGCCGGAGCCTCCTATTTATTGGATAATATACGTCAAATATCTACCTATGTCTGTGTGTCACTAAACAATTCCTTCCCCCCTCGCCATCGGCTCAGTAGGTAGGAATTAGAGCGCACTCAGTAGGTAGGAATTAGAGCGCACTCAGTAGGCAATAGGTAGTGTAACCCATTCTGGGTACAACATTCTACATACCTAAAATCTCGGTGAAATACTGTATCTCTACCTGTGAATCCCTGTGGGTCACATTACAGAGGAGAGGTGTTAAATATAAGAGTTGATTCATTACACGTGAAATAAATCTGATCAGTACTGAATCACACTGTGCTACCATGCAGAGAGAGGTAGCAGGGGGGGGGGGTGAAAGGTGATGGTAGGTACATCATGATTTTCCCCTCCCCCTTGCTGCAATAAAGGTAGGTGACGGTACATCTTAGTCAATCCGGACTAGCCGTTATATAGTAATTGGCCAGACTTGTATGGACTCACCATCTCAGGAGCAGCCATAGATTAAGGCGTAAAAAGAACATCAGCCACCAGGGAACTGGGTCGGGAGCCACCAGGGAACTGGGTCGCGAGCCACCAGGAGCTTTCTCTTGTAAGCTCGGACGTACCATCACAACGACCACGTTTTTTATTTTGTAAAGACGGATTACTTGGTTGCGGGAGCCCTTTGCATTCACTATTATACAACTGAAGTTTTTGCTAGTATCACCTCTTCATTTTGTTTTTCAAATCTGTCGCCGTTCGTCTCTATCTGTCTTGATCGTGATCTGTTTATTATCCAGTAGCGTTAGTAACCATCACCGTGCAGTGTCACCACCAGTTTGTCATCCACAAGTACTATCGATCAAGAAACAATCAACGACATACAAAAGGAGATAGAAAACACGGACGCCCAGATAGGTACGCTTACAAAGAAACGAAGAAGACTCGAGATAGTACTCCATCACTATCCCACCATGCCCAAATTCTAAATTCCCCCCTCCATCTTTTTTGTTCCGTCTTATCTTACTTAAACTTTTGTTCCGTATTACATTACTCATATTTTGTTGGGCCATAGAGTTAGCGCCTAAGCGTCTTAGGTCACATAATGCCGCAAATAGGTCGATAAGTACTTACATCGTAACAACATACGTATACAGGGTTCCTCTTAGGGATTACTACTATACTGACTCGATTAGGCCCCTAGTGAGTAACAATAGAGTATTCGTGACCCTCATAAGTACTCGGTGTTTTGGTATCCGATTCTGAGCTATTCGTAGGTTTATCTTGAGGGTTCTAACATTAATTTCCACATACCTACATAAACATCAATGAATCAAACTCTCTTTTTGCTATCCCAAGTCGCAGTTGCTTTCATCTCGGAAACACGTGTCGCACCCAGCACGTGCCTCCTGGTAGTCATTAAAACACGACCAACTTGGTATTTTAAGTTGTGTGCCGAAGGGGGTTCATAAAGGGTCTCGTACAGGAGAAATTGCTCAAGTTCTCTCTCCCGGTATATGGTGCACCATTAGTTGATCTTATGATGCCGCAGTGAGAACGTCTCATGTGGGAGATGCTTTGGGGAAATGCGTTAGGGAAACTAGATACCTAGTATTAGAAGTTTTCCAGCTTACAGGGGTTTGAGATTTTCAGTAAGGTAATGACTATAAGCTGAAATATAATGTTCGTAGCGACATTCGTCGCATCAATGTCGCAGTTCCCATTCGAAGTCTAGAGTCCTCAAACTTCCTTAACTTTTATTTATTTGTATTGCTGATTTTTCCTAAGTTTGTTTTCAATTCGTTAGCGAATTTTCAACGAGCAAATTTATATACATATTGTGTTGTAACACAAGGCTCATAATGGTGAAAGAGAGTAGAATTCACTCAATCCAAATAATATCCCTCCGCGTATATTCATCAGCCTTTGCTGTCCGCTCCTGCACTCTAGCAGCCGCAGTTGGAAGTCTCACTTCAGATCTACCAGGTTCGCGCGTAGATTCGATTTTGCAAACTTCTCACAGCAATATATATATACATATGGGCAGAGTTCGTTGGCCAGAATTTTTGGAGTAAATAAGGGTCTAAAAACGAGTTGTTCGAGTTTTTTCGTGTAAATAACCATTTTAGATATAGGAACATAATTATACTTGTGGTATATTCGGAATCAGCGCAGAATTTACTATTAGAATCACCCACCAAACCGGCTAAAATTCTCTCATCAACTCATGCTGCATGACTGGTTTTTTTATACCTATAGCAATGAAACCTCCTGGAATACTGATCGACCAACCGTTCGCTCTGCAAAAGTGCCCGATGGTTGATGGAAAAAATAAACGACAAATTCATTATGAATTGATCTTTTAACACGAGAGGAGGAGAAATTGCCATTCGAAAATGTTTTCCAAACTTATTTCGCGTCACAGAGGGGTACTTGGCAGGTAGGTAATTTTTGTACGAAACAATAACGTGATACCAATACCTAATTAGGTGGGTACCTACATACCTACTCGTACCTTCGGTAAAGTATTTGATACTTATGATATAACCTAGAAGGCGCCACTGACGAATGGTATGTACTGCGATCTGTACGAATGGGTTATCCTTACAGTAGACAATTTTGGAAAAAGGTAAAGGAAAAGGTCAAGGTAAAGGTAAACGGAAAGGTCTGTAAGTTCCAATCACTGTTTATTGGATTGAGGTTGTGGGCATCCAAATGTACTGCATCGACTTCTGTATCATGCAAGGTAGTATGATTGGGTTAGTCCCTCGCTTCCCACCCATCGCTAATATTTCACGTCGCAGCAAGAAAAACGGCCTTGTTAATAATGAAAAGATTAATGGCTTAATAAAACTGACCCCAATCGAAGGGCTGTCTCATAATTCGCAAGCGAGAAAATATTTAAGGGGGGGAAGAGCAGAAAATATCTAAGAGGAGGCGTTCATAATTCCTCGAGATTACTTTCAATGAAGAGGGGAAAGAGAGGATTCTGTGTGGATGAAGTGGGGATATACGGGTAGAACGCTGAGTTGGCCAATTAGCCCTCGGATCAGCTCCCAAGCCGGAATGGGGCCCTTATTGGCGATGTCATTAGGGGGGATTCCACAGTTCTTGAGGCGGTTTCGGAACTACCCAATATTTCTCGCTAAAATCCTCAATCCTTCATAAAACTAATCCCTTTGAAATAATGGATTTGCTTTGTAGTAGAAACCGAAGGGAGCCAAAATGGACAAACTTTTCTCTTAATCAATAAAATTGTCAGAGTATTGCTCAGAAATGTTGAAAATTCCCTTGCGTACAATTTGTTGAATATTCCTAATCGAGTGTTGACTTGAACACATTCAATTTATAAAATAATTGAGGTTTTTCAATTCATTATGGTGAAAGGTTGTACTGAAAAGGCAAATCCTAAAACTATGCTCTACATTTGGAGGGTTGACTTCTTAGACTCTTAGGGTGCCGATTCATTTAGCGAATTTTCGAAGAAAATGAAGGTATTGCAATGGCTTCAAAATTTTTGTAATACAAATTTTTGACAATTTTCTTCATGGGAATCCGTTTCAGACCATTCTAAAACGATTAATGAAATTTAAAACTTTTCTATGTATATAACATTGATATATGTGTCACTGCAGACGATATCTGCCCGAAGGATCGAGATAAAAAATCCGAAAATTTAAAAAAATGTAAATAATATCGAAAAAAAGGATGAGTTCATTTCCCAGAATTTTTTAAATTTTAAATTTCAATTTTTTCCAAATTTTGAAAATTTAGAGTCAAAAATGGCTAAAAAAAAACGTGTTTTTTGAGGTTTTTGGTGTGAATTACCATTCAAAGCATAGGAACATATCATGGTATATTTGGAATCAGCGTGAAATTTCCTATAAGAATCACCCACCAAATCGGGTAAAATAATTCTTTGAAGATTCGCTCATCAACTCATGCTACATGAATGGAACTTTTTTTCTGAGTCGTGACAGCCGGCACTAAAATCTGGTCAGAAGTTGTTGAATTGCTACTCAACGACAATGGACCCTTTAAAATTAAACATTCTGGCCTTAGTAACTACGCTCACAAAATATCCATACGTTTTGAACTCATTCCTTTTATTGTTGACATTTAGGATATGTAGGTATTTTAGACTGTTTCTTAGGTCAGATGCCGTTCAGAGAAACATACATAATTTAGCCACAAATTATAGCGATCAAATCTGGAGTTCCACGGAGACATTTCCAATAATTTGCACACTCAAAGTTATTGTACTGGTTGCGGTAAATGTCTTTTGAACAGTCAATAAAATATTCATCTACATTGTAACAGATTTGTACATTGTGTAGGTGCTTATAAATTTGTGACTACAATACTTTCCATCTTCATTAGGTCCAAAATTCTAGGTAATCGAATTTCGGGCACAACTTGAAGGTTTCATGACTTGTATTAGACTCACGCGTTCTTCAACAGTTCTTTATGAAGCGGGATCAGACCCGTACAATTTGACCAACTATTACCTAAAACGCCGCAAATAATTACAAAATGGTTTATTATTTTTTCTGTCTAAATCAATCAATGGGTTGCCTAGCTTAAATTAACAATGGCTAACCATCCAAGGACGAGTGTGCCGTATACGTAATATCACGAAGTTTGCAATAATTTCTTTTGCACAATCCTTTGAACCCGTAATTTATTTTTCATAACGAAATTCAGTAACTGGTAATGAAGCTTATAAAAGTAAACTTCATCCTCGATTCGGTGAGGACGGGAAATAATTGCATTTGATCAGCTTATCAGAATGGGAATTTGGCCTTCGCTGAAAGATTTGCGATTTATACTCGTGTTTCTGGTCGTCGTTCTTGTTGGGATCGAAGGGTTGTTCCTACAGTGATCCGCGAGGTCTCATCGACGCTAAAAATGTATAACTATTTGAAACCGATGGGAAAAACATACCTTTCCATTCGATGTTTTATAGCATGAGCGTTTTGTACATTTCATCCCCTAGGTTCTACCCCTTATAGAGAGAAGACTGATTCGGAGGAGACTGAGGTTCGAGGCACAACTAGACCCTAAAAAGGGCCTGTATGCCAAATTTCATTAATATTGGTTCTTGGTAACTAAGCAAAGTGCCTCGGATGGTGAACGGCTTGGCGGACGGCGGACGGACGAATTTTCGTCCGAATAGACGTCTGTCTATTGAAACGAGAAACATCAAATTTTGAGGGGGGGTTTAGGGAAATTTATTTTTGTGAGCGATTCCGGAGGTCCATGGTTGAAAATAATAAACGAAAATCATGGTAGGTATTTGGTCGAATGTCTGCGGAGCGAAAACCCTCACTCTTTATGTAACTCTTGAAATCTGAAACGACCAACTCCGCAGCACATTAGTCCTGTGGCGAACCGCAAATATCATCTCAGAAATCCCCGAGTTTGTCGAGCTCTGAGGAATATCGTATTCCCAGGCCGAACCAACGGAGATTGTTTTGAGCGGGGAATCACGTTTCAGAGGAAGAAGACACCGACACCAGCCCATGTCCTTCTAAATAATATTCCTTTGTTCGACTTGTTGGGTGGTTGCCTTATTGTCCCTTCGATCGATCTACCAGTCTCTCTCTACCTATAGAGGGCCCAACGTAGCTAGGCGTGAGACCCCTTTTCAAGGATTTAGGAATTATAAGTCCTTGTCTGGCATAGAAGCAGAATAATATGACATGTGTTCATCATATTTTAGGATTCGTATTGGTCATTGAGATAAGTTTACCTCTAATTGATTGGTAAACCCCCTTAAAGCTTGACATGCCATCAAATAGTTCTGATGAGATTTCGTAAGTGGAAAATTTCTACAAATCGGACGAAGCTATAAATAAAAGCTGTCTTAAGTGCCTCAATGGTATTGAACAAACTTTTTGGGATCCAGTTCCGTATAATGGGCCAACATCGACACTATGAAGCAGTACATATACTAACAGGACTGCACGTTCTCCGTGAATAATAATAATTTATCAGGTATCATAATAACATGATTATATCCGAAAGTTAAAATGAAATGGAAGCTGATTTTTGGAGCTCCATTGTGGATTTCGGGAGGGTAGTTGAGTTCCAAAAGTAGTTTTTGACGATTCAACCTGATTCACAGATATCCTCGCATTTCACCTAAGTAGATAAAGAAACACGAAACAGTGGAAATTAACAATACTATCTACAACAAAAATGAAATAAACTTTATTACGAGTATATAATTTTAAATCTCCTCAAAGCAGAAACCTCACAACTCTGCCTTTCTCAGAGAGCCGTTAGGACCGCCGGGGACGTAGTAATTATGGAGAGTTGCAAACGCCGAAATGGCATTCTCGCGAGTTGAGTTTTCGGTCTTATTATTTATCTTTTGGGAGACGAAACTGCCCCTTCGGTCCCCATCACCGACTACCATCGAAAGCTCATGAGTGCGACGGGCCAATCCAATTAAGTTCGGTGTATCGGTGATAGGCTTCTATCGTAATGTAAACTAATAATCAATTTGCTACGAGGCCCAATGCTGTGGCTCCACTTTGAAGTTTGAATGCCAGCCGAAAAGTGTTCTAAAGACAGTTTCAGAAGTCAATCATCCTCCATTTATATGGTATACCATGATTTGTACACATGATGTGGAGAGTAAATCCGTAATTTGCCATAATTTGGGGCGTAACTAGTGGGTCTGGTTCTATGATAGATACGCAACTCTACTATTTAAGAACGATTTCCAGTGCATCCTTATTACGTTTTTTATAGTCATTTCTATGGTCATTTCCACGTTAGGAGTCATACAAAATGAAGGGAAACTGGATGTAAACAAAAACCAAAACCGTTGAGTGGTTTATTTTTTTTAGAAATTTATATTATAGATGAATACAAATTTAGTTACACATTTAAAAAAGAAAGATTTAATTACCAACCATCCTTGTAGAAGTGAACTATTATGAAATCGGAAATTAACGAAAACATACAGTAAATGTCTGGTTGTGGACTCTGAGGCAAGCTAGGAAGAAAGGATTCATAACGTGTATCAAACGGTGTTGAAGCGCTTGCATACGAGTCTGCAACATATTGGGACATTTCATGTCTTTAGTCCCCCCCTCCACCATTTCCGGGGCATCGTCAAGTAAATGTCCTAAAGAGGCTACATACGAAATTACAGCTTCCCAGAGTGTAAAGCATAGAAATTAGCTTTAAGAGCCACTCATCTGATCCGGACCCTGGGCATGGTCAAGTAAATTTCCTAAAGACCAAATTACAGCTTCCTATAGTTTAAAGTATAGAAATTACCTATTAAAATGATTTAACCACCGCCTCACAATATTCGGGCCACCTGCTATGAATCAAATCATCAAGACACCAGCTCAATGAAATCATCAGAAATTAACAAGCGGTTGCTATCGTGTTCACAATATCAATTATTGAGAATGACCACCTGAGTGTACCTACACAATTATTCCAATAACCATGCTCATAACTCAGCTTGTT
>JAEMON010000005.1:24086691-24100594 GCA_030264115.1 Lygus lineolaris
CCCCCCCCCCCCCCCCCCTGAAACACCGAGGACCCATTTCAAACTACTCACCGATTAAATTAGGCCGTCCCCGCCAAAGGAAGGACCGCCCAAACCATAGCCTTTCATGCACAAAGGAAATACTAGAGAAGCGAGGGTAGAATATTAGGAGAGGGGGTCTCGCGGTTACTTCAAGGCATGGGTGGGAAGGGGGGACCTCCGTAATTTGGTTATGTGCCACATCTTCCGACTAAAATCGGTGAATCCATTGGAGAAGCCTAGCTTACTGAAATATAATCATTCATACTTGCATACTCAGCTGCGCTACCGGAACCGAGTGCCATTTGCTTGCAATGTACGAGATTTCATGATTTTCTTCTCGTTTGAACATATTATTAAACACATTGAAAGATATTCAAGATACCACCGGGGAGGTGGAAGCGCTCTTTAGGGGGTTCGCGAAATAGTCTGAAAATAGTAGATGTTAATAATAACATAGGATCAGAAGATATTAACAGACAGGCGTAACGAGACCATGTGGACAGCCGAATTCAATGTTTTTTTTTATGCATGTCGCGGTAACGAATGTCCCTGTAGTAGCCTGTATCACGAAGGTTAACATTTTTTTCCAATCGAGTTTCCAAGTCTTATGTTCCCAACATTGAGTGTTTTCACTTTCGTAGTACTGACTTCGGTTGGAAGCGTAACTGCAACATGAATCAGAATGGCTGTACTTCTCTGACCCTTTGATTCATTTAAAGATCCAACTTAAAAAATTAGCACACAGTAGGTCGGCGGGCGATGACATTCGCTAAGGATCGTCCAGATGAGGGGCTCAACAAATTCTCAAGGGGTGCCGGAGGCCGCATGATCGAGGGAAGTTTGAGAACCCGTGGCATAGATATTCTGCTAACTGCTAAATCGCAAAAAGTAATGGAGGGGAAGGTGCAAATATTCTCCTCCTTATTTAGTTTTTCAGTTGTTGCACCTCTTCAAAAACAATTGTCAAAGATTGGGAAAATGGGTGGTAACAGCACGTTTGGGGGATTCATATATAATGTATTTATAGTCATTAAAGCTGTCATATCATTCATATTGAACTTCAGAGCTCTGGCGTCCAGATCCACAAGGTGTATGAATTGAAGTTTGATCCTTGTGTCGATCAGGGAAAAATATATATACCTACTAACCACCCTTTTCCTTCCGGAACCCCTTCCAGAAGGGAGTTTTGTCACTTCTATTGGCATGCTAGAATGCCACCCTTTGGAGATTCACATCAATTTCCAACAAAAATTGTTTTCTCGATTTGCTATTATAGGTAGATTACCAATGCCGCTCGATCTCACATGTCAAATCGGAATTTTCTCTCAAGCCGCGACACTCCATTGACTCAATTCCCTTGACGAATCTCTCTTGAGTACTGCAAGGTAAGTGTTCTCAGTTGATTGATTTCAGCAAGGTTCAAACCAAACCATCTCTCCCTCACCAAGTTTAAGTCAAGTTCCACCACGTCTTTCCCACCCATTCCTCAAATTCTTTGATTCGTAGTGTTTATCTTTCCTTGATATCGTACGCCAACATGATCAGTGCGATTTGAAAATAAAAACAAGTAACCGAAGAGGGTCCCATATTTATAACGCACGCTCAAAACCATTTGGAGGGCATCAGAATGACACAGTTTTAGCGAATTTTTGAAGAAAACGAAGCTATTGCAATGACATCAACATTTTAGTAATGCAAATTTTTGAAAATTTTCTCCATGGAAATCCGTATCAGACCATCCTAAAACGATTCCTGAATTTTAACATTTTTCATATGTGTGCAATATGTATATCATCCATAAAAATCGGTCAAAATGATTCTTTGAAAATTCGCTTATCAACTCAAGCAGCATGAATGGTACTTGATGATATTGCATGTTGAATGGTTGTCTGATTGCATGTAACGCTGGCTAAGGACATACGCTTCTTGAATGTTGTGGACATATTTTTCAAAGCTCGACATGAGGCCTTAGGATAAATACAAGGTCACATACCATATAAACTTTGATTGATGTAGGTAATGTGCCGATATAATTTAGAATCAATAATCAAGTCCTTCAATCAAATCCTCAATGATTTCGCTCAATTTTGGAGGTTAGTTGAGTGCTGACTTCAAGACAATTACCTATTACTTTCGTGATGGATACTGCGCATGCGCAAATTTGAAATTTATTGTCATAGACATGCTACTAACGCCAAAACTATTCTACCAATTTCGTTCAAATGTTCACTAACTGATTCTATACGTCCATGTTACAAAAGTGAGGAAGCTATACTGCCCACCCAACTTGGCAGACTTTTTTTAGATGGAAAAAAGATATAGTCTTAAATAACACATACCTACTCGTACATTGTATACATTATGAAAAATCTCGAAATCCAGGAATCGTTTTTAGAATGGTCTAAAAATTATTTCCATAGAAAATTTTTTTTAAATTTTGCATTATACAAATTTTGAAGCCATTGCAATAACTGAATTTTCTTCGAAAATTCGCTAAAATACAGTCATTTAAAGTTTTCCGTTCCTAATATTTACGCTAGTAGTGTTCGCTAATACTATACCTAAGCAGCAGTGTTACGCACCCGTGAGCGGAAACATGCGTATTTTTCATCGGATCATCTTTACGCCTGTTTTTTTCATTAGTCTTTACTTCGGTACCTACGTCAAGACAGACCAATGAACGCATTCCCTTCACCTCTTCCAGCCAAATTTCTCATTAGCTAATGCCACATTCTTAACGTCTGATCCTCACACCACCATTTCAAGCCAGTCTTTCCCCTTTTCGGTGGCAATTAATGCATTTATACCTTCTCGCAAAAGCGATGAAATGAAGGAGTTGGGTCGGGGAAGGGGTGGGACTCGTGTTTCATTTCCTTTTCACGGGGGATTACTGATGGACCCGAGGAATTTCATTAAAACCTTATTTATGACCTTCACCAAGGGGGTTGGGGGATAAAAAGTCTCTCAGAGTGTGTCATGCGAGAGCTGGAAAGACAAAAAAAGTCGTCAGTGCAAAGTGGAGACCAGACTGGTAGGTGCGGAGGAGGTTTCATTAAAATATGCGACGTGGAAGTCCAGCCTTTTTCTCCCTATTTCTTTTTTTCTGCTGAGCGGTCAGTTTTACTGTGTGGAATGAACTGTTTGTTTCCATTCGGGAAAACCTCGTCGGCAACTGCGAAACAGAATGATACTCACCGAGGACAGTCATTTGAATCCACCGTGGTGAAACTTCAATTTTTTTTTTTTTTCTGTAAACGCATATTTTTGTTAAAATTTGACTGGTCCTCTACTTCAATCGCCGTGTGGAGTTCCATAATTTTACGACAAGCTGGTTAACCAAAATGTTGCGCAGATTATAAGTGAAATATAATTAAAGTTGTCCATATATGGGTAGTTATTGAATCGTTTTGTAGTATTTGCAGCGTTTGTAGTTCAACGACGAATCTTCCAATTTTCGCGGGGTCCGTAATACCACTTGAGACTAAGATATGGTGAGGGTACATAATATTTTGGAGCTAAGTTATTGGAGGAACATTAATTTATTAATAATATATTGCCTACGAAGAGACCGTTGTCTATATGCCATTAACAACATCGTGTTTACACTGTGAAATCGATATGGGTAACAAACAAGAAATATTGTTTCATCTCTCGGTGAGTTCTTGTTGGTAACTGATGATAAACAGTCGAACAATGGTTACATAACTCATACATTAGTTTCAAAGAATATGGGCAATGCTTTCTGGTTTCTTTATTCAATATGGTTTCTCATTGAAGAAGTGGTACTTTGTTTGGAGTCCACCGATGACCCAGTTCTCCTCACTTAGGATTGGCATGACCCAGAGTAACTAGGTATGTACGCGCTGAGAGGTTAACGCTTCCAAAAATGATTATCGGTCGTAAATGACAAAGGTCAGGAATATGGAGTTCTCAGGTGTAGAAACTATCTAAGCTCTCAAAGAAATCAAAACTCTTAGTTCAATGATATAAGTAAATACTTATCGTTGCTGTGAATGTGATATATATTGCTGTGACCTGCTATGACCTATGTTTTTCGGAGGTTATTTTATGGAGTCCCGAACTCACTGAGCACTAAGAAGATGGTTCTGCACGCCATTGTAAAGAGCATAATACACCTATGGATGAGGGGGATGGCACAGTGACACCCAACGGCAACGGCGACGTTTGAACGCTGTAGAAAAGGTTGGTTTGAAACGCAGCTGCATATGGATTACCAAGATTTGAAGCCTCCATGCCATACGAGAGATGATATGATATCAGGAATTAGTAGTGGATTGACTAAGAAGGAGTGGTTTGGTTAGGTATGGGAATGTGAGTAGAATGCCTGGAGATAGATGAGAGGCATTAACCTCGGATGAGGAGAGAAGCCTCAGAAAGAGAGAATTGGGTTCCCACAACTTCGTCGTGAGTAATATTGTTTGGAAATACCGAAAGGAGCTTTGAACCTCTGTGGGGTGCTGGAATTTTCGAGGCTCACTATTCTGTTCAGTACACTGGCCTGATATAATTCAGACTAATTCATGGAATTCATACTATTTTATTCATAATAATTAGGCGGGGGTACATTCAAGTGAATTACTAGTTCGTGACTAGTTTGTTGATTTTAGTGGTGACACAAGCTCCTCCTTCCTACGAACCGTTCTCAACTTGCTTTAACCTTTTGAAACCAAGCTCTGTTCGCTCAGGTTAGACTCCCTGGAATCCATCAGTGATTACTGATTAGGTTAAAAATTCTTCAACTCTACGATTTCTTGTGACGCCAAAACCGGAACGTGATGGTGCAGTTAGTAATAGAATGTTACCTTGTAACGATATATCGGATCGTCATTAGCTTTCCATGATGCGTTTGCTAATCAGAGTAATCAGTAGTGGGATGCCATGAATTATGCCCGTGCGGGATATTAGTCTGGGTTTGATGTGCCTGTGTGGGATATTATTTGGGATCGGATGTCTCCGTCTCGGCCGCGAATAACAACAGCATCTCACCATTCGGCAATATCAATATTCGGCAATCTTCATATAAATTATATCATTTAACCCGATGGATGTATCTGGTACCTCCAACCCAAAAGGATTCAGATTTATGTATTGTCTCTGTCAAAACTATAATATGAAGTTATGGTCAAATTTTTGAAGAAATGTTCAGGGATTGTTGGGGCTAGCCCCGTGACGGCCATATATCAATGTCATCGCCATCGGACAACTAGTAGCGTGTACGCTCGCGCAAACGTGAATTTCCTGTAAGTACGGTTTCTCAGGTGCGGGTTGGCTACGAGACGATCACCAATGAATTTCGTCTCGATTAGATCAATAATATTATTACCTACTGCTCATGCACAACCTTATAATATGTTGTCGCAGGCAAAATCCTGAACTAGTCATGTTCAATTTCCAGGGACGGTGCGGATTAGTCCCTGGACGGTCACCTATAAATTTCATCACCGTCGAACCATTGGTAGCTTTTAAACAATCCCAAGCGTGATATTCCTGAAACAGTAGTTCTCTACTGACCGATTTTGCTCAATTTCGGAGGGTAGTTGCGGGTTGGCTCCAAGACGATTTGCCTATTCACTTCGGAACAATTGGATCAGTAACAGCTATTGCTTTTGAGCAAACGTAAAATTTGTTGTCATAGGCATAATTCCGGAACTATTTTACCGATTTCGCGAAAATTTCACTAACTGATTCTATACGTATCTATGCGTATTCTATACGTTATCTATTATGCCAGTAATAAATTTGTACCGATTCAATTCATTTGCTAGGAATTGAAACAAATGAATCTCCCAAGTAATGAAAATATGTGGTTCTTAGGTTCCTAGGAGAAAATATTCAGGAAAGTCCAAGAATATTCATTCATACTCTTGCGATCGGAATAATATATTAATTTACTCATAACCTCGACATTTTTTTCCTTTCTATAGCGAGACGTGAACTGTTCCTCATAATCTAGGAAATTATTCCGAGTGTGACAATAAGTTAATATCAACAAAACGTGTATAACCAGAACAATGATTAATGGCAGCCTATGAAGTCACTTTCACCGTTCACCCCAGACAAAGGGAATCATTAAATTGAGGACCGGCAGGAATAAAAAAAGAGAATTGTTTCGAGTCACAAAATTACTCAACTAAATCAATACCCATTTATTAGTTCATTTTTTCGAACAATAGTAACAAAGCTTTTTCGAGGGAGTCAAGATCCCCTTAGGGACTGTTGGTATACGTATGAGTAATCTCCGGGTGTTTGTCTTTTCATTCGCGCTTGAAAAAGAAAGAAAATTGTTCGGGAAGCGATAACAGAAAGGTTGGAATCGCCAAACCATCTGCAGCCACATTGAGTTTTCCCAGTTTTCGTTTTCCCGATTTTTCGGTCCAAAACGGGCTAGTGAAAAAAAAAAAAAAAAAAAAAAAAAAAACCACGACTCGGTTCATTAGATTCCGTCTGGCAATAACCAAATCGAAACGCTGCGTCGGTTCCGCTTGGAAACACAAAAACCCTAATCACTGTAAGCAATTTAGTGTTGGATTTTCTGCTCCCTGAACGAACGCACCACACATGTTATTTTGAGCTTTTCAGCCCCGTGGAAATTCCACTCAAAGGAGTAGTTATTCAAAGCCGCTTTACCAGGTAAAGATTACTTGTGTTACCTACCTACTTTTTATTTATTTTTTTTTTAAATTTGAATGTTCTGGAATTAGTGGGATGGGGTACGTATTTTGCTTTCCCGTGAGACGAGCGTATAATTTTGCTTCCTCACTAGGTACCGAAGGTAGGAAGCTATGTAACAATGTAACAATGTAAGGAACAATTTCGGTTCCGTGTCTGTCTCTCCGTCTCTGTATGTCTATCGGTCTGTCTGTCGGGGATGATGTGGCTCTTTGTCCCAGGAAAAACATATGAAGTTATGGTCCGATTTTCCTGAAACACTTGTTTATCAGTTCCTAATGGACCGCTTTTGATCAAATCTGGAAGGTAGTTGGGGATGCCTTCAATATGATAACCTATGAATTTGATAACGATATAATCAGCAATTGCTACTGCGAATGCGCAAACATGAAATTCGCAATCACAGAAATAACTCCGGAACTATTCATGGGTTATGCGGTTGAGACCCTAGACGATCTCCTATGATAGGATGATTCATACCTGTCGCACCAATAATAGCGTGTGCGCATGCGCAAAATTGAATTTCCTGAAACAACTGCTTATTATCCCCTAATGGGCCGATTTCGCTCAGATTTGGAGGGTAGTTAGGTCTAGAAATCACCTACCAATTTCATCACGATTGGATCAGTGATGCCTTCATAGCCATAAATCCGGAACTATTTGACCAATTTCTGTGAAATTTTCAGAGATTGCAAGAGGCAGCCTCTGGACGATCCCCTTTTGATTTCATAGCTACCGGACCACCAGTAGCTTGTGCACATGCGCAAACGTGAATTTCCTGAAACTTGGATTTCTCCGTTCCTAATGAACAGAGTTCGCTCAAATTCTACAAAAGTACTCGTAGTTAGGGGCTGACTTCAAGGCAATAGGCAATTATGAATTCATCATGACTGCTGCTGAGCTTGCACAAACTTGAAATTTGTTGTCATAGGGATAACTCCGGAACTATTCTACCACTTTCGCCAAAATGGCCAACTGATTATATTTATACGTCCATGTTACAAATGTGAGGAAGCTATACTGCCCACTCAACTTGGCTGAGGTTTTTAGTCACATAATTTGGGGTGTTTTGATGATTATGTGGCCTCTGCAACAGCATGGATACTCGGAGTAATTGATCCATGATTCTGATTAAACTACCTTTTCGAGGGAGCCGTTCGTTTCGTTATCGCTTTCAAGGGGTGAAACTGCGCTGTAACCAGTTGGCAATTGCCGCTGCAAGGGGTAGCAGTGTGAGATTATGACCAGAGAGTCAGGTCGGTGGGTCGGTGGTCATGGAGTGACGTCACCAGTGTAACGTAGGTAGCTCTCAGAGGCCAAGGAACAATTAATCATTGCGGCCGAATAATTTTTGATTTTCCCCGTCAGAACAAAAGGCCAAAAAGGTATCAACAAAGAGGTGACGCTCATTCAGCTGTGGTGTCCAATGACTGAACCTCAACCTATGCCCACACAGCAAATTTCATGTAGATGGAATTAAAGCCGTTCTAACCAGCACTAACATGAATTTGAACAATCACATGATTGTTGTAAATCAGTATAAAATATTAATCTATAAAAGAACAATTATGATAAAGGATATCAGTTCTAATTATCATAATTATTATTGATTAATATTTATAGTGATTCATATTATATTACATGTTGGTCAAAATAGCAATAACTGAATGTTTCAACTTATTGAAGAGGCATTCTGCTTTATAGGGAGGGAACCTGCCTGTGAGGTGAAAGTCCCGTGGCATTGTGTGGAACACGTTAGTGTACTACGGATTAGCTTGCTGTTCTTAATTTTATGTGTGTGACTTTAGTTCAGTGTATGACACGTATTTTGTGGATATTTTGAGGTACGTAGGTGCCTACGTAAGCCCTGCTGCCATTCATGAACATGTTCAACTCCAAAAACTCATTTACATATCCCTAAGTATAGTATTTGGAACAAGATTGGTTGTCGTGTTCAATCATTTCACTTTTCGCTTTTGCATCTCTATAAATTTCAAAAAAGTGGCGATATGTTGGACACAGTGTTCAAAGTATCCCTCACTATCCGATATGCCTCCAAAATGTCCAAACCATTGCCCTCTGGTTTGAAGTAACCTACAAATGAATGAGTAGTGATGGTTTATCACTGTTCCAGACCATCTAAAACTGCATTGGTTTCATAATATGTACCAAAAAAAACAGATAACTACCTAGCTGATTACTATCTGCGTTGCACAGATTAGTTTAGAAATTGATACCTACGTTGTGCAAATCGATGGAGGAAATTAGGAAAATCTGGGTTTTTTCCATCATTACCCCCATCGAAAATCCCAGGTATACTCCCACTTCCCCCCACCCCATTACCGCATGATCTATCTGGCCGTGAATACGAGACAAACATATTGTGGGATTAACCCCACAAACACATGGTTAAGAGTTGTTTACATTGGAATATTAGAAAAGTTGTTGTGAAGTTGGATTTGGTATGAAAATAGATCGTGCTCTTGTTATCAAAAGAAAGTGTTTTCTTACAATATGGACAGACAGACAGATATACAAATCGAAATAATGGTGCCCATAGAGTTCAAATAGCTTGACATGGAGAGATTTAACAGTCTTGTTCATTAAGAAATCAATGTCAAGAAGATTTCATAGTGACCAATGATAAGACATTGGATGTCCCCGTCAGAGGCAAGGCCGATAGCAGGAATTACCAAATGCCACCTATTCCCCAATGATTAATAAACAATATTGTTATATAATTAAAATTAAATCAATCCTGTTCAGCAAAAAGTTTTAGGCGTTATAACAAGGGTGCAATGTATCCTCGTATCTGTCCAATGTATCCCACTGGGTGGGATAGTATGGAAAAAGTTAAGGGTTCGTGAAAATATGAATGAAAGTGAAGGTTCAAAGTAAAATTGGGTTTACTCCAAAATGTTGAAAGTTGACATCCCCATGAACTCGAATATGAGAAAATTTGATTTATTTTGAAAAACAGTTTTAGAATCTGAATTTAAAAAAATCGTCGAACGTATCCCCGGTCTCCTACCCTCCGGGACTTCCGAAGTGAGTTCCCGCTCCACAATAATAAGAATAGGTTGTTCGTGTTTTTAGCTATATTTTTCGTATATCATGATACCTAATTTATTTCAAGTACCAATCAATAGATTCTGTCGAAAATTAGTCAGCAATGTAGGGAATGAAGAAAATAATAAGGAATATCTCCATGAAGAATGTCTATTGTAGTGTGTATGAGGGCTGAGGGTGCATCTCATTGTGAGGGCTTATCATTGTCACGGTAAGAATAGCAAGGAGCTCAACAAACAGACAAAGAAGGTTGTTGTGGTTGTTATCGCAAAAGAAAACCTTGTTGACAAATCTTCGTATCGCTTCTTCCACCACCGAAAACGAGATTCCGCGAGGGGAGCCGACCGACCGACCCCGCTCCTCCTCGAGCCTCCTTCGCCTATCGATTGTTCCGCGACGCGCGGTGAACCCGCACGATTTTCTTCGCTTCCTTCCACCATATCCACCTCCACTTCTCATCCCTCAGCTACTCCCAAGACTCTGGTAGATATTATACAAGGGTGTCTCATCCATGGATGTACACGACCACTACGACCAGGTACTGCACTGGAATAGGATGGACTGCAGCCATTACCTGAAGACTTGAACGAGTCAGCTATCGAGGAAAAGTTACTGCGGGAAATCCTCAGATGGCCCAAGAACTGAGGGCGAGAACTTCCCATGCTATGCACTTCCCCATCTTCTCACTGGAGTTTCGATAGTTTTCAGATCATGGACCTGAGCCCTTCCATCCTGTTTCCATATTCATTACAAATAATATTATTCGGAAAACTACATAAATTCGACTGAAATACATTTATTCACAACACATTTATTCACACAAATTTGCACGAACAATTTAAAATACAGTTTTGGTTGGGTGAAATGGAATTTGGGAGGAAAAAACTGAATTCGGCTACGAAATTAAAACCTCTTCTCTTGATGATGCTTTACTCTAATCTTCAACGTGTTACGTACTTGCTGCTTCTCGTTCGCCTCGCTTCCTGGTCTATCGTCTTCCTTACCCTCAACCACCACCCCTCCTGGTCTTCTGCGTCCTCAGGGTGTGATAATGGCGTGAGGGAGGACTGGAGAGCGGGGAGACACCCCTTTGTGCGCCCACCTTGGCGGAAGAGATAGGAGGAGCCCGCCGCTAATACCGTTCCGACACCTCGCGGGCGGCGAGGACTCGGCTGATAAGATATCTCTCCGTGACGCCTCCTCCAGCTCACCCCCCCCCCCACGTAACATTTCTTCATCCTTTCCTTCTTCGGAAACCTCATTGTTCACCATACTCAAGGTAGATTCAGAATATTCCAAATTTCCAAACCAAATTCAGAATTTTCCAAACCTAATTCGAAGTTTTACAAACCAAATTCGGTGTTTCCCAAACCGAATTCGGATTTTGGTTTATTATTTTCAATAATGAACCTTTGAAATCGAGCACGGAAAAAAATATTTTAACCAGCCCCCAAAATTTGAGGTTTTACGTTTCAAGATACGTAGAATCCAAAAATCGAATTAAAAACAATCCGTCCGTCCGGCGTACGCGGCACTTTCCTTAGTTACCATGGACCAAAATTAATGAAATTTGGTATACCGGCCCCATGTGGGGTCTAGTTGTGCCGCGAAGCTTGGTGTTACCGTCAGTCGTGTCTAAGGGTTAGAAAATAGGGGATAATATTTTCAAAACGCCCTAGCTCGAAAATTTCAAATAGAAAGGTATATTTTTTCCATCGATTTAAAATAGGACACAATTTTTAGCGTCAAATGAAAAATAGTAAAGAAGAAATAAAGAAGATAATAAACCGTTGTGTAATAATTTTGCAGCGTTCTAGATTTGTATACTATGGAATTTAGAATACAAATCCAATTCGGAATGGAAAAACCTGAATTTGGAATGGACAATTCTGAATTTGGTTCGGAATATTCTGAGTTTGGTTTGAAACATTCTGAATTTTAAAACTGATGCTTATTTATTTTAACGTTAAACTTCTGGAAAACCGAGCAAGAAACAAATGTCAACCGGGCTCAAAATGAAATGCACTAAATTTATTAGTGCAAGCTGGACTAAACCAGACACGGTCAATATCGTGCTAAGCTAGACAGCATCAGACTAAATTTGACGAAATAGAACTAAATAAGACTGAGGCGACCCCTCGTCGATCTGTAACACTTAACTCTCCTTTTCTGTGATTGGCCAATGCATAGTCTTCGGTATTACCCATCTTCTATTAATCGTGCACTTGCCAACTTCCATCGGCTTTCTCTTCCCTGCCCCTCTTACCACCGTCCGTCCTGCTTTTCCGAGCAAGCTTTCTGGACACCAAGTTTCCGATGTTGAAGTCTTTCCCTCTGCAAGATGTCCTATGATGGCGCTCCTCCCATCTATTTTTGTTTAGGTGCAAAACATTTTTTCGGGGAAGAAAACGGTTTTTGCCATGTTTCGAATTGAAGTAGCGACCTTGGATTTTCTATCTCAGCCTCACTTTGGCTTTCTTTTCAGCCTTCTTTTCTGAATTTCTCGGAATTATTTAGGAATAAAATTACCTAAACGACGCACCACAATATTATTACGTTGTCAGCATACCTAGAACAACTGTTTTATTCACACAAGATAAATGATGTGAGTCACGAGACTTACCTACCTATCTAAATAAGAAAGAGAAGAAGAGTAAGCTACCTCAGGTAGGCTACACCCTAAGAACGGTCGTCCACCGAATGATGCAGTAAAACTGGCAACTCAGCAAGCTCTTTAGTTATTACGTCATAATCTTACGTTTTTGACTCGTCCAAGATTTCTATTGGTGTACATATCTCGTGACAAGATATATATGGGTGTATATATTATTGATAAGGCAAATTATAGCGGAAACGATGACATGTTTGCTATAGCGAAACTATAGCGAAAACGATGATATTTTTGTGCAGGAATAGTCTTGATTACGAGTCTACCGAAGGCAGCAGAAGCTTTGGTTTCCTCCAAAATTGGAACTTCTACTCGAATTTCACTTTTCGTGAACAAATTTGGTTCCGTGTCTGTCTGTCTTAATTTCCTTGTACAGCCATATATTGCTCAATTTTCATCCGATCTCGTTCAAATGTTCAGGAATCATGCGGGTGGCGCCCCTCTGGGTCCCATATTATATTTATGAATTTCATCATGATTGAAACAACGGTAGGTACGCTCTACGCGTGCACTAGCGTAAAATTCGTTCTTGATTGTGTTGAAATTTTTTCTTAACAGACAAACCGCAACACGAGTTTTGAACGTTCACAGTTTCGATTAAATTTTTTTTTAAATATTTTCTTGGACGCTAGGAAGCTATGTGCCATTCCCACTTGGCTGAGTATTCTAGCGAATTCCCGAAGAAAATCCAGCCATTGCAATGGCTTCAAAATTTTTATAATGCAAAATTTAAAAAACTGTTCCATGGAAATCCGTTTTAGAGCATTCTATAACGGATTTCAAAATTGTTCAAGGATATATATATGGGTGTATATATTATATGTTTATATATGTGTGAGTGTGCGTCATTCCAGACGATATCTGAGCCTGGAATCTTTCTAAAAAATCCGGAAAAATATCGAAATGTAATGAATGAACAAAAGAATGACTGAGTTCGTTGACCAGAATTTTAGGAGTAGGTCCAAGGGGTCAAATTTTTAAAATTGAGGGTCAAAACACGTGTTTTTTTTTGTGGGTTTTGGTGTAAATTACCTTATGAATTGCATAGAAACATATTAAGATGGTGTATTCGGAATCAGCACAACATTTTCTTTGCGAAAATCGGTTAAAATGATGCTTTGAAAATTCACTCATTAACTCATGCTGCATGAATGGAACTTTCAAAAATATACTAACTTACCTACCTGAGTTATCCAGTTCAAAAACATATGGTAAACCGATTAAAATAATTCTCAAGGAATGCTTTAGGTCCGTAGTTCTTCGACAATACATATTTGTATCTTTTCTTGGAGATCCTGCTTGTGTGAAGGCAGGCAACTGGTGAAACCCGAATTACTCAATACGCCAGCCGTCACTGTGACCTACAGCTCACCCTGGAACGCCGAGCCTCTGACCTACTTCCCCCGACAGTCCGAAACACCGCCAACGATCCCGCAAATGCACTCCCCCCCCCCC
>JAEMON010000005.1:24100655-24111028 GCA_030264115.1 Lygus lineolaris
GGGGGGGGGGGGGGGGCAGTGTAGCATAATTTTCTCCCCTACGAGAAAAGTACTCAAAAGCCCCCGCAAGTTGTACGACTGGGGGAGAGGAGGCCTCGAGCGCATGCGCCGACTGGTGGGGGCCCCCCGACCCCGAGCACGTCAGCTAAGCGATCCACATACCGGCCTGACTCAGTTGGGAAGACCTGCCCACAGTCTTCTCTTCTTCATCGCTTGTATTCTCTCCCTCATTTCATTTTTCTTCCATTTATTTTCTCTGTCAAGTATTCTTTTTTTCGCCGCCGTTGCCTTGTCGTTGTTCCCCCAGGCCCAAATCCAAGTTCCCCCTCAGTGTCGAAGTCTCTGGCAGCAGGTAAAGTGTTGGTGTTGTGTTTATGTGTTGTTCATTTGTTGATAAATCTGAAAGCAACCCCTTCGAGACTCCACAACAACAGTATAAATCAACCACTCACTGACCATCCCACACTTAGCTATAAGTAACATTGTTTGGACTCAAAACACGATAATATTTGGGTAAGTGACATATCCACACGATAGATCACAAAGCACTTTTTTAACACTCAAATTTGATATCTCTGAGCACAGCTGTCAACACGATTTCCCTACAATAATAATGCATGGACCAATTCAAGGTGCAAACCCGATCACAACTCCCTGGCTTCTCTACACCGGCATGTCATGCACCATTGTTGATCATTATAGTTCTCCTCTAACCCCAAAAATGTATAATAAGTATGTGCAACAAGTAGGTATCGTAGTGGTTACCACCGTATTATTAAGTATTCATTATGTACATTACTGAGATTTCCCAGGATGAAACATTCATATTGATTGTATACAGTAAATACACCAAGAGCACCATCAAAACAGCCAATGATGATACTGATCATGAGAATAAGGATACTGATAAGAAATTGTCAGAGGTTGGCTCCTAAAGGGGGTGTGGCAGTTTGGATGAAGAGGGGAAGGGGGTTGGGGACACGCCCACTTGGGAAGGTTATTCGGGTCTGGATTGTTATCCTTACAGCTTACACCAATAAGAGATCCAACATCCATGGTCATGGAAAAGATATAGAAGCAACTTCACATCATCTGGATATTGACTTGATGAATTCTTCAGCAATTTAATAAATTATCTATAGGTTGAACAGATTTGATGATTCTCCCTCTATCAAATTAAGTAATTAGGTTCAGGTACATATCTATTGATTTTATTCGCAATTTCATTATGACTCTCAACATCTTTGAGATCTCTGGAAAAGTTTCTGTCCGCCGGTTCAGGGGGGGGGGGGGGGGGGGGGGGGGGGGGGGGGGGGGGGGTGTATTTAGTCTTGAAATCAGATTCATTTGGGGTGTCGGTCAATACGTTAACTATGTTGGATTCATGTAGATGGACATCAGGTTCACGTTTTTAATGGGTAAACCTGATGGCCAAAATTGGGCCAATTCAATATAATAACATGACTCGGGATGTTATTGAGTATACCTATAACTTTACGTTGTTGTAGCATTGTCTGTAGCACATGGATGTGATCGGGAGAAGAAGAAATCGAATGGGAGTGAGTTTCAGCGTAAGCTTCGCAATAAATTAATATCTTTCTGCTTATCTAAAACATTTTAATTGAGATTTGTGTTCAATCCTGATTTGAACACTACACTTATCGTCTTCATGTTCTCAAATATCAAGTTACCCACCATCTTGGTTTCCTTGAAACAGAGACTTTCAAGTTTCTCGAATGATTGGAAGGAATATGGGTGGGAAATATCCCCTCCCACTTCCTCAACACTCCCCTTCCTGCTCATTGTTTAGAGCTTATCCATGGTCTCCGAATCTCATTTGGAACGATTTTGAGCTATACCATAGTTGTAATCAGTTTAGCTCATGCATTGTATAGGTACATAGGTAGACAAATCCCCGGATATATCCTAACCCATCATCTCGGGCTGAATTGAGAAATGGCCCAGATAAAGACTGATTAAAAAACATTTTTCTGGTTTCACATAGTTTGACTCAAAGACGTATGTGGCCTGAATGGCCGAAAGCCCTAGATTCACCCCCCACCCCCCACCCACCACCACCACCATCTGCCTCAAATTTGAGAACGTTCGAGGGTCCCCCATTCAGGTTGGGGCGATTCAGTATCGCCGGATTCACCCCACACCCATCATCCAGAATTCCCTGTTTGCAGTAGATTTTATGCTTTACGAATGACCTAGTTATTTAAGTTAGACTTTATTCAAGGATATTCTATCACTCACATATTATTATCAGATGACCTTTGGGGACGTGATACGGAACAAACTGTCTGTACTAAAATAAATCGTAATAATCAAATGCAGCGTTTTAAATAGACATGTACGATTTTCATTGCCTTTTTCCAACATGTTTGTTCTTCAGTATGCTTTCCTTAGTAGTACAATATTGGTACACATTGTTAGCACTTGAGGTAAGCCGAAGGTTGAAGAAAGCAAAATCAAATTGAACGAATTTAATTCTAAAAGTAAATTTCATAGAAGACAAAAAAACCTGCATTCATGCTTCCAATTGTTCTCATTACTAGCAGTGACCACAAATCTCATAGTGACCATTTTTTCGGCGTGGATAAACTTTTTGGGGGGCAAAAGAAACGACCCAACAAGCTGTGCTAGAGGCACAAAAAGAGTAGATAATCCGATATGGCTTTATCCCAGAGGGAGGCGCCGGCGACGTCGCAAATCTAATTTTTTTCCCCATCCTCGTAATACGCTTTACTGCATAACTTCATGTTCTCCTTATTTCCCGGCGTGAATTATGTAAACCCAGGTTAGAGGTTGGATGCGAAAATAATCCTTTGGAGATATCCCCATAAAGGAAAAGGTGGGAGTTAGTATATGAACCCAAGGTTTCTGAAAGACATCCGATCCGATTAGCTTCAGGTAACCAGAACCAGGTCATACATATTACTGTAGAACATGACATGTTTTACAGTTAACATGACAGGTTTTGCAGTAATCCTAACATGTTTTACAGTAACCATGACATGTTTTACATTAAACATGACAGATTTTACAGTATACATGGAATTGTTTACGTTAAACATGACGTGTTTTACAGTAAACACGACAGATTTCACAGTAGGTATACATGGCATGTTAACATGACATTTTTTACAGTAAATAGGTATGACATGTAATACAGTAATATATGACATGATTCCAGTTCACTGCGAACTTAACAGAAGTGGATGTCTCTTAGAAACCTCGGGTTTATACATCAACTCTTACTGTCTTTAGTTGCGTCGGTCGTGAGTTACTATTGGAAATAATGTAAATCGCCAGAAGAATTAAAAAGAAAATCTTCCTGCAAAATCACTATTAGAGTTCCCAGTGCTCATACCTCAATTCTTACACTTATTGTTAATAGGTTTGGTAAGGTTCCAACTACAGACTCAACGTTGGTTTGATAAGTATACAACTGAAGGCTCGATCTAGGTATAGCAAGATTATAACTGCTGGCTCGACTTCGTTGACAATATTACAACTGCAGACTTGACCATGTTTTGACAAGATCACAACAGCAAACTAGACCATATGGATGGTTGCAGATTCGGCCGTGGTTGTCGATATTCCAATGGTTTGAGTCGATAGAAACGCCAAGGTCTTCTCCTTATGTATTTTAATAATCCCAAGTGGATCCTAAAATGAATTTCAACCGTCACGACATCAGTTACAGCCGCCTATGTGACATTATGCTAACTCTACTATTCCTGTAATGCTTTAACAACCCAAACCATCTCCATTGAGCCCGCCCGTCCCTTATCGATCCATCTGGTTTCCTCAACCTTCACCTAAAAATCAACATCAAATAATACAGTTCACATTTCACAACCCTTCCCATCAATTCACCATCACAGGGCACGAGAGCCATCGGTCTCTACTGAATCGATTTCCCACGATCCCAACCGAGAAATACAGCTGAGTTCACACAACATCAACGTCTCATATCGTCCCATCAATCTCGATTGTTCAACAGAACTCATTCCAATATCGAATCCTCCTCCACCAATATTTCTCTGAAGTTACCATAGTTTTTCATAATTTAAAGAAAACCCTTCATGACCATACAACTATTATTGGAATGGGTCCCAAAATGTTGTTTGGGTTTCCAAAATCTTCATCTTCAGTCTTCATCGTCTTGAGTGACAAAAATAGCACGCCTGTACAAATATAATAATACAAAAGTTCCATTCATGCAGCATGATTTGATGAGCGAATTTTCAAAGAATAATTTTAACCGATTTTGTGGGTGATTCTTATAGGAAATTTCACGCTGATTCCGAATATACCACATGTTCCTATGTTTAGGATGGTATTTCACACCAAAAACTTCAAAAAACACGTTTTTTTTTTTTAGCGATTTTTGACACTAAATTTTCAAAATTTGACCCCTTGGAGTACTCCAAAAATTCTGGCCAACAAACTCATCCATACTTTTGATATTATTGACATTTTAAAATTTTTTTGGATTTTTTATCTCCATCCCACGGGCAGATATCGTCTGGAGTGACACACACACACACACACACACACATATAGGTATATAAATATATATACATTTGAAAAAGTGTACAATTTCAGTAATCGTTTTAGAGTGCCCTGAAACGGATTTCCATGATGAAAATTGCCAAAAATTTGCATTAAAAAAATTTTGAAGCCATTGCAATAGCTTCATTTCCTTCGAAAATTCGCTAAAAAAAGTGTTAAACCTCAGGAATCGATTCAAAATGGTCCAAAACAGAATTCCATGGAGAAAATTTGCAATATTATTTAAATTCAAAAATTTAGGACCTATTGCAATAGCTTCATCTTCCTCAAAAATTGGCAAACAATGTTTCCGCAACCTTTGCTAGACTCGGAAGCAAAATTCTCAAAATGCCGAACACGAGGAATCGGTGATGGAACGAACTTGAAACCATCTTTGATCCGTATCCGCATAATTTTTGTAGCGGTCTGTATCTTCCCCAAACCCGGTGAGGAGGATGAAATGGAGCTTTTGTTTCACTATTACGTAATCTGGGATTGAAATAATAATCTGTTACGTAATTAAGGGTAGAATTTAATTTTGAAATAATCATGTTCCTGCAATGAGAAAGATAAAGTCTTTCCGTTACAACACGGGGGTTTTGAGAGAGTGGTGGATTAAACGTCTGCCGGTTAATGGTGGGCTATTTAGCTTCCTCTGATATCGTAGTAGTATCGGCCTAAATTCTCTACCGGTGTGCCATACAGCTACCACATTGCATAAAACCCAATTATTGATACTTTATAATATCAATGAAAAACCGAGATCGACGAAATTTCTCGATTGAGAACCTTATTCATCTTGCTGGGTTCTGTTGATGACTTCTTGTCAGTCAGCCATGGTATTTCATAGCTGATTTCATGACAATGTTTACCTCAACGTTACTAGGTACACCCGAAACGGCCATTTAAAGATTTCCAGTAAACATCTTGAATATTACTGGTGTTTTGGAATGGGGGACTTGCATGGGTATGGAATTTTGCATGTTGAACCTCAAAATCTGATTCAGCCCTCCAAAACCTCCTAGTGCTAATATCCAGCTTTAAATTACTTCTGGTTTAACCAGAAAACAGGTTGAAAGGGTGTGCATGACGTAATTTAGATTATGGAGCTGAGGAACCCGCCCAGGTAGGTGGGGAGTCGGTGACGTCAGTTTAGGACCCATTTTCAGCAAGTTTTCATTGGATGCATCCTTTTTGGAAAGCCCTCTACAAGATCTTTCAAACGCTGAAATAAAAAATAACCATGAGAGTTCCACATTGTTGGTTCCTTATCCTTATTATTTGACTATAATACATCAGCTAGCCTTCGAACTCATCCTTTTTTATTGGAGCTACGGACGATTGAAATTTCATATTTATCAAAGAACATATTATTGGTAGGTGGGACACATACGTGGGTAGGTAGGTAAATACAATTACGTACTCAGCCTAGATATATACATAACATTTACTTAACCTTGACGGTTCCATTCAGAATAGCTACTCTAAATTGGGTTTCCTTCGAGAGAGTTTTTAAAATTTAGCTTACCCAAATTTTAAAAAAATGGGCATTATCCAGATTCGCCTCCCACATTCCCTAGAGCCAATTTCCAACTGAAATTTTTGTTGGGCTATTTCAACAAAACGGCTGGGAGCCACGTGACTTCAAACTTATTATAGTTAGGTACTATAGTTAGGTACCATAGATAAGTAATCTTATAGTTTATTACTTCCCTCTCATGGGCAGCCGAGAGGGTGCGGTGACGTCTTAAGTTATGAATTTCAATACTGTTTTCTAGTAATTAGATAATCCTCGCGTTCAGTACCTTTTTTGAAAGCTTTCCTTCAGTAATACCCATTGGGTTGAAAAGAAGCTTGCCAAGCGGGTGTGGTACACAGAACAAACCCTGAAAACTTCATTGAAATCGGATGAAAAATGTAGAAGCATGTCTATTGCAAGTATAACCCGCACAGACAGATTGGAGACCTGAACCAAAATTATGATTCAGAAAGGTCTATAAAGTGAAATGCCAGTGGAAATCTCTCAGAAGTGAAAAACATCGGTTTTGCTACCCTGATACTCGGAAGCTAGATAACCATTAGTACAGGCCATTTTTTTCAGGAAATACACTGAAAAATGGAAGCGAATTCAAATCGCACAAAGAACTCGCACATATTGCATGGCTGCTCAAGCAACCAACTCACTCCAAAGTCTCACCTGTGATAGACGAGACGAAACCGCAAATATTTCATGTATTGTGTCTTACATAAAAGTGCAGAAGAAACGTCAAAAGCGCTGAACTCTGCGTCCTGACAGACAGAGCACTATGGAAAATGGATGAATTTTGATGGAAAACTTTGCTCAACACTATTATTCGAGTGACGAGGAACAAGAGCGCTTCCAGAGTGAATCGAGAATTCAATTTAGTGGTCGCCCGTCGTAGTTCCTTCTTTCACTTTTCCCCCAATATTACCTGCATTACCAGTAGAATTGTTTTTTGCTTCCTCACCACCGAAGGTAGAAAGCTATATATTCGTGCAAGAAACGAAAAAAATGATTGTCTTCCAAAATCGAAATTTCCACTTGCTTTTTACGTTTCAGAGCTTTCTGAACAATTTTGGTTCTGTGTCCGTCGGTCGTTAGTCAATTCCTTGTCCCAGGCAAAACTATATGAAGATGTGGTCCGAATTTGATGACATTTTCAGGGATTGTGCGGGTTAGTCCCGTGACGGTCCCCTATCAATGTCATCGCCATCGGACCACTAGTAGCGTGAGCACATGTGCAAACTTGAATTTCCTGAAACCCCTGTATCTCAGTTCCTAATTGGCCTATTTCGCTCAAATTTGCAGGGTACCTAGTTGTGGACTGACTCCAAGACAATAACCTATGAATTTCGTCAGATTGGTTTACCTAGTAAAAGCTACTGCGCAAGAGCAAACTTCTCGACTAATTTCGGTGAAATTTTCAGGGATTACTCGAGGGTCCCCTAAGAATTCCATCGCCATCGGAGCACTAGTAGTGTGTACGCATGCGCAAACGTGAATTTCCTGAAACTACGATTTCTTTGTTGCTACCGGACTGATTTCGCTCTAATCCGGAGTGTAGTTGAAGGTTGACAATTACCTTCACATTTCAACACGATTCTATCAGTAATACCTACTGCCCATGCGCAATTTTGAAGTTAGTTTCATACAGCCATAACTCCAGAACCACTCGACCAACTCTGGTGAAAATTTCAGAGAATGTCCGAAGTAGCCCCTACTCAGTTCCCTATTATTTTTGATAGCCATCGGACCATTAGTAGCGTGTGCGCTAAATTTCCTGAAAACGTAAATTTCCTGAAACCACGATTTCTCAGTTAGTAATGGACGGATTTCGCTCAATTTCGGAAGGTAGTTGTGGGCTGACTCAAACACACCTATGAATTTCGCCAAAATTGAAATTTATTGTCATAGGCATGCTCCTAACTCCGAAACTATTCTACTAATTTCGTTGAAATGTTCACTCTGTGAACATTTCAACGAAATTAGTCCCGTTACCGATTCTATACGTCCATGTTACAAAAGTGAGGAAGCTTTACTGCCCACTCAATAACTTGGCAGACGTTTTTTTCTTCGCTTCTAAGGAGGAGTTAATTTTATTGATTAAAAATTGATATTTTCGAAAGTATTTTTGTGAGAGTGGAGCAGAGTCATTCTGTTGGGCTCAGGAATGACTCAGGCCCTTGGCTCTGTTGTTGGCGGATTTTTTCAGAAAATCGTTTGTATGTTGATAACTGATGGGCAAAATCAAATATTTTGACATATTAGTGACGTCACGCCATGAACATATCTCCCTTATGCCAGAGCATGGATGCTTACTGCCAAATTACTTCCTTTTCTTAATTTGACTTCTACCACAGAGGTAGATTATTTAAGCCTGATGGTGCATTAGCCTGATAGTCCATGAGCCATACCTACCTAATGTATCAGTCAACCTGATGATTATCGATTCTCGCTTATTTACAGTAAATATGACCTAATTAAAATCCACACTACTACATAATTATTATGAGTTCCTAGTTACTTTGCTAGCCCGTTGCATTCAAGAATGAATGAATCACACAGGAATAACTAGAAAGATAATGAGCACTCTAAATCCTATAGGTAAAGAAACGGTCTTCATTTTACACACTACCTTTAGAAACCAACTGAGCCTCATTAGCATAAATATAGCTCCTGTACTATTGACTGAGCATTGTGATTAATTAAATAGTCCAAAACTATTTGGACCTTAACCCAGAAGAAGGCTACTTATTATTCTTCACCCTAACCCCCGCCTAACATACAACAAGATGGAACCAACCACCAGCTTTCTAGACTAAGGGCCGGTTTATCAATTCTCTAGTTAAATCTCCAGATAGCTAGTCACTGATTAACGATAATCAGAGATTTTAACTAGTCAGAGTTTGGAATGTGTTTATCAATCACCAAATAAATAGCAGCTAGTTAGCTAGTCAGAAATTTAGCTTAGGGGCAACAATGCTACCACTACAATTTCACGAAAATCCCTCAAAAATAAGGTGCATCACTGCGAGTTGGGCTATGTTTCCATGGTAATATTACCTTTATCAACACGTTATCTCCTATCTCTGTCAAATGAGACGAAATCATGTTTAAGTTACAAGTTCTAACCTCTTCTCTGTGTGCCTAATGAATGAGAAACGGGAAATGAGAAACCATGTAGAAATTATGGGAACGGAGATCTTTTAGCGAATTTTCGAAGAAAATGAAGCTATTGCAATGGCTTCAAAATTGTTGACAATTTTCTTTATGGAAATCCGTTTCAGACCATTCTAAAACGAATCCTGAAATTTAACACTTTTTCATAATATAATATATATTTATATATGTGTCATTCCAGACGATATCTGCCCGAGGGATCAAGATAAAAAATCAAAAAAAATTTAAAATGTCAATAATATCAAAATTAAGAATGAGTTCGTTGGCCTGAATTTTTCGAGTACTCCAAGGGGTCAAATTTTGAAAATTTAGTTTCAAAAATCGCTAAAAAAAAAACGTGTTTTTGGTGTGAAATACCATCCTACACATATGAACATATATGGTATATTCGGAATCAGCGTGGAATATCCTATAAGAATCACCCACCGAATCGGTTAAAATTATTCTTTGAAAATTCGCTCACCAACTCATGCTGCATGAATGGAACTTTTCAAATAGGTAGGTATTTAGGTTAATCCGTATCTAGGCAAAAGCGGAAGATGAATACCTACAGGTAATTTAATTCGGTAAGTAACTACCTTTGCATTACATTTTGAGTAATAAAGATCGCATTCTCCAACGTTGATGATCGTTTGTAGGTACTTGATAATACATAAATATCCAATAACTTCACGGGTGCTGACCTTCATTTTCCTGACACATCTGAACTCCGTAGGCAAAATTATTCACGGATATATTTGTTTGGAACGATTAATTACGGTTATTATTAATTATTCCTTTATTGAAGGGTCATTTCGGGAGATCTCTAGGCCTACTGTTTGGAACGATTAATTACGGTTATTATTAATTATTCCTTTATTGAAGGGTCATTTCGGGAGATCTCTAGGCCTACCCCCGTGTAATTTGCACTTTCCAAGAAACGAGTAGGTACCGACCTGCATGTTATCGTCTGAAAAATCAGAATCCCTATCTCATGTGTATACATAAATCAGAATCTATTTCACAATAATGTATTATTTGAATCAAAGATTCGCGAAACTGTAACGGAAATGGGAATGGAAATAGAACAAAATACGAAAATTCAATATGGCTGCCAGCAAATCAGAGT
>JAEMON010000005.1:24130899-24150178 GCA_030264115.1 Lygus lineolaris
GGGGGGGGGGGGGGGGGCGCTTGACTTTTATAACTGAATCAAGGGAATCATTTCCGTTTGTGTTAATCACGAGAATGAGAGGTGGAATTTCATTTCTTTTCGCTTCCGGAGTTTGTTCTCCTCGAAAATGTCGTTTGAATTTTTTTTAAATAGGTACTTACCTTCTTATAACAAATAATGATGTTTCAAGGTAGGTGGGAAGTAGAATCGAAAGCATTCGTCAGCCGACCCCGCCCGTCGCGTCGCATTGCTCCAAAACTACTGGACTAAAATAATTAACGAAATCTGTGCACCGAAACTCGGAGTAACTGTACAATACCTCTTAAGGAGGGGAAAATAAGGGATGAACATTTCGAAAACCCAAGATTAACTTCCAACATAATTTTATTTTGCACTTATGTGGAACGTTTTAAAATACATTCCCGTGACCGAATGAGTTCAACCGGAGCACAGTCGGAATATCCTTTCGTTTCCAGTTAGAGCTGACGAATTGGACAGAAGAAGAGCAGAAACATGATTGTTAATTATTTTTAGTTACAGAAAAAAGGTCCGATCGCCAGCAAACTCTCCTAGAACTGTCCCCGTGCACAATGCGGTGAAATAGGTTTTTACTTCCTCACTACCGAAGGTAAGAAGCAATGTATTCGTGCAAGAAGAAAAAAAAAAAAAAAAAATGTGTCCAACAACATCAGAATTTGCACTTGCTTTTCACGTATCCGAGCTTTCTGGACAATTTTGGTTCCGTGTCTGTCTGTCGTCAACTCCTTGTCCAAGCAAAACTAAATAAAGTTATGGTCCGGATTCGAAGAAATATTCAGGGATTGTCTGCGTTACCCCCATGACGGGTCCCCTATCAATTTCATCACTGTCAGACCAATTGTAGCGTAAGCGCATGCGCAAACGTGAAGTTCCTGAAACTCCGGTAGGTATCTCACTTTCCGATTGACCTGTTTCAATCAAATTTGGAGGGTAGTTTGGGGCTGATTTCAAGACAAGTACCAACGAATTTCGTGACGATTGGATCAATAACAGCTACTGCGCAAGCGCAAACCTGAAATTTGTTGTCACATTAGCTTTCGGAGCTACTCGTCAACCAATTCCGGTAACATTTTCAGGAATTACGCAGGTTAGACCCCGGACGGTTCCCTATGAATTCCATCGCCATCGGACCGCTGGTAGCGTGTGCGCATGCGCAAACGTGAATTTCCCGAAACTGCGACTTCTCAGTTCCTAATAGACCGATTTCGTTCAAATTCAGAGTGTAGTTTGTTGAGGAAAACTCCAAGACCATAAATATGAATAATTTCACCATGATTGGATGAGTGACGGCTACTGAGCATGCGCAAACTTGAAATTTCATAAGAATTTGAAGTCATGGCATAACTCTCGAACTATTACAGTGAACATTTCAGCGAAATTGGTAGAACTGATTCAATACGTCCATGTTAGACAAGTGAAGAAGCTATACTGCCCACCCTACTTGGCAATCGTTTTCTGGACATGACCATGTTATGAACGATTCTTATAAGAAATTCTGCGCTGATTCCGAATAATATATAATAATAACCCATGTTACTATTTCCATGTGCAAATTTTGAAAGAATCATTTTCACCGATTTGGTGGGTGATTCTCATAGGAAATTTCACGCTGATTCCGAACATACCATAATGTGCCTATGTTTTAGATGGTAATTTACACCAAAAACCTCAAAAAACACGTTTTTTTTTTTTTTAAGAGTTTTGACTCGATTTTCTCTTGGAGTACTTCAAAAATGCTGGCCAACGAACTCATCCTTTCTTTGTATACATTATGAGAAAGTGTTAAATTTCAGGAATCGTTTTAGAATGGTCTGAAACGGATTTCCATAAAGAAAATTTGCATTACTAAAATTTTGAAGCCATTTCAATAGCTTCATTTTTTTGGAAACTCGCTGGCCCAATGGTTGTTTGAAAAATCGCAGATAGGCACATTTTCGATAATAAATTGGAAATTTGTCAGTAATTATAATATAACCTCCCCCATCCCATTCGGGAAACATTAGAATTATTTTCCGACCCAGCGGAATTGACCAAACGATGCCGACCACATTTTTGTCTGGTGATGGGGGTTCTGGCCATTTGGGATCCTGAAAGAGCTGGAGGAAGATGGAGGCTGAAATATTTCAACTCTAACTTACAGACAAGACCAATGCGGGGGCGTTAGGCCTGATGATTCCATCAGACAAGGAAAGAGCTTTCTTCGTCTACTTCACACACCATTCATCCCCCCCCCCCCCCCCCCCCCACTTATCTTTCTTCAGATGAGAAAATGGGGTGGATGAGGAGCAGCGTGATGAATGGGGTTTCATAAAAGCGAAATGCCACATACCACTGAGATCCCGGCCTCGGTGCTCTTTCAAAAACCCTTTCCCGAGTTGCGGATGTGTGAGTGTGTATTCTTTGTAAAATGTGTACCCGTCGTGGATGTTTGTGAGTGTTTGAATCGACTCTCTTCCGTATTACAGGACTTTTCACACACCTACACACATGCTCCCCCATCCATTTATCATCATCAGGGGCGCAATATTTATTCGAGTTTTTATAAACAGTCTCGCATACAACCGTGTTATCCCCAGTGAATCCTCACTCCATGGCCTACGTTATTAGGCAGTCCATGTCGAAGGAGGAATCCAAATACATGCATCGTGTTCATTTCAAATTGGAACTCCTATAATTTCCCTACCAAAATAGAGAATTTATTTAGCAAAGATAACTAGGTACCTATACCTACTGCTTAACAAGATAGGTAAATGTAATTGTAAGGTGTTACCATTGACCTGATCCTAGTTCGATTTCTGAATGGCCTAAATACGTCTCTAGGTGAGAATTCTCTTCGAAAAATAATTTAGGGTAGAGCAGAATGGAAAAATCACTTCCCAAATCCCAATAGGACCCTGGGTAGCAAATTAGTAGGAAACAGAGCCCCAAAGAGCAATGAAAGTTGGGTGGTTCGAATTATGGTTATACGAACTCCTGTAGCTGAAACAAAATAGCCATCATCAAATTTTCTCCCCAGGGAACCAAGGTTCTGCAAGGTGATAAATTGATAAAATCTACAAGAATTTCTAAAGTGTGTAGTATTTACAAAAAGTAGGAAGGTACTACCAAGGTACATAATATTGGGAATAATAATACAAAATACCTTTATTGATGGTGAATAGGTATTTATGATGTGAAATTATCCTCATCGATTGATTCTCTTTTGTGTTTCAGGTAAGACGATGGCTATCCCACCGCACTTCTGTGAGTGATAAGATTAATGGGTGTGATAAATTACATCATCATTGGTGTAGAGGTATTACCTCCTTTCACTTTTTCGACCACAAGCTAAAATCTTAATCATTCTAAGAAGGTAGTACTTTCCCCCACTTTTCAAGGGTCAGTACTTCCAATCGCGGTTGGACAGTATACCTACGAACCTACGGTTATGGCTTCTTGCCTATGCTCAGCGTTTTAGTAATCGCCAGGGGCGCACAGTGATCGGAAATCCCAACCTAGGTGGACAACATTATTTCTTTCACAATTCCTATAGGAAATTTCGCGTTGATCACGAATATGTAACCCATTCATGCCGCACAGAACTTCTTAGCGCCGTTTTCATTCAAAAATATCTCAAAAAACGATTTTTGAAGTTGGTGGCAGTTAGGTATTGTACAATAAAAAATTTTCGAAAATTGTCTTACGGACTATTTCTTGACGGAAAACGTTTCACACAGTTGAGCGCCAGAAGCAGCAGAAGTCAAGAAATAAAGTTAAGTATTCCGAATTGGACAAAAACACCATAACACGACACTCTACCAAGGGATAATAAATAACAGAGGTGAGGAGAATTCATTATCTACTAAACAAGATCAAATCATTATCTAGCAACATACTTTTAAACATCACCGGAAAGAACGGCCACTGTAACAAGGAAATTAGGATGGGAATGAAAGGAAGTTGTATTTAAAAACGATAATTGGTAGTGGGAATGGACAGTAAAAATAAGTAGGATATGGATAACATTTATTTTTCATTGCTAGACAGATTTTTTATAAACTAGAAACTGCCATTATTTCTCACAGGTGTACTGAATAATGTGCTGAACGAACTACAAAATTAATCCCATCCCAGAATCGTATGATTATAGGAGGATAACAGAAACCGTTGTGTAATAATTTGCAGCACGCTCCTGTGAAGGTATCTACGTACTCTTTCTTTGTGAGGAGTTAACAGTTTCTTGTTGAAGACTATATCTAGAAGACATATTTTCTACCCAATCAATGTTATTTACGTGTAAGAATATTCCACCAATATTAACAACAAATAATTATCTTTTTAATATAGTAAAATATAAAAGTAAAACTAATGGGTTTCTCACGAAGAAGTATACAGAATATTTTCCTTGGGTTATTAGTATGGTTGTACATACAAGAGGCTCTCACACCCGCGGGTCTTGGAATTTCGTTCTGTTTATTACTATTAGATGATCCTTTTAATTACATGTAACTCGACCGTTTGGTTTTATTGAAAGACTCATCACAAGAATTTGCCTTATCGCATTGTGTTTGAGTCAGGAGTGGTCCGTTGGTAATTCATTCCCACTTGTACCTGTCGTGGGCGCCTCGCCTGTGTGTGAGTTCTTTTGTGTACATCCAGAATATTTGAACGGTTTGTTCTGAAGTCACACTTATCACAGGAATAAGGCTTCTCGCCCGTATGGGTCATTATGTGTCTCCTCAGATCTCTTGGGTGCTTGGTTCTGTACTTACACATACGACATGCATAGGGCTTTTCATCTGTGTGAGTCTTCCTGTGATTCCTCAAGTCAAGCGAATGATTGGTTTTATAGCCACAGATATCACAAGAATAAGGTATCTCAGCTGTATGGGTCCTCATGTGATTCTCCATACCGAATTCCCCAGTCCTGTAGCCACAAATGTAACAAGAAAAATAGTTCGATGAACTATTATAATGGAAGATTTTATGGCGATTGTTCTTGTGTGGTATGGCCTGGTAGCTGACGTACGGTTTCTCATCATTCGTTGAACATGCATTATTTTTGGTATCTTCTTTTTGTAATTGTGGGGGATCAGAAATATCCGAGGTTGTAGCAGTTGCTTTGAAGTACTGCACGGGAGAGCTGGCATAGTCCTCACTCAGATGATCTGTTTCTTCTACCATCTCTACCTCTATCTTCAGTTCATCTGGAAATATCTCTGGAAAATATTGGAAAATTGTTGTTGCTAATACTTGTTAATATCAGACAACTTGTCATAGGTAAGTCAAATTGAGGGATTTGAACACTTGGTCCAATACGAACCTCCATCGCCCAGAAGCACTGGTTCTCGTTTCATCATCACACACTTATCCTCAGATGCCTTGGTCACTACAGAAATAAGAAGTAATTCATGAATAATCTACTCATATTGTATTCTGCTGAATTGCAATGCTCAATACAATTGTTTACTTCAGTACAAACCTCCCTGTACCAGGAGCATCGGTTCTTCTTTCATCAGCAAGTCGTTTGCCCTTAATGATTGCTCAGCTGCCAAGACCACTACAAAAATTATAGGTCACTGTGATTCGATCCGATTTCAATGAAATCTACCAGATCAGAGATAAAGAAATCATACAAAGTACAAACATTAAAAAAAAAATCGTCCCTGACACACCAATAACATAGTCACCTCCTCCTTTTATGAAATAAGTCAAAGACTAGGTAGTTACCAAAAGGAGATCAAAGGAAAAACGCTGAAAATTATTACACAACGGTTTATTATTTTCTGTATAGATCGCCAATCTACAAAGACCCTATTGACATAAAATACCCACCTACCGCGAGGTTCACAATCATCTCTTGGCGACAATTAGGGTACTTTCTTGTAATTATTATTATCGGAGAGTTGTATCATTCATTCTTAATTAAATTCAGCAAATAAGGAAGCTTCTGAAAGTAAACAACAAACTTGGTTCGGTGGAATCGAAAGAAAGTTGCATTTGAACGGAGATTTTGCCTACTCGGGAAGAATTGCGATTCACACTCGTGTTTCTTCTCTTTTTTTCGTTCAACCCTTAAGTCCTTACAGGGAGCGAACGGTTGGTCCTAAAACGCTCCGCAAGGTCTCATTCGACGCTAAAAATTGTGTTCTATTTTAAATCGATGGAAAAAATTACCTTCCTATTTGAAATTTTCGAGCTAGGGAGTTTTGAAAATTTCATCCCCTATTTTCTAACCCTTATATAGAGAAGACCGACGGTAACACCGAGCTTTGCGGCACAATTAGATCCCAATTGGGGCCGGTATACCAAATTTCATTGATTTTGGACCATGTAACTAAGGAAAGTGCCGGACGGCAAAGTACGGCGTACGGACGGATTTATTTTTTTTTTTACAAATTCGATTTTTCGATTCTACGTATCTTGATACGTAAGACCTCAAATTTTGAGGGGGGGTTAAATTTTTTCTCGAGCTCGATTCCAAAGGTTCATTATTGAAAATAATAAACCAAAATTATAATACTTACATACCTAAGTAGGTACTATCTATTTTTGAAATCTTATTTTTCAACTGAAATAAATTGCTTACCTATACAATTAGAGAAAACATTAAGAAATCATGTGGGATATACCTGCTTACCTACTATTTCAAGGAAGTGAAACTAGATCATATAAGAAGTAAATGCCTAATCAATTACGAAGATGAGTTAAAATACAACTACGTACTACGTATACATATTTTTTTTAAATTATTGTAATACAGGTAAGTTAGGTAACCTCTAACAGGATAAATTAGCCAGTCGCAATATTCCTTGCCTAAGAAATAACCAATTTTAGCCAGGTACCTACTACCTAAATATTTTTCATGACCTAACTTAACTATTCGACATTTTTCAAATTTTTATTGTACAAATACACTTACCTACAATCTACTGTAAATAATTGATTCACCCATCATTTCAAATAAAATTGCAATGAACAAATGAGAATAATTTTGTAACTGAGAGAGTTGGAAGAATTGTAATTTGAGAGAGAGAAGGAAGAAATTGTGAGCTTCAAAATACAAGAACGAAGTAGGTAGTGAAGTATTATTCTGATGTACTACATATTAGGTATTTAGGGCGGAAGGTATAGTACTAAGAAACAACAAACCTTCATCATCCAGGGGGCATTCTTCCTCCTTGAGTATCTCATGGTCTGCAACTGTTCTTTCAGTATCCATGGATAACTTAAAAAATTATAGTGAGTGAATAGTACAAAACGTGAAACATTCAAACGTTACGAACATATTTTTCTGCTTGCAGATGCCATTGGGGGGGGGGGGGGGGGGGGGGGGGGGGGGGGTGTACCTACTTTCAAAAAGGACTTTAAAGGAATGGGGGTTTAATTAATTGATTTTTCAAGAATCGAAGTTTGATAAAAACATCCTAGGGCAAAGAATACAATGACTAGGTAGAGTAAAGTAGGTACACCTTACACTAACAGATTTGTCAGCCAGTAAGTACATCAGACATCAGCCAGATACAGGGTTACCATATATGTCCTATTTTAGTAGGACATGTCCTACTTTTTGCAGTTTGTCCTTCCGTCCTTCCTACTTTCTTAAATTTTTGGATTTGTCTCACTTTCAGCCTTTGACAAAAAAAAAAAAAAAAAAAAAAACAGGTAGGACCACAATGCTGATACATTGTGACATGAATATGTCTGACATAATATAGCCATAAGACATACAGTCATGTCGAAATAGAAGAAAAGTCTGCCAATGAGTCTGCCTATGGCATTCCTAGCTTCGATGATTCGAACAAGAAGTAAGTTCACGATCGTGTTAAAATTACTAACAACTAGAGGTGGGTAAGAGTAGTTCATTTGAGGGACTCTAGGTCAGAGTTCAGTTAGTTCACTCCTTGAAAGGAGTAGTTCTTTTGAACTATCGTTCCTTGATACTATAAAATCCTCATGTAGTGTCCACGATCCACCACATCTGAGAGGTAAGGAATATCAAGTGGATAATATACTCTGGGAGGAGGATCCAACTTCCATGGTAATTTCACCTACGCCATGGAATCAGAAAAAATAGAATAAATTATATTCCTACTTCCTGTACAAACATCCCAAAAGACAAAACGTTACAAACATTCTGATCTGAACCAAAAAAACCCCAAAACGAACTGCAGTAGGTACAGACGTAGAACGACAAGAGACTTCGTTCCATGAAAAATGAACCAAAAACCATGGTTTATGGAGATAGGTAGGTACCTACCTACCTAAGAAGAATCGTGAAACTAGGAATTCCTACTTCCATGGGAAGAATTCACCGTGTTTGAATGGAATGTGGAGGTAGATTGCAGGAAACTGTTAAAAAGTCTGTATATTGAAATGTTTCGACCTTCTGAAAATAAAATAAAATATCTGCAGACAAATTTGTTAAGATTGGCAACTATCTAGAGGGTCTTGAGGGGATAAACAATAATACAGTGTAGGTTAATGTTGAAAAAAATGCGTAAATTTGAAGAAATCAACAAAACCCGAGTTTTTCGTATACGTCTGCCTGAGTAAACTGGGCCGCCTGCGGCAGGATTGCCTACCGTGAGTAGCACTAGGCGCCGCTCGAGTTCTGGACACAGCTGAGCGGGGGGACGCTTCCTTTTATTTCCAACTTCCTTGGAAACAGCTGATAAACCCATGGGAGTACCGTCCTATTCCTACTTCCTTGGATGAACTAGAGGACAAATGAAAATCAAAGAACAACGAAAAGAAATAACTCATCAAGACTTGACGTTCGGTGTCACAGTCGGACACCCCCACTCAGTCACTCATTCTCATAGCACAAAGCGCTTTGGCGGATGTTCTGCCAACCTCTGATATCTCCTGACAGCTCTTATCGTCTGAGGTCTGACAGTGTTCAATGGTTACGTTCCTAGTCCTACCTTTTTGCTAGTGCTACGCTAATTACAGCTCAGTCCTGTCTTCAATGATTGATTGATTAACGATTAATTATTCTCTTTGGAAAACTGTGACGTGAATATTTTCCTGCAATACCTTTCTGCAATACATAGCCGGCTTCACATTAAGCCGCAAAGTAAAATCTCGTAATCTCGTCCGCTGAACCTCAAGGCCGTAAAACCGTAATTGGATCTGATCGGCTAATGGGGTCTGCGCATGATTTTTTTGTTTACATTTTTTTATTGAAAGGGAATGGAAAACCCTGAATTTATTTCACATCACACCACATCTCATGCTGCCAATTTTCTCCTCTCTATCGTAACATTTCGTAACTCAATTTTTGGGGCAACTTAGGTATACTTTTTACACCTCATAAATAATAACAAATTCGTAATGCAACTTGTGTGACCTAACCTCGCTTATCGTAGTCTGTTGACTACAAAAAAATTAATAAAGTTGATCTTGACGTGAAATTTGAGACTTTGAGCAAGTACCTACCAACCACAATAATGTAAGTTTACCTACCTTCAAAATAATTATTTTGATTTACTCTAATCTCTTCAAAATTAATAGAAAATAGTGCTTCGTTTCAGGTATGAGTGTCATTTTTTACAACAATCGCCCGTTGATTAAAATTCAGAGGACAAATAAATGCTTACCTACGTTAGAGAATGAATAATATACCTAAGTAAATAAATACGTCTACGTACCTTGTACGGTGAGGCGAGTCAAACCAAAAGCAGAATTTATTGAAGTTGAACGTTGAACTGATAATTTATACCTAATAGGTGCCTATATAGCGAATCGAACACAAACACAAATCTTGAAACACAAACAGTAAACAAATGTTACCATCAGTATTCTATGCAGTGAAATGCATCATTATGATTACGATAAGGTGATAAGGACGATAAGATTAAGATGCTTCTTCTTCAATTTCTTGTCCCGGGAAGGAATAAGATGCTTTCAGCGTGGAATAGGTACCTCCTTCTTCTTCATCATCTATATCATTTCTTTGTCCTGTCTGTTCTCAACCATGGCGGACATAGCACCTATGTGTTGTTCTGAACTTTTTCTTATCATCTGTTGTCGTTGTCTCAATCTTCTCGAATTTATCTATTGTGATTTTATCTATCGAATCGCTGTTTGATTGATTGCTGTGAAAAATTCTTTGAGCTTGTCAAAAATTGTTTGAGTTCCAACATTTTCTCAGTGTCGTGGAGCGTTTTCCTATTATGTCCCAAAGTATGCGATTCTTGTCCGTCTGCGGGCTCTGCAGTCTCCCAGGATGTGTAGCTACAGGTCCTTGGCATTTCTGTCTGGTTTACAATAGGTGCAGGCCGTATCATCCAGCTTTTTCATAGTGAAATCGAAGAAGTGTGTGCTGAGCGATGATTCTCTCGCTGCTGGATTAACACAGTGGTAAGTAGGATACCTACCTACCTGAGTAAGTAGGATCCCCAAAGTGACAGAGGAAATTAATGTATGAATTATGATATTATTAATAATCATTAATAATTACCTACCTAATTAGTGATTTTATTTCCAAATAGCTAGATAAACGGGTTGATGCGAAAAGTGGAAACAATAATAGAATAAATACAAAATTGCCCCCAAAATAAAAATTAACCCTTCCATTTTGAGTTTCAAAGCTTTCTGAAAACTTTTCGTTCGGTTTTCATTCGGTCAGTTGGCAGAACTATACCTACAAACTCAAAGTCCGAACTCGATGTAGTGTGGGTTGTAGGTAGGTACGGGTTATCCCCTAGCCTAGACTAGATGGTCCTTTATTCATTTAATCACCGTCAGTTCAGCATTAGCGTGTGCGGATGCGCAAACGTGAATTTGCGGAAAGACCTACAGTTTCTCATTAGTTTCCTAATCGGCCAATTTTGCTCAAATTCGGAGGGTAGTTGGAGACTGGCACCTAAACGATTGCCCCTAATTATGGCACAATGGGGTCTGCGCATGATTTTTTTTTACAATTTTTATTGGAAGAGAATCGATTCAAAATGGCCAAAGTAAGGTTATTTCATAATTATGTGGTCTCCCTATTCTTTTATCGACGAAGAGAAATGTGAACGTTTGAAGAAATGCGCGCGGAAATGGAGCGCGCTGATTGGTCGAAGCGCATCCACGCGGAGAATGTCGGAACCATCGGAACGGTTTTAAAGGGGCAGCGCGGGGCGGTGACGTACGTACCTCTGGAGGTACCTACGTCACACCCTCCCGCGAAATTCAAAACATTCCATTTTAACATTACGATTTCTGCTCCCACATGGAGTTTTTTGTCCTGATAAATAGTGTTTACTAGTCATGGCAACTCAAATAACATAATTAATGGGTTTTTTCCAATTTTGATCTCTGATGCGCAGACCCCATTGGATCAGTAATAACTACTGCGCATGCCCATTCTTGAAATTTGTTGTCACTGGCATTCTACCAAGAAACTATTCAACCAATTTTGGTGTAATTTAAACTAACTTATTCTGGATTCGTCCATTTTTCAGTGAGGAAGGTAGGACCTACCTATATCGCCAACACAACTTGGTCGACTTTTTATCAAGGACGATTCTATTATTTTTGCGACCGTTACTTTACGGTATGAAATGAGACCTCGCGATCGTTGCGTTACGATATAACAAATCAAATCAATAAATGATCTGGCTATAGAACTGTAGGTCCACTTACCGTATGTTTTTTTAATTTCTATTCTATTGTTTTTATTCAATGGACGCACTAGATTCAGAATTACCCATAACGGGTAGCAGCTGAACTAAACGATCACTTCGGGAAATTCAAATTTGTGGTTACCAATTAAATAGCTGGTTATAAAAATGAATGAAATTTTCTACTTCGGACCCAGCACATCTAATCAGGCATTTAAATCCAGCGACAACGTCTTGGAAACATTTTTGGAAAACGGTCAAGCCCACTCCCGTCCGTCTCCTGAAAAACTGCTAATCCTGCATTTTCTACCTAACCATTTATTACCCTCATGTTGGCTTCGAAATCCATCAGGTGAAAACAAGAATTCATCAGACGAGGCCTTCTATCCCTGAAAACTTATGAAAAACCTGTATCTGGGAGGAGACCTAAATAGGAATACCTCCTCGACAAAGGAGCTCTTTGATCGACTCAGTATTACAACGACCAGGGTAGAAGAAGGAAGGTTGTTTACGACGGCTAAATCTGCTTATGCGGCCTTAAGGATATTTGAAACTGCTCAGCAGAGTGTAGGAGCTCACGTCCGGGTCACCGGAGATAGTAAATCCACAAAGACCTGGGTCGAAGGGGTTGCCTATGATTGAATGGGTCCTCCTGCTAATATCACATAGTTCGATATCGGGGGTCAGAATGGGGTAGGACGGAATTCGAATACTATCGGCTCATCGAATACCTGAATGTTTTATTATTGCTAAGGGAAATGGAAAATTTGTCTATTTTTAGCCTCGTTTCCTAAAGTCTCTCTTGACATGAGTAGGTACCTTACTCCCAGCATGGTCATTTTCTGTAATTTTAAATAGGTACGTTTAATTGTAAAACAAAACAGGGTTTGAGGTTAAATTTGGAAAGCCCCGTCAAATAGCGCCCTGAGGATAGGTAGGTATGAAGATCATCACATCATGCTCATCAAAGTTTAAAGTTTAATTACAATCTCATCAGCATTAGAAACTTAATTCAATTTTTGAAATGATCAAATCGCATTTTATGAATGGCAAAATGGTTCCATAGGGCACGATTTGGGTTTTTTTCAAAATTCTGCTTAGTTTGTGAGATAATTTGATTACCCTTTCAAAAAACACCATTAATCGTTCGAAAATTTGGATGAAACATAATTAACTTATATTCTACTGGCTTTCTAAGCTAGAATGCAAACATTCAAATATTTACATTCCGTTGCCGAATGAGAAGTGAAGTATATTACAGCACATAAGCGCTGCCATCTAGCGAAAAAAATCTCACTACAATCGGAGAACAATTGAAATCGTACGAAACTCAAAGTCTACCCGTCGTTTTCAAGGTACTGTTTTTAAAAAGTCACTTTAATTTTTTGTGAAGCGGGTCTCACCTAATTGAAAAAATACATCGTGGAAAACATGATGGATGGATTTATTAAAAGGCTTGGTTGCCATGAGCTTACATAATTCGGGGTCCTTAATCGATAGAGACGCAAAACCCACCAGCCCAAGTTTTTTAGGTCCTCCATCCACCATCCTTCCCGCCATTTGCATAATCCAAATCGGAAACTCTCTTTTGAATTTATTATCAGGTGAGCCATTTCCGTCCTCCCAGGATTCGTCAATATTTATCAAGAAACTGGAGGTCCTTCGATGTACGTTACGTCAATATTTTTCAGCTTGAAGGTGCCATTTGGGGTTGTGTACCTCCTTTCAAAAAGGACTTCAAAGGAAAGGAGTGGGACATGATTTTTTAACCAAACCTTCCGCACTTACCTACAACATGGCAACTTGTTTATTTGGTGAATCAGAAGAAATTTTCAACATTAATTTATTTTTGATATTCACTGGGTTGCGTTGAACAGTGCCTATTAGACTTAGTAGGATAACCATCGGTGATCGGTAGGTACCACCCAGGGCCATAGCGAGAAGAAAACTGTGGAGGGGAAGGATGCGGGCGGGATTCATATTTTCCCAACTCCACCAGCAAAATTTCATATAGTTTTGCCTGGGACAAGGGATTGGCCACAGACCAGACAGACAGACACGGAACCAAAATTGTTCAGAAAGCTCTGAAACGTGAAAAACAAGTGGAAATTTTGATTTTGGAGGACAAAAAGTTTTTTTACGAATACATATGTAGCTTCCTACCTTCCGTAGTGAGGGAGCAAAAATATACCTAAATACTAATAATAATCACCTATATATTTTTAATTTTATTTATACATATAAATATATATTCAAAAAACTCTTTCCTCTCACTCACAACCAGTGTAACAAAATGACCTTGTTTTCGAGCCGTGGGTGCATGTTTGCATAACCTGTCTCCCCTCTGCACCGTCATCGTACAAAAAATGAGGTGCCTATGTGTACACCGGGCCATGGTAAATTAGGAGTCAGTGAAGATCCGAGTGAAAATTAATACCTTTGAAAAATACGAGATTGGAGCAGGGAAAATACGGACGTACAAACCTATTTGAAAAGGAACATTCACCCGCGTTTATTTGCTTTTCTAAAGGACGGCTCGACGTCAAACTCAGTGTAAATAAAATCGAGGAGAGAGAAGGAAAAGCAGACATTACCGCGCTAATGAGCAGCTCGCCGCATTTATGTAGTTTGACTGTAGATGGAAGAAGAGGTGTTCGGGGGAAGGGGGAAAGGGCTTATCCTCCTACTGACCCCCGCGGCACCGGACCACATAAACGAAACCCTACTCAAACCCTGTTTAGCCTGTTCTCGAGTTAAAATTAGCTTTCAACCCTCTGGAGAAATGCGTGAAAGAGCGGAATGGGGGAGGGACTTGGTGTCACCATCCGAACCGTGTGATTCTCGGTAGAAATGGAATATGACATAGGAAGAGGTGTTATGCTCCTAGAATTGTCGCATATCATAGTCATTATCGCATGCGTGCAAAACCTTCATACCCGTCGAATTAATCCACTGTTCTCCAAATTCCAGAGTATTTTGCTACAGCATTAGTTTCCCCTGATTTCTTCAATAAAATAATAGTGTAAAATAATATGTTAATTACCTATAATCCAAGAATACCAGTTTCCGCTGTTCAAATTCGAGTTTTCAATTTATTGTTTATTGTAGCTGGTTATTTCGGCGGTGCTGTGGCACTTTCTTCGGCCTTTAATTAAGTATTATCTCATTGAGAGTTGGGGCTATTCTCACTTATCTCCGTATCAAACTAGTTTTGCATCAAGATGTGGTCCCATCTCATTTTGCTGCTATTTGTTCCATGTGTTGTCATTCCATCCACTGATGTTTTACATTTCTCCCATCTTGTCTGCCTGTAGCTTGAATCTCAGTATTTCCTGTGATATTGGTAACAAACATTATTAATTGATGTAAGTATCACTGTTTAACTACATCATCTCTGCTATTCAGGTTTGAATTTTCTGAATTCATTACAGCGGAAGGTTTTTTCAATCCTTATCTATTTGATCTGTTTCTATCAGAAGTCACTTAATTAGAACACCAAAATTCTGCGATGAAACTGTATGGATTGTGATCGTGCCAGTGATTATTGGTAACTGGAGTGGGGGGATGTTGAGGGAAAACTCCGATGTCCCACCAGGTAGATTCCTTTCTTTTGCCCTCTCATCGTGTTTCTTGTATTTCAATCACGTTCGACCCCAAGATGACAACAAGTCCAATATCGCTCCTCTGCTGTCAATTGCCGTTGAAGGCCCCCATTCTTATCATTTTCCACAGACAGCCTCTCCCTTGCCACAACCAGGTCCCGCCCATCGCACCTGACACTTTTCCCCAACGGCTCTCTGATTATGTAACTTTCATTTTTGTTTTCTCTCTACCACCCCAGAACTTCACATTTAGGGATCCTTTTTCTTATAGCTGCAACTTGATACGATGAACACCAAAAACTGGGAGCAGTTTTTCGTGCATACCTACAGGGTGTCCCAGATAACGAAGACCACCCCCTTAACGTTCTTAATAAATGGGGTAGAGGAAAATTCCAAATGGTAACCCCCTTATTATTTTCTGTAGATCTCAAATAAGACATTTTTGCGAACGTGCGCATGCGCACTAACTTCGTTATTTGAAATCGGAACCCCCATTTTTATTGTAGGTTCGGATTCTACGCAAAATTTCATAAACATTTGACTGATTAAAACATGTTTTAGGCTGTAATCTCGGTTTAATCAAGTCAAATAAAAAAAACTAATACCACCACGTGATTCAGCGTCGAAAATAATGAAATTTCATGTTCCACACTCTAGGTTCCCGAAAATTAGATTTTTGCGCAATTTCAGGGTCGAGCGATTTTCAGCGCTTGCCGGTAGGGTTGCACGCCCTAATTGATTGATGTGTCAAACGTTTATGCAATTTTGCGTAGCTTTCGAGTGTGCAATAAAATATGGGGGTTCCCATCTTAAATAACAAAGTTAGTGCGCACTGCGCACGTTTCGCGCATGCACACGTGCGCAAAAATGTATTATTTGAGCTCTGCAGAAAAAAATAACGGGGGTTACCATTCGGAATTTTCCTATAACTCATTTATTAAGGAAGTTAAGGGGGTGGTCTTCGTCATCTGGGACACCCTGTATAGTCATGAAATTTGTCATTGAGACGAGATTGTGATTTCGTATATTGACACTAAAATTCGAAGAGAGAAGAAGTTGGTTGGGCACCAAAGCTTTTTAAAACATATATCGTGAAATAGATGTAACTTTGGTATCTATGTAATTTCGAAAAATTTGTTAGTGTGTGATGCATACGCTACCTTGTCCGTATAAAAACAACCAGCGTTCTGCCTCAAAAAATCATGGAAATCGGATGATAATTCGTAGGAGTTCGAGTCGTGAACAGATGTGAGGTTTGCACTCATGCACAATGGAAATTTATCAAAAAGGTAATTGCAATTAAGTTTATAATCCAGGAGATCGATCCTAAACTACTCTCTCAAGTAGGTACAGGGTGACAAAAATTTAATTGATCTGCACTTCATTTGCTTCGAGCTATGGAACAAAAAGACACTGACCAAATCCATTCTTTAGGATTTTTTTCATTTTTTGCTCGCGTGCTCATTGCACGAAAATGTGTTTTTATTAATAAGACCCAGATACAGATTCCTGGTGGATTTTCACTACAAATGTACTCTCCTACATAGTTTTTTTAATCCCGAAAACGTGCGTAACATAATCGCAAAATACGCATAAAGCGGAAGAGTTCGGATTTAGTCAACTATCACATATTACATATATAGTGTGGTGAGTAATTCAATCTGCTCCGTCCTACCTAAAAAAGCTAACAGATACTATAATGGTACAAAATAGCACCAATTCTCCGAGGTTGATGATGATTTATGATAAATCTAACCATGCGATTCAGCGTTTAAAAATACATGAAAATTATGTTTCATAATATATCATGTAGTACCTACCTCGTTGAATACATTTGCAAAATGTCATTTTTTTCGGGTTTTGTGCACTTTACGTCCTCATTCTACGAACGTCTTTACGAATAAAAAAGTTCTATTCGTGCAGCATGATTTGGTGAGCGAATTTTCAAAGAATAATGTTAACCGATTTTGTAGGTGATTCTTATACGGAATTTCACGCTGATTCCGAATATATGTTCCTATGTTTAGGATGGTATTTCGCTCCAGAAACCTCGAAAAACACGTTTTTAGCGATTATTGAAACTAAATTTCCAAAATTATGACCCCTTGGAGTACTCCAAAAGTTTTGGCCAACGAACTCATCCTTACTTTTGATAATATTGACATTTTAAAAATTTTTTGGATTTTTTATCTCGATCCCTCGGGCAGATATCGTCTGGAGTGACACATATTATATAGATATATAAATATATTTATAAATATATATACATATGAAAAAGTGTTAAATTTCAGGAATCTTTTTAGAATGGTCTGAAACGGATTTCCATGAAGAAAATTCGCAAAAATTTGCATTACAAAAATTTTGAAGCCATTGCAATAGCTTCATTTTCTTCGAAAATTCGCTAAAACCCATGTAGAGTGGTGTTTGCTGTAAAATTTCACGTAGAAGGGAGCCCTATAACAAGAACTAAATTTTCAGTTAAAATTGTCCTATTCGCAATCCTCGAAATCAATGTCCGGGGGTCACTCTGTAGATTAGTTGTTGCCCAGATCAGTTCGCTCGTTGTCGATTTTATACCTACCTTGGATCACGGACACCAGCCCAGTGTGTTGGTAATAATTTTCAGTTTGTTGATTGGTCAGGTCACTCTTCAATCGAGTTTAAACCATTGAACAATCATTAGGTGATTTTAGCTCAAATCAACAGCTTATTATTTATGGTGCACAAGAAGTACCTACTAGAGCAAGATTACCTGATCAGTTTGTTAGTGTACCTCATTCTCAGATGAGTAGCAGTTTGTTAATTGTTTAGGTCAATCTCACTAGGGTGATGTATACCTCGTTGAACAATCTCTTTGACTTACTAACATTTTGTTTCATCACTGAATATTTTGAGTCCTTTAAACAATATGATGACAAATAACAACCATGACTCACTAATACCTACTATAGTTTACTACAGAGATAAATAAAGAAAAATTGTAATTATCAACGCTGTATCATTTCTAAGGCACTGAAGTGAATATTAAGAATACTGTAATTTCACGTTATAAATAGACAAAGAGAAAAGTTGTCAGGGTGTCTCTCTACCTCGGGGACGATCCTGATTACGCGGGTTGCCCGCTTTTATTCGTTAATTACTACCAGCTTATGTTCCAGAAATCCATTAAGGGGCATGTGACAGTACCTACGCGGGTCTTTCCGAGCTCAAATAATTGCGTTCGCCTCATTTCTACAACGAACGCTTCTCAGGGAGGACGTGGGAGTTTTCGAGGGGAATAATGACAGCTTTTCCCAGTATTCAATGGAAGTGTTTCGCTCGGTTCCAACTGTGAGCCGCAGACATGAACTCTTGTAATTTTGAACAGAAATGGAAGGAATATTCAATCCATCTTTACAAGGACAGTTTGAATGGAGGACTATTCAGAAAGTTTGTTAAGTACCCTATAGTAGTATAAATTTCTGGTCCTATTGTGTATTATCAATTGAGGCGTTTGGAAACCACTGGGCTCTAGTCGAGCCTGATATTTGTTCGTTCCCTAAATTATTTGTCAGAAGAGCGATCTAGTATTATGACTTCGAAAATGTTTAGTGAGTACCTTTGATCATAGAAATACATGAAGTTTTGAGGTGGTTTTCGACGGGTCAGAAAAATTATGTGGAAAAAGCTTGGTGTTCTTCTCTAATTCGTTGATGACTTCACATTTGGGTTATATACCTAATGAAGGTCATAGCACCAATTTAGGTAGGTATTCCTAGTGCTAGAGAAACATCATTGTGAACCACACTAAAGTGCGAGTTACTTTTGGTAAATGGATTTCATTAAAAAAATGAAACTTTTTCCCTCCTAAAAATTGATTGCTACAGAACTGTTATAGTACGAGGGAAGAATATTTTTTTTTTATATCTCTCTTTTTTCGTATATCGTATACGCAGAGAGAAGTTTATTGACTGGTTCATTCCAATATCGTGCCCCTGAAAGAAATTATTAATGGGGTCTGCGCATGACGTATAATATCCACGAACGGTTTTTGAAAGGGACAGCAGG
>JAEMON010000005.1:24155241-24171344 GCA_030264115.1 Lygus lineolaris
CGTGACATGTCGTGACATGTCATGTCATAATTTTGGTTGTGTAGAAGTGGCAGTTATAATTGCACCATGGAGTATGGGTCATTATCAATCTCTAAATCATATAATTATATATTATAGATATATATCAGTAAACAAAAAATTAATTAAAAATTTTTACACTGACGAAACAGTTCGTGAACATTTCAGCGAAATTGGTAAAACACGTAGTTCCGGAGTTATGCCTATGACAATAAATTTCAAGTCCGCGCATGCGCTTACGTTACTAGTGGTCCGATGGAAATTTATAGGGGACCGTCATGAGCCTACCCTCACAATACCTGAAAAGTTTATCAAATTCGGACCATAACTTCATATAGTTTTGCCTGGGACAAGGGGGGACCACAGACCGACAGGCAGACAGACAGACACGGAACCAAAATTGTTCAGTAAGCTCTGAAACGTGAAAAGCAAGTGGCAATTTTGATTTTGGACGACCTTTGGTAGTGAGGAAACGAAAATTGCACAATTTCTGTTCTTTTCATATATAAACTTGTTTTACTGCTTTTCTTTTGGTGTACCTAATATAATTTTGAAATCGGACCCTTCAGGCCTAAAGTAACGAGGAGCCTCTGGAGACTACTCGGTTCACCACCTGCCCGGTTCATATCATCAGTATGTTACCCATTGTTTGTTGTTGGCAAAGGGGTGTGTGACAGTATCACAAATGATCTGGGGCAGTTCTCCTGTCAAAGAGGGCTCAATTCGAACACTACCATGTACGGGAAACGCTATCTTGGCACTTCCTGCAATGGAAATAGAAAAGCGCTTTCTAAAATGGAAATCCCTTCCGTGCGCTGACAGATAACCTAAATTTAATATAATAGCATAATGAAACCTAAATAATCTATAATGAGCAAGTTTTGCCACAATATATCGAAATTAATTTTTTTTTTAAGGAGAACTATCCAATTTTCACGCCTACCTTGCACATGGAAACCCACACTGATTTTTCGTGCCCACATTTTGGCAAATGGCAACGAAGTCCTTCAAATTCCACAACCAAAGAACGATTACTTCACCAGTCAATTTGTCTGGCTGGATCCAACTCTATTTGAAAGGCTGTTGCTCATAACTAAAACCTTTTCCATATGAAAAATTCTAAAAATAAAAAAGTTCCATTCATGCAGTATGAGTTGATGAGCGAATTTTCAAAGAATGATTTTAACCGATTTGGTGGGTGATTCTCATAGGAAATTTCACGCTGATTCCAAATATACCACATATTATGTTCCTATGGTTAAGAAGGTAATTTACACCAAATACCTAGAAAAACTCAGCTGATCTGAGAGCTCCATTTTCGACTCAGCTGATCTGGGAGCTCCATTTTCGACTCAGCTGATCTGAGAGCTCCATTTTCGACTCAGCTGATCTGGGAGCTCCATTTTCGACTTTGTTGAGAGAGTAGTGCCTCAAATTTCTCCCTTGCGAGGGAAAAACATTAAATCATGTTTAATGTTTTTCAGCAGAGAAAATGGCCTTGGAGCTCACTCAGCTGATCAGTGACCACTCAGGCGCCTTCAGCATTCTCCATTGACCCTGCTTCTCAAATTTCAGCTTCCTGCGTTCAACAGGAGAGAAAATGGCCTTGGAGCTCACTCAGCTGATCAGTGACAATAACCAAAAGCATCTTGGTACAACTAGACCCCAAATGGAGCCGATATAACGTGGTAACTAAGAAATCGGTCCGTGGTAACTAAGAAAAAAAACGTTGCATATTTGCGTGTCGGAAAAACGTTGCATATTTGCGTGTCGGAATTCACAGATAGACCCCCAGCCCTAAAACATTAAACATGTTAACAAGTTCATAATTTGTTAAATTTCAGGAATCGTTTTAGAATGATCTGAAATGGATTTCCATGAAGAAAATTTTCAAAAATTTGTATTAGAAAAATTTTGATGCCATTGCAATAGCTTCATTTTCTTCGAAAATTCGCTAAAACTGATTCAGAATGTTTGGATATTCGAAAATAATGATGAATGAATTGCAAAAAAAATTAAATTACTTAAAATTAGGGAAAAAATAAACGATATTGTTAACGTCACGTCACGGAGAGACTATTGCACCTTCAAGTGTCAGTCTTCGCGACCGATCGTCACGTTTAGAAGTTCCGCGATCGATTTTCACGACCGTCACGTCACGTAGTTATATAAATGGCGTAAAATTAATCGTTATTAAATGGTCTGACTGTAGAACCGTAGGTCAACCGTACCGTTAGTTTTTTTTTATGTGTATATTTTCGTTTTGCAATCTAATAACTTTGATTTGATTTGTATTCTATCACTTCGAAAGCCACGCATTCATTCAGCTCTGTCCGAAAACTAACCAACTTGACTGATCACAGGGGCCATTTTCGCAACAAATGCTGCTACCATTGCGATTCATACTAAATTCTTTCAGTATTATTCAACTTGTTTAGTCGGGATGCGGCCCAGGAGGTAGGAAAAACGAGATCTACTTCATGTTCTGTGCTGTATTTTAACGTTTCGCACCACTACTGTGTGCATTTTCAAAAAACCTACAAGGGAACAAAGGCATCATGTCAATGAGCAAATTAAAAACCCTCAGACAAGCAAGGGAGCTACCCTACCAAAAACAACCTAAAAAAAAAAAACAAAAAAAAAAAAACAAAAGTACTTACTTGGATTTAACAAATTTTTAATTTTTTTAAAATTCTTTCAGGAAGCTCCGAAACGCAAAATGCGAGTAATCGTAATTCCAATTAGAGTCATTAAATTGATTTTCATCTCCTTACATTCAGTTGCAAGGAAGTAAAATAATCATCACAGCAATACAGTATTATAGCATGCGTCGAGGTTAAGTCTTTTTCCTCGTAATCCACGAGAGCCTGCCTCCTCTCTCCCCCAGAGGGTTATGGATCACCCAAACGGCACAAATATTCAAGAGGCGGGTCACACATTCACTTTATTTATTACTTCAACTACAGCCTAAAGTACCTCTCCTATGCTAACCCTTTTGCAACCTTCAAGTCCTTCTGGAGTGGAGGAGTGCTAGGGGGTGTTCCCTCGAAAAATTGACGCAATATAATGCTTCCGAGTGATATATCTGCGCCCCTAAGTATAATAAGGTTATAAATCAAGAGTCTGAGACAGTGGCGGGGGTACAAGGGATAGCACTCAATCCCGCACTATATTTCATTCGGCCCAAGTTCCGTAAGGGATCGATCAAGTGCCCAGACCCTATAAGCTCTCCTTTTCACTTCAATACAAATAATTCTTTTGTGCTCAGCTTGCACTTAAGGCGAATGGGAAAGACTTGGAGAAATTGAATGGAACCTGTTTCCTTGTTCTTCCCCATTTATGGAGAAGAATTACCCAATATGCCGTGCTAGTAATGGGGTACCTATGTATATTTATGCTCTTGAGCTGGTAATGGGGAACTTATGTGGTTATTTTTTATTCTGTGATTTGAAAAATCTTAATGAGGGCATTCCAGAAAGGTGCTATATGAAGGGGTATCCGACGATTGAAAGTTACCGAAAATGGGTCTTGTAATTTGAACCTAACTGACGTCACCGAACCCCCGCCTACCTCTTGCGGAACCTAAACGGCACGAGCTCCCTTTCTACCCATTTTCTGGGCAAACTAGCCGTAATTGGCGCTGAACCAGATTTCGAGGTTCAAAATGCAAGATTTCTATCCATTCATATGCAAATTCCCCATTTCACATTCCATTACGTATGTGTACGCATTTATTTTTCAGGTCCCAATATCTTGAGGATTTGGCGTTTATTTCTATTATAATTCTCAATAAGAGTTTCATACAGTATTCAGCTACCAACTCTTCTAAACTTGATTCAGTGAATGTCGGTGTCGGATTCATTTTGTGGTGTCTGGTCTTTTCGTCTCAGCGATCAGAAGTTCAGGTTCACCTCAACCTGTTCCGACGGTTACAAGGGGATTCACTGAGGGCATACAAACTGCTCTATGAATGCTGATGTTCAGTTGTTCCCTCTTCGGGTTGCCGAACGACTCGTGTAACGGTTCTCTGAAACCATCTCCTCCCTGCCAAATTTGTCCCTATTGAGTTCTTGATCCCCTTCAAGTGTCATGAGAGAGATAGTCTAGAAGTGATACTGAAGTTGGTTCACCTGAATACTCTACCTCCTATGATCGTTACTGAGATCGAAGTATCCGGTACCTACGTGGTGTTACCATGAACGGAAGAAACATGGTTCAAATACAAACTTAAAGTGGTTGATAATACCCCCTCCCCCTCACTCCCCCCTTGGAGAAAATGTCTCCAAAGTCAGATTATAATTTCATGTACTTTCGCCAGGAACAAGGAATTCATAGACTACAGACAGACAAATAGTCATAAAGACGCGTGGAACCAATTTGTTCAGAAAGCTTTCAAACGTAAAAAGCGAGTGGAAATTCAGATTTTGGAGGTGGAAGTTTTTTGACTACCCCATAATTTAAAGCTTTCCTACTTCCGGTTGTGAGGAAGCATAAAAGGACGTCGACCTACTGTTCGCACCAAAGTTCTGGGTTTGAGCTCATCTCTATTCTCCTAATGTTACTGCGACTTTGACGCATTTTTTCTCGGATAAGGAAGTTGAGAAGCCACTCAAGTTGGGTTTGGAGGTAAACCCTCAAATTTATGAGTACCTAGTTGGCAGCAGAACTTGTGAGCGCGTCATCCTCAGGCCACTCTAAATTTCATGCCCTGCTCCCCTCACGCCCCTCATCTGTAGGAACTAAGAACACACCTTGTTCCGGTAGAATTCGTTCTTTAACTCCCACCAACCACTTCCTCGACGAATAGTCGAGTACGGGTGAGAACAACCCAGGCGAGAACACCTGAGGACAAAACATTCTCCCCCCGGCTCTGGGATTAAGTGTCGTCGACGAATCCTTTCCTGAGAACCCTCTTAGTTCAATTATCTCGAGTTGAAATCTGTGGACCGAGTGTGTTATTGCGGAGTAAAGTGGGAGTAGGATGTAGAATTGCGCATGTTGATTACTATCAACAGGAACGTTGAAACGCAATCTGTAGCATAATAGCAACTACCTACGCTATGTTACCTAAATGATTACAGCAACTTGATGTTGAGACGGCGAGAGTGGGTGTTTCTGCAGGGTGGGGGGGCTGTAGGTATATTGGATCGAACAAGTTTTACAAGATATATAAAGACGTGATTTCCGAACAGATCCACAATAGAGTATATATATCACATTCATACTTTCATGCATACTTAGTAGACCACGGAACAAACAAACATGTATGATTCCAAAAATATCGATTTATTACGATTTACCTGGCGGGTTTATTTTGCTGATATCATACAAAACAAGATTGGGAGTGGCACTAGGTAGCTTTGGGGTCAGGGCTGAAATTTTTAGGGGATCTCTAGGGGCCAACCCGCAAAATTTCTGACATTTTTTAAAAATCAAAATCGGATGAATGGGGTGTGTCACAACTTACAATGATCGAACAAATAGCTGACTGATGGACATGGAACACAATTTCTTCAGGAGGTCTAAAACGTGACACCACGTGGATATGTCGATCATGGAGGGTCACGATCTTCACATCAAGAAAGCGACAACTGAGCTTCCGCTAAATTTGGTGGACTCGGAAGCAAATTTGTAAAGAATACGTGTCACATCCACTTGCCAAACATTTTCTACCTGTGTTTTTAAAAAGTTTCCAAGATGGAAGATGTAAAAACGTTGCGTTTTCCCATTGTGTTCAAAACATAATTTTGTGTAGGTTTTTCTCCACCTCATAGGCGCAGTGAGTTTCTAGTTGAGAGTTTAAGACACGCCAAGCTCACATATTTTACGTGAAATGGTCCGAATACGACTCGTGCTGTTCCCCCCAGCAGCTTTCTAAGTTCTGTCGCTCAGTTCGCAAGTATATTTCAAAACCCCATATTCAAAGTTGTATAATATTCTCCCAACTTCCTGCCCCAGTTCTTGTGGAGAGTTACAGTTTGGATCGCTCAAGTTTCTCTATTCTGGCCCACAGTGGTGCCAATGTATACCTTCATTTGTAGAGGATGTTCGTGAACATTTGAAAAAGATTTTGAAATGTTGAATGAATTCGAACCGACCTGAGATCGCAAAGATGCACTCGCAATCCACTAAGAGACGGCGATTCCGACATCCCATCAGGTAATGTTTTTGGGAAATGAATCCGACAAGTTAAAATGAAATTCCCAGTACATGCTTCTTCAAATCAACGATAAATACAATATTTATATTCACTGCAATCATCTGAGGGAAGTCCTCACCTTCTAATATCCTGTCAGTTAGTACTCTTCAATCTCGCTTTGCTAGGTTGGTACATCAATTTTCTTGGGGGTTTTGGTGTCGTTTTTGCCCAGATGGCTGTATACCTACCATGCATCCTGAGGCTCAGTGTAGGTATCTCTGGTAGGTACTGACTTACCCCTTGTATGAAATAAACATGACTGTGGACGATACGAAATTATTGTAGGTACCTAGGTTTTGAGATCACAGATTATTAATCAGAATGAATCGTTAACATTAATGTGGAAATCGCTACAATGAATTTACAAATGAAGACCGTCTTTTTGATCGTTTGACAATCACAACGGTTTACTAGGAATGTATGCTACAATTTAAATATACTCAGATCTTCATTCTTGCAGTTGATTGACAGTAATTCAAGTGTGTATCCATCTGTCTGTGTGTGTTTAAACTCACTCAAACGGCTACACCGAGTTCCAAGTTAGAGTCAAGTACAATATGCATTGGTCAAGTGAATGATCGGATCCTACCAACTCATGGGAAATCGCTTATTTATTATGCTTTATCCTTACATCTTGATGAACTTTCCTACTTCACCTACATCTCTCATATTAAAATGCCATCATCTGTACTCAACTGACTATTTTAAGAGAGAGAAATAATGTATGTGCATGATGCCCTTCCACAATGTTACATCAAAAAATATCCATCTAGTTTTTCCTCACCGTTATTTTGCATAATTGTTTCAGAGTGAAACAACTTATCAGAAGGGGAACAGAAGAACAGCAACATGGCTGCGTTCGTTGCAAAGCAGATGGTCGGCAATAAGTTGAACGCCGTAAAAGGTAGGAATAGAATAATACTATTCATTTACATCAGTTGGTTAATTTGTGTGTCGCATTGAGTAGGTACGTAGTTATAGTTGATAGTATATTCAGTCGATTGTGGTTGTTCGGATTCTCCTCCAGTGGGAAACAATGATTCAAAATCCACATCCTCTGAAACATGACATTTAAAATAGTTTACCACCTACAGGATCAAATGCTACGATTATTAATTTGTTTCGTCCCAATCACAAACTTAATCCACAGTAAAATTATGACCCACGTTGAGCGGGGTTACCATCCGTGTTGTACCTAAAGTTTCGTGTCGTTCCGACTATAAGAGCGTAATTCGTCTGGGTAAATTGGTCACCCGAATCGTACCTAGTCTGTTTGTGCGAAAGTAAAATATTAAGTTTTCTACTTATCGAAACATGATTAGGTATATTTATCAATCATCATCATATTCATGATGATGAATCATACCATATTCATATCCACATTCATATTCCTTTCATAATCGTTTTGGTCATTCTAATTTGTCATTTTTTTAAATTGAGGCTAAAAACACTATACTAATAAACAATTTCAAAGTAAATAATATGACACTAGTAATAATTCTCGAATAATTAGTTAATATTAGGCTATGCTAAATAAATAGTTACTAACTATTATACTGAATAATTAAAAATATTACCTATGTTGTAGGGCAGAGATAAATAAATCTCGACTATAAATGTGCGATTCAACATTTAGTTCACTATCCAAAGTTATCATCCCCCCCCCCCCCCCCCCCCCAATAAAGTCTGAAACGATAGTTTGGAGACGACTGCAGCTGTTAGATTTGAATTGATTTTTGAAAGCCCTGAATTTGGTTGAAGAAAAACTTACTTGATGAGGGAAAAACTAAATTTGTTCGATAAGTTATGACTTTTTTGGTAGGTAGGTACCTACTTACAACACAAATGTATGAGTGAATCAATGAATTAGAAATGAAGCGTATCGATAGAAAGGAATGTCACCATAATTTACCACAAAATGCTTAACAACAAACAAATAATGACCACTAGAGAGGAATCCAGGCTATCGAACAAACAAGTGTTACGAATCTGTCAGAGAGGAAGAACTCGGAAAAGTGATTCCCCGTTAATTCTTGAATAAACCGATTTGTTTAATTGGGTGAATGAAAAACAAATTATTTGCGGTCCAGATCCGTCCCCCATTAGCAGTCTTTCTGAATGTCTGGTTCAGCTCTCAGTTTTGCCGGGAGCAGAGGAAAATATTTACTTTCAATGTCTGTTACTTTGAGGGCTCGTTATAGGCCAGCAATTTACTCGGGATCCCGAATTCCTGCCGGTGTGACCAATATCAATTTAACTGTCCTGAATAGGAGAAAAAATTACGAATGTGTAAACAAAATTATTATTTTTTCATTAGGAACGGGGCTTACTTCGACTTTCACGCTCTGGATGGAGTAGTCATGTGTCCTGATGAAATATTGATTTTTGAGGTGAATATGGTATATTTCAGACATACCATCAACCCTCACATCTACTGAATTAGGTATTTGAAGGTCGAAACCTGACTCCCTAAGTCATGGACAAGTCAAGTCAACTTGTACATATCACCTGGAACAAGAACGTTCTTTGAGAAATAAAGAAAATTATCTCTGATTCAGTGCCCAACAGAAACAGTATTGTTCCTAGCGAAATAGAACTCCTGTTCATCCCTTTCAAGACTACATTTTCAGTTTGGCGTGTGGTGGTGTATGCGGTGGGGATAGGTACACATAATTCCATTTGGTACAGTCGAGCGGTGAGCTCGTGAATCTAAACCCTTCGTCAATGCCTCAACAATACAAACAGCCTTTCGCCAACCCACTCTTACGAATCCTCTGGAAACTTTCACCGAATTAGTTTCACCCTCGGAAAACGAACATTCGCTAATCGCCCGGACGTTAATCCTCCAAAACGGTTCTCCAGACCCCCTGGGGAAAAGCGGTCCATCGATTTTCGATGCCATTCGGTTGGCTTGTGAGATTTACTGGTACATTTTTCGGTTCATTAGCCCAAAGCTCTGGCTGGAGCTATGAACCCGCCTCTAGAGAGACGGTACGGATTCGATGGCCCGTAAATTTAATCTTCTAATCTAATTCCAAATTCATGCAATCCAAACTAGTCGAGCGGCTCCCATTGCAATCACCATCGCTAACGGAATTTCCCTTCATGCGAACGGATCCTGATTAGTAAGCTATAACTGGCGTAGCACTCGTTTTATGCTTGGAACGTGAAACCTCGGGGTGACTATGCCAGTCATTGGCTGTACCATGCAGAAACGAATCGCTGCAAATTATTACACCACGCAACCACGCGGTTGTATTAAACATTATGTCCAGTACTGACAGCTGTTGTGCACATATCACTGTTCTGTGGTCATGCTATTCCCAAATAATGAACGCAGTGGGCCAGTTCTTTGACATTTCCATTTTATAGAGAACGTAAGAGAAAAATATGCTCACATTACTTTTCAATAGAGGTTTCCCAACATTAACTGAGAATCAATCAATGTTCGCTGTAAGCTTTCTCAACTCATTTTAAACCCACAAGTGTGGTAATGCATGTATTGCAAAACTAAGAAATATTTATGGCTCTCATTACGACTTTGGTAAAAAAATCCGCATGATGTCCTCAAAATATTAGATATTATAAAGGATGATACTCTTCATGATTCATCCGAGTATCTAATTATAAAATTAATTTTGCACACTATGACCTACCCATGATTGCAATCCTGACCATGGCTTTTTTATTCCTCTAAAATCAAGGGTTCCACACGCATTTCACGTTTTAAAACTTCTTGACTAAAGTTGGTTCCGCATCTGTTTCCTATACAACCAAATTGTTTTCACATGGATAAACATAGTTTTCATTCAATTTCGATAAGATTGTCAGGGATTTGCTGTCGAATCATACAGCCTCTGCGCAGACACAAACGTGAATTTCGACAAATACCGATTTCACTCGACTAGGGTAGATGGGGGCTTGTATTCGGTCGGTTGTTTATAAATTCCATCGCATTCGATTACATTCAAGATAGAATGCAACATAATAGGGAAACAATTCTTGAATTGATGTTTGTTAATTTGTAGAAATATCTTCCCGATTTTGATCTTCTTGTTCAAGTCCTTAAATACGACAAAACCTCGTGCCAACCCCACTTGACAAACGTATTTTCATAATATCTTCTCGAGGCTAAACAAATAATGGTTTATTATTAAGGATGTAATAACGGGGTACTTTCAAACTCAAAGAGTCGAGTCAACTCAATCAAGTTGGATGGAACCAACACAATTTCTCTTCCGAGAGAATGGGTTATCTCATCTCTTAATACGAGGAATTCATGACTGAGTATAATTAATTAATTTTAAATTGGATATTAAGTAGTTAATATAAATGGAATTCCTCCTCGCTTATTGCAGTAGAAGATATTAAAGCGAGAGCACAATAGAGAACTTGCATGGTTATTTTGAATTTTGTAATTTGAAAGATCTTGATGAGGGGTTTTTTATTTATTTTTTATTTTTTATTTTTACATATAAAACGGGCAAGCCCAATTACAAAATATTATTGTGAAAGAATAACTCAAAATTGCAATTCAGCAATGACCTAATCATTAATGAAAACAACATACATAGAAAATATACAACGTTTAACAACAAGACATGAAACAATAGGCAAACAGAGAGAGAGAAAAAAAGAACAACACGAAAGGCTTAACAAAATGAAGAAAGTCTTAACAACACACAACAAACGATTAACTACCCCAGACTAACTCTGGTAACTAACTCTAATATTAGCCTCTTCATGGAAGGAATATTGAGTGAAAAGAAATCGAATTCATGAACATCAGCCATCAGCGCATTGGCTTCTCCGGGTATTCTGGATAGAGGCCTATATGATACAGGTAATTTGTGGTGTTGAAGGGAACATGGAAGAGCGAAGATTGTCGTGAATTGAACTGGGGGACCAAGAAATGAATTTGGGATAATAATTCGGGGCAGTCAATACGTCCGCAGAGCAATTTGAATAAGAATGTCATATCGGCACACCTTCTACGATCTGTCAGTGAGTCTAAGCTGCATATCACCATCAACTCGGGATAACTCACTCTATCCGCCGGTATACCAAGCTTGTATGTAACAAGGGTTTCCAAAAAGGTGGTATTGGAGATATCCGAGATTGAAATGACCGCAAATGGGTCTTGAAATTTGAACCTAACTGGCGTCGCCGACTCCCCGCCTGCCTGATCGGGCCACCCTTTTGCGGAACCTAAATGACGTCACGAGCTCTCTTTCAACCCAATTTCTGGGCAAATCAGCCGTAATTTCAAGCTGAAAATTGGCACCAAGGGGTTTCGAAGGGCGCTGAATCAGATTTTGAGGTTCAAAATGCTAAATTCCTACCCATGCAAGTTCCCCATTCAGATAGTGGTATTCTCGGATTTCATTTTACTCTAGTGGAGAGATGAGAATTCAAAGGCCCCCGCGGCTTAACGTAAACTGTCTTTTGAGAAGTAACATATTTTCACTCAATGCAGATTGAGAAGATGATACTGGACAATGAAGAATAGTGTCATAGCTCATGAGAAATGGCAAAAAAAGATCATTCGAAATTCTTGCCCGTCTACGACCCCCCCCCCCCCCCCCCCCCCCCCCCCCCCCCCCCCCCCCCCCACCACTTCCACTACCGTTAGAATACTAACAAGAATACAGGAAAATTAAAAGAACTTTGATAAAAGTAGAATCACTATAGTTTACAAACGGGAAGATTAATAAAAATGCCAAGCGGGTGTGGCACACAGCTTCTTCGTACCCGAAGACTGGAAAAGAAGTTCAGATCGTGTTGATATCGTGATAAGTTTGAATCTGTAGGGGAAAAAATGTTCACTTCCCGAAACAAAGCGTTCGTTCCTTGTGGGTAGACTTGGAAGCAAAAGTGAGCAAAAATAGGTATCACCTGAACAAACAAATCATTCCGCCAGAAAGCTTCTTTCTTTATTCACCACCGATGCAAAATAAGAGAGAAAAATATGGGAAGAGAAACCGCTGTTTGAATCAATAGGAATATTATTGAATACCTAGCTGTCGGAGGGTGGTTTTTTATTTACTATAATATCGGAACCTTTCAGATGTGAATATTTCCTCAGGAAAAAAAATTTGCCGGGTTCCCAAGAGTCAATCCTTATTTCCTTGGCAGAAAAAGTCACAATTTTTTCAAGATGGGAGGGAAAAGTGACAGTCGGCGCTTATTCGCCACTAAAACCCACCTGGGAAAGTGGAGGAAGCATTAGTGAAGAGGGGTTTCCCACGATGCTTTCCTGAGTCGTGGAAAAAAAGGAAGAAGTTTTACTTAAGTACCCAAAAAAACCTAGAGGTGTCTGAGAGGGGTTCAATACGGCAAATGATGAATTTTACAATCAATGACTCGGGGTTTCACAGTTTGACTCAGCCTGTACCTGATATCCAACTCTTTCTTGTCAAGAACAAATGGTGTCAGGTAGTGGACTTTAACACTAAAACCTCTGGCTTCCTTGACAAAACAAAACACATTTAAAACGTTAATTTTTCCCCTTAGCACCACTGAAACAATAAAATTCAGTTAAAGTTGACAAGCTGATAAGATTTAACAGTTTTAAGATTGTCTGGAACACGCTTTATATTAATAGAATTGTCTTTTTTCTTTTCATTTTTTCAATAATTCTGAAACAACCTCAACAGGGGAATCCCCCATCCATCGTCATTTGACACAAACGTTATACAACAAAATTAAAAATTGAAAATAAATCGTACCTTATTCGGAACACTAAGAAAGTTACTCATAAAGGTGGTTCCAAATGAGTGCACCTAATCACACACGGAAAACGTCTGCCAAGTTGGATGGGTAGTAATCTCACTTTTGTAACATGGACGTATAGAATCGGTTTGTGAAAACTTCTCCGAAATTGATCTGGATATTTATGTCGACCGTTGGAGTAATTTCTTCCATTTTTTAGTCGGGATGCGGCCCAGAAATTGGTAGTATAGTTCTCGTTCCAAAATTCACGTTTACGCATGCGCACACACTGCTAATGGTCCGATGGCATGATATTAATAAAGGGTGTCATTCTTCAAGGGGCTAACCGGCTCAGTCCCTAGAAATTTCATCAATATAGGACCATAACTTCATAGTTTTGACTGGGACAAGAAATTTATCACATACAGACAGACGCGGAACTAACATTGTTCAGGAACTCTGGAATGTAAAAAGCTAGGGGAAATTTTGCTTTCCAGGAGAACAATTTCTGCACGAATACATATTATGTAGCTACTCCTTCGGTAGTGAGGAAGCAAAAGAAAACAATCTCTTGTACAAACACCATAGTAGTGTTGATACCCTGGGCAGCTTCAGTCCATCTGCCCCATAGTGCTCCTTCAATGTGCTACATTCCAGCGTATTTTTCATAAGTTCGTTATATACAGTTGCTTCAATGTTAGGTAGGTGCTCTTGCCCGATCCAGCCCTCCATGCAAGTTCCTAATTTTGGAAGGTGCGTGTCAACTGCTTTCACTACTGTTGAGGTCTTCCTCTGAAGAACATTAAGTCCTTCCAGAGTACTTCCTGGTACCGTCTCCCACACACCAACTGCACAATTCAATTGGGACTGGATCAGTGAATGGAATATCGTCAGTAGAGCTGTCAGTAGGACTTTGGTGTTCTGTAAAACAATGTTTTCGTGAGCTGTGGCAAGAACGCTGGGCCAAGTGTCCAATGATGTTTCTTATCATAATTTATTTCCCTGAGAAAACTAGGCTCAACGTATTGAAGTCTCGGCCACGTCTTGATCGTCGGTCGAGACGTTGTGCATGCAAGAATGCAAGAATCGTCATATGCTCTGCTGGAATCTATGTTCTTGCTAATGTTGGTAGGACTCCTCGGTCCTCGGTTCAGATCCTGACTTGGACTTTCAATTCCACGGAAATCCCTCGATGCAATTTTCTGAGACAAATAAAAAATTCTCCATCGGAAAAACGTGGTGTAAAAATTCCCTAGAAAGCCGAGTAGCTCGCAAGTGACGGGCGGTCGGTTTATTATACGATAAACCTTCTTGCGGCCTGACAGCTCTCCCGTTTTATTCCTGACTGTTAGACTTTCGCCTTGAGAAGCCCACCATCCCCGTTTGGAGTTTTACTGGCACAAGACATGACTATGAACTCCGTTCTCTACTAGGAGTGTCTGTTTTAGAGGCTCCATAAGAGAAATTACGTCTGTCTTTTCTTTAATTTTCTAAAATGGGAAGAGAAAGAGGATTGAGAGCGCTCTTGTCGTCTTTTTTCTAAATAAATTGTGAGTATCAAGATTAGTATGCGTGAATATTGGGAATGCAATACACATAAACACATAACACACACATAAATTAATGTGATGGGTTCAAGAACTAGGCATATCTTCACTCGTCTCATAGTGATATGGTACCCAATCCAAAAACCTGTTACTATTCAGAAGTTGTGGGTGGATCAATAATTGCTATTAAGTATTTTTATGAGTGCAAATAACTTACAATACTCATCATTCTCAGGGAAAGAAATTAAAAAAAAAAAAAAAAAAAAAAAAGTAGGTAGGTACATCAAAAAGAGGTAAAGTAAAAACAAAGTAAGTAAAAGTTCCATTCATGCAGCGTGAGTTGGCGAGCGAATTTTCAAAGAATAATTTTAACCAATTTTGTAGGTGATTCTTATACGAAATTTCACGCTGATTCCGAATATATGGTCCTATGTTTAATATGGTATTTCACACCAAAAACCTCAAAAAACACGTTTTTTGCGATTTTTGAAACTGAATTTTCAAAATTTGACCCCTTGGAGTACTCCAAAAATTCTGGCCAACGAACTCATCCTTACTTTTGATATTATTGATATTTTAAATTTTTTTTGATTTTTTATCTTGATCCCTCGGGCACATATCGTCTGGAGTGACACATAATATATATACAAATAAATAAATATAAATGTATTTATGTAAAAAAGAAGAAAGTAAAAAAAAGAAAGTAAAAAAAGAAGGTAAAAAAAATATAGTAGATCAATTTTCGAAGTCACTTAGTTTTTATGAGTGAGGAAAGTAGTTCGGAGGCTCGAGCCGTATTATGTTATCTACGACAATGGACAATTCCGGATATTCCCTTTATGTGGGGTATCCGATCCACGTGTGATGTTCTCATACTTTTTACACAGCCAATCAGATGTTCATTTTGAGCTGAACATTGGAACTATGGGGTTTTCAAGGGCGTCGGAGAATACGAATTTGAAGTCGAAAATGCAAAATTACGACACACCGGAATTCCCCATTACGATAATCGGGGAAAATGTTAAAGTGTGCGTTGGTTCGTTGTTATATCCGTTTTCTCATAAGATGCTGTTTGTGGATTTCAACCGGAGGGGATGATTAATTATTGGAAAAGACATTCGCTCAACAGAACGCTCAGTTACCAGCTAGAGGGGAAACTGGATGTATGAGTCAAGTGAATTAATTTCGGGAGCCGAAGAATCCGCGTTTCTCAGGTGATGTCATGTCATTCTGAGCTGTCACAGGTTCTTGCACGGAATTGTCACACGCTGTCACATAAGCTTGCAGAGACTTTGATGGGGGTAAATCACATCCGTGATGTCGGGACGTAGGCAAACTCTTGGAATCTGCACGATGAATATGAAATCAACGGTTGGAATAATCCAAATCACTTCCGGGGAATGTGCACTAAAGTTACTACGGGTTCACCTTTCAAACGATTTTCTTGTATTTTTTTCTGTTCCACTATTGAGTGTACCTACCTGGAGAAAAACGTCTGGCAAGTTGGGTGAACAGATCAGTATAGTAGGGGTCTTCACAGTCGGGCCGTTGTCGACGTGTTTATTAATTAAATGTGTTAAAACTTATTAAACGTGGAGAAAATCGGTCGCAAACATGTTATCAAAGTT
>JAEMON010000005.1:24174480-24195987 GCA_030264115.1 Lygus lineolaris
ATGTTAACGTGAAGAAGGCAGTTTTATCAGGGTGAGAGATTCAGCAGTCTTACCAATTGGTTGCAAATGTTCCAAATGGCGGACTCTTCAGAGCTCATCTGGATAAAATCGGAACATGAAAAATTCGGAACATTTCCGACATTTTTTGCGCTGTTCCTTTTTTTCCCCACTTTCGTGAAATCACACAACCGCCACCTGTAAGAAAAACGAGAGTAGGAGGAGGACATCTAATATTTGTGATCCCAAAATTAAGTATCTATAACAGTGACAATTCAGTTCCTCTGGTTAGCGAATTTTAGTAGCAACCTACCAAGTAAGTACCTGACTCAATTTCTATCACTGTAAATCGATAGTAGTTTTTTTTATAAATTTAGTCATTCATAAAACTTTATAATGCAATTACAAATGTGAGGTTCCTTGAAAAACTTCCTTGATGGTGATAATTATGTATCTACCTAGCTACCCACAGTATGGTAAAATGATTGATATTTATGGAAGGCATGTTAGTTTTTTTTCATTTCGATCTAACTAAACAAGAACTATCTAGGTTCGTATAGAAGACGGAAAGAACATTAATTATTGTAAGTGGGTAGTTATTGAATTAATCGAAACCTTTATTTCATGATACGCAGGTAATAGAAACAATTAAACGTGGGAAATGTACTAAAAATGGCAATTTTCTAAGGTCATGCAGGAAAATAGGATCGGGGAAAAAAGGGAGAAAGCTTGGTCAGATCGGAACAAAAGGGACATTTTGAGTCTTGTGGCGGGACTTATAGAAACGGGGCTCCGACATCACTGCTTTCTATTATGAGTTTGAAAATCCGAATCCGGCATTTCATTCTCCTTATGAATTAATTTAATTTAGATAGAAGTTTAGAGTCTTGTGCTATAATTTCCAGCACACCGCCCTTTTCTGAATGTTTAATACGAACAATGAATTAATTAACAAGTCGTTCAACAATGTCACTCAGTGAATGTTTAATATTGTAACATATCTAGCGGTGTTATGAGTTTCTCCTCGTCTTAATCTCAAAGTACCGCACGAAGTTTTTTCCTAAACACCGCTCCTTTTGTAAAATTCCGAGATTTTAATTAAAGTTAACCCAGACGTGCTTGTGAAGTGGTGCTTGTAAACTGACTGAATCGTGTTTTTATCTAAGCTCCCTCCAGGTTTGTTTTAATGTATTTTAGAGAATGTGATTTATTAAACCTTTGAAAGTCTCGAGAGCGTTGTTTAACCACGTAAATGACGTTGGCCTTTGAATATTTTTGTTACATTTGAAAACGGATTTTTTTGTTCAGTTTGAAAATGGGGTTATCACTTTTTTCAAATTACAGAATTCGTGTGTACCAGACTCGAGTTTAAAGTGAGTCTAAGTAGTTGATATTTTCTATCGCTTTGGTGGTTTAAAAATTTAAACAAATGGCAAAACCCCAATATGTAGATTTTGTCAAAAGAAAGGATGAGTTCGTGGGCCAGAATGTTTGCACAATTCAAAGGGTCAAGTTTTGAAAATTGAGGTCAAAAATTGCTTAAACAAAAACCGTTTGTTGAGGTTTATGAAAATTACCATCAAAGTAGAGGACCATAATATTATATTAACAAATCAGTGCAAAATTTCACGAGTGAATGGCCCGCTAAATATAAAAAATATTCATATTTAGTACAAAATCGGTTAAAATAATTATTTGAAAATTCGCTCACTAACCCATGCTATGACTGGATCTTTTGTTACTCGTGAATGAAAAGAGTTCAATTGTTTTTAGCAAGTAAGAAAACGAAATCCTGAATTCTCGACCATGCTGTCGACACTTTAGGGTGGGTAGATCACGGTTGAACTTGAAGGGCTTTGAGAAGATTGACATTCTATGTTAAATCGACATCTAAAGGGTCTATTGCGCCCTTCCTAGCGTTGCAGGTCGGGAACTTCCTGGATTCGCCCGACTCTTCGATAGGTCCTGAGGAGATCACGACACGAAGGGCCGTTCTCGGGGGAAGCCGAAAGGCCACTAAGATAAGAGACGCCCTAGATAAGAGCAGAGATAACGGATCGCGGAGATAAGAGCGGTTTGAAAAGTGCTGTTCGATGTAGACCTCTCCTTCATCCACCTCCGAGTCCGAACGTGACTCTTTTCCCCGTATCAAATGTCCCTCAGGCCACTTACCACTTATCCTTCTGCCACTTATCCGCCTGCCACTTATCTACGTAGGTGCCAAGGGGTTGAAAATAACCGCTGGAGATGGGTCCGTACTGGGTTACCGGGGGAATGAGATCATCAAATGAAGGCTTTTCAAATAACAGTACGAGGTCGGAGGTCTCTCCACTGTTGTGGGATTTTGACTCCTTATAGAAAAATCTTCTTGAAAAGAGATGGTGTGAGGATTCACACTACTTTCCTTACCCATAAAAACAGCAACACTAGTAATTTCTATAAGTAGTCATTCATTCTGTATAAGTATGTTTTCCAAAACGAATGTATCGCCCACGTTAATTCCAAATGTTTGGTTCAGGCCTAGGGCCAAATTAAGGGGGCAAGGGACTGAGCCCAAAATTTCCTCAAAAACGCCAAACATTGTTATTGCTTAGGGCCAGTAAGGTTAAAAACGGAAAACCCCAACCCCCCTACACCTCTCAGCCATTTTTCAACGGATTTTGATGTGGTTGGCGGAATTCTTCATATTTCATCATCCTCTAGGGGGATGAGGTGCCTTTATGCCAATTTGAATTTTTAAAAGTTTCATTCTTGCAGCATGAGTTAACGAGCAAATTGTCAAGAAATCATTTCAACCGATTTGACAGGTTCTCTCTATGGTTATGGGAAATTTTGCGCTGATTCCGAATAAACCAATACATTTCTATGTTTGAGAATTCACACCAAAAACCTATTTCCTAAATTTCTATTTTCCAAATTTGACCCCTTGGAGTGCCTACTCCACAAATTCTGGCCAACGAACTCAGATTTTTTTTTTTTCATTGACTTTTAAAATTTGTTTGGATGTTTTTATAGATAGATTCCAGGGGCGTCTGGAATCACACACACGTACATGCATGCATACGTATATACATACACCCATTATATACATAAATATGAAAAAAGTTAAAGTCCAGGAATCGTTTTGGAATGGTCCGAAACGGATTTCCATAGCGGAATTTTTCTAAATTTCGCATTATAAAAATTTGAAGCCTTTGCCATTGCTGAATTTTCCTCGAAAATTCACTAAGAAAGGAACTGGGAAATTCGAAATTACGAAATGAAAATTATTGATACCTGATCCCCCTAGAGAATTGAAAACAAGAAAAATGCCGCAAACCGCATCAAAATCGGACAAAAATCGTCTGAGAGAAATGGGAAACACGAATTACGTCAGTCCCTTGGCCCCTTGAGGAAAGTAAAACAACGTCGTATAACGTAAAACGTTCAATGAGAAACATAAAACAACGTGTAATACCGTGAAATGGAATAACATAAAATTTCTCTAACGGTTGGTAATTTAGTAATATTTAGTTGTGAATAGTATGAAATTTATTGCACAACATCACTATTGCTATTCTCTGTGTTTCAGGTAAGACGTTAGTCATCCCGTCGAAATGAGGGCCTTTACATACCTATATCCACCGTGAGTGATACACAACTTAAATTTATGTATCACATTCTATGTTATTGATAATATATTTTTTATTACCAAATAAGATCGAGTATTTCAGGGTGGCGAGAGTTACCCACAAATTGACATTGAACAAACATTAAGTAATATTATGTTGAAATATAATATTACCTGTTGAAATGTATCCATATGAATAATTCGTTAGGTATATAATACGAGTAGGTAGGTATTGGACAGCCTAAAAAACGCATTTGATTTCTCCTAGGTGAATGGAAATTCAATCCTTTTGTTTGGAGAAGTGAGATTTGTCGGGAATAATAACTAACCAATTCAATGCAGTGCAAATAAATTAATAAAATCAAATAGTATGGAAGAGATTCAAGCGGTGATGCAAGAATGAACTTTTTCAATCGTTGAAAATTGGAGGACTCATCTCATTCAGAAATGTTAATGACTCTCATCTCTTATTCTTTTAAGCACTTATTTCAACTAGCTGCCGTGCTTTTGTCAGAGAAGAATACATTCATTCAGATATTTTATTACATTTTTTCCATCATCTCCATGAAAAATAACAATAAACACTACATTCGACAATTTTCACAATGAACTAAGTAACAACTTTCAGTGAGTAATGAATCCCCCTCCTTCCAAACCACGTTACAATTCAATATAAGTTGTAAACACTGCTAGTGTATACGTGAGGACTTATACACTAGCAGTGTTTGCTGGAAGAATACTGTCCTTCCAAGTATTGATCGAATTGGTATTACTACTTTATCCTAACCGTCTCTAAAAATGTACCTATTACTTCTGCTTCCGTGTCTGCAAGGCAGCGGGAGCTTTGTTTTCTCTTTCGAAATGCATTTTTTCCTGTGTGCTCCAAAATCGGAATTTCCATTCGCATTTTGCGTTCCTGGGCCTCCTGAACAAATTTGGTTTCGTGTCTGTCTGTCGGTTTGTTTGTCTGTCCGTCTATCTGCCTGTTCGTCTGTCTGACAGTTTGTTTGTATGTCTGTCTGTCCGTCTGTCTCCACATTTCCTTGCCACAGCCATAACATTCACAATATCGATCAAATTATCAGGGATTGTGCGGGTTAGTATGAATTTCATCGCCTTCAGACTATTGGTAGCATGAGCGCATGAGCATACGTGAATTTCCTGAAATCCGGTTATATCAGTTCCTAATCGACATATTCCGCTCAAAATTGGAGCGTAGTTAAGGGCTGACTCCAAGAGAAACAACTATGAATTTCGTGAAGATTGGATCAGTTGGAATTCAGTCAAGTTGAAATTCGTTGTCATAGGTGGAGCTCCAGAACTACTCGACCAATTTCAGTGACATTTACAGGGATTAAGCGAGTTAGACCCTAGAGGGTCCCTTATGAATTTCATCGCCATCTGACCACTAGTAGCGTGTGCGCATTCGCAAAAGTGAATTTCCTGAAACTACGATTTCCCAGTTCCTTAATCGACCGATTTCGCTCAAATTCGGTGTAAGGGCTACCATTACCTTCTAATTTCGACAAGATCTTATCAGTAATACCTACAGCGCAAGCGCACTTTTGAATTGTGTTTCATAGCCATAACCCCAGAACAACTCGACTAATTGCGGTGAAATTTTCAGAGATTGTACGTGGTAGCCTTTAAACAGTCCCCTAGGAATTTTGTCGCCATCGGACCACTAGTAGCTTGTGCGCATAGGCAAACGTGAATTTTCTGAAACTACGATATCTATACGTTCTCTCCCGATTTCCCTCAAACTCGGAGGGTAGAAGGGTGCTGACTCAAGAAGGCCTATGAATTTATTGATGTTGGATTAGTAATAACTACTGCGCAAGCGCAAAATTTAAATTTGTTTCCATAGTTATAACTCTGGAACTATTCTACGCTGAAACGTTCACTAACTGATTCTGTACGTCCATGTGACAAAAGAGTTGAAGCTATTCTGCCCACCCAACTAGATAGACGTTTTTCATCCGAACAGGATAAATAAGTTGTGAAACCCACCCTCACATTTTGATGTTCTATGACCTGTATGAAGTTTATAAAAGCTGTTTTTGTATGTATGTCATGTTTCCAATCAGGCCCAAACTAGAGAAACACCGTTTTTTCCTGCGAATTTTGGCCTTTGCGTGCGGATAAATGGTGGGTTCAAATCTTTTTTGCTCCCTTGCTTTGTATTGCCTCAAAATAACGATTTTTTAATTCTATCTTCATAGAATGACAAACCGGTCATTTCTAGTTTTCTTAAAATTTTATGGTGACATACTGTGAAGGCCACGAGGAAGCTCCTGTACAATGTCCTTGTCAGTGCATTTTTCTCTCGCGTTCCATCCTCTCCGTCTCTTCCGCGTTAAGACTATCCTTTTAATTTTTTTGATTCGGACCCTTCGGTACCCTCGGCAAATGGAGACTACGGCCCGCGTGTCGATGACAGGGCTTATCCCTTATCTGGAGGGCCGATGGAGGACAGAAAGATGTCGCTTAAGGGCACAAAAGGGGACTTGACCCTTCGGCCGCCGCCCTCCCGCAGAGAATCCTATCAAAGTGCCTTCTCTTCCATCTGTTATGCTGTGCCATGGATACAGAGTTTCCACTCAGACCGCATCTACTAACCCCTCGTGATTAATGGATGGCAGAAAACTTGGTGCTCATTCATAAATGAATGGGTTTGCCCCGATAAGGATTCCACCGTCGATTTCGCGGAGCTCCAAAAGTGCCTCAACTTGTGATGTGTGTTCTAACACGCCGAAGGGCAACAAGCGTAATGTGGAGATAATCCAAGTTATTTATTCACAGGTCCTATAATGACCTGCTATCTATAATTTCCTCTCTCTATAATAACTTTCCGGTTCAATGTAGGAACTATGAACTGCTGAAAATGGTCTGAATGGAGAGCTGGTCGTGATTAAAAACTGAAGCCAATTGTTCAGTGTTTCTCTGTTTAAAAAAATATGTAGGATCTCCTAATAAAACTACCACTCATGCAGCACGGGTTGATGAACAAATTCCCAATGAATAATTTTAACGATTTGGTGGGTGATTCTCATAGGAAATTCCACGCTGATTCGCTGACATGAGATTGGCGAACTGGCCATGAAGATGCTTCTGTGCCATGCTCTTGGCAGTGTATTTTTCAATAATGCAGATTGATTCACTGAAGAAGTAACTTAATTTAAGTGATAAGACGTGGAACTTGATCATACAACGAATCTCACAACCAATAACTCAATCCGAAGGCTCCGCACAGGATAAGGAACAACCTGAGATTCGTTGAGGTTGCCAGGTACAAACTAACTCCATTCAATAGGTCACGATCAACCCCCATCTAACTTTTAACCAGGAAATGATGACCCCGCATTATTTCGCCATCATAACCATGAGAAGCTTACGCCTTAATCCTCCTGTCTTTCTACATGATCGACCGAAAATTAAAGGGTGGGGGTGAATGTAATTACTGTTTTTGCTCTTTTGACCCTATCAGATCCTCAGATCCCACTCGGAAGGGGGATGAAGAGGGGGAAATTAAACCCAGTTTAGCTACTAATGGCTTTCCAAGGAGTAGGGGAGCGTAGAAGGGTTGGTCTGGTTATGTCCTACCATCCTCCCCTCTGCACCATCAATAAAAAAAAGTTGAAAACAACGTTTTTACGAGAAAAAAATGAAGAAAAAATCTGAAGTAAACCGAGAGAAAAAAGAACATGTGGTGGAGGGAGAAAACCATTAGGAAAATTGATGTAGGGTTAATTGCTAAATTGGCTGTGCTATCTGTTCATATTTCATAAAAAATTTGTTGTGGGTTATTTTTCTTAACCATGAATTAATGTAGTAGGGAAATTAGCAAGAGAATTTCGGTGGAAGGATCAAGATATAAAGTTATGAATGCACCGAGGAGGTCATTCAAATTGGAGTGTTATTGATTAATCATGTTGCAACTAGAATACCTACTTACTAGTTGCAACAGTGATACAGGTATCACCGTATCACCCTGCTTTCTATCGATCATCACCGCATATACAATGGTCAACAGAGATCCTCCCAATACGAAAATTATTTGTTATTTGCAAATAAACTATATTTTTGTTGGTTTGAAAAAGAAAAAAAAAGTATACCTACTTAATGTTAATGAGTAATAGATTTATCAAATGTGGAGGGTTAGCTACGCAATACCGTATACGCAGCTTGGACGCAATATAAGAATAGGTATACAATTATCGTTAACATATGCGTACAAGTCCGAATTTGAATAATTTTCGGTACACTTACATTTTTGGTGATCAGGTGAATGTTGCTATTTTGTGTCTGTGTAGTGGAGGACAATTTCCTAAGTTTCAAAAACTGTAGGTACCTACCTGCCTAGCCTCGTCCTGGGCTGCTCGGTAAATTGGCAATCGTCTGACCTAATCAGTGAATTCTTAACTTCGTTCTTGCATCCATGTCTCAATCAGTAGGTATGGATGCTCGAGGAAGTGTGGTTCCTCACGGAACTGTGGCTATGGCTATGACAAAGCCGACAGGTCAAGATAGTCGAGGTAAAGAATATAATCCATAACTCAGGCTATTATTAATTTAAACGTAAGGAAATTAAAAGAGAGGAAAATTGTGTACTGAACTACTTCTAAGATGAAAACATTCCCGGTTCTCCTTCTGAAAAAATCCTATGTATGTACCTATGCTTAGGTATTTATTTTCTATGGGCCTCTTCATGAGACCTATTGTATCAGAGCTCATATTACTTCAATGATGAACTTTAGAGGGTGGCAACATAGCTAAGAAGCTAGATGAGCGTGATGTGAATAAGGAGGAAACAAGAATATCATTTTGATTTATTATTTTCAATAATGAACCTTTGGACTCGAGCACGAAAAAAAAAAAAAAAAAATTAACCCCCCTCAAAATTTGAGGTTTCACGTTTCAAGGTATGTAGAATCCAAAAATCGAATTAAAAAAAATCTCTAAGAGGTAGAAAATAGGGGATGACATTTTCAAAACGCCCTAGCTCGAAAATTTCAAAAAGGAAGGTATATTTTTTCCATCGATTTAAAATAGAACACAATTTTTTAGAGTCGAATGAGACCTTGCGGAGCGTTTTAGGACCAACCGTTCGCTCCCTGTAAGGACTTAAGGGTTGAACGAAAAAAAGAGCAGAAACACGACTGTGAATCACAAAACCTAACATTGACAACTCGAAGTCCACACTATATGATTTATATAGTTCATAGAATGTTTGATTCTCCTCTTAAATCCCCACTTCTATGTACGCTTTTATGTACATAGAATGATTGATTCTCCCCTTAAATCCCTACTTCTATGTTCGCGAAATGTGTATAAGAGGAAAATTTTCGAATGGATCCTAAAGATAGGTGTGGTGGAGGCAGAACGGATAATTTATAGCATGTATCATAGGGCAGTGGTGTATAGGTATATGTAGGTGGTGAACGTTGTTTTGATTTCATAAAAAAAATAATTATGTACATCATTATTTAGTAAGTTCTATTAAGCTATAATTTAATTTCGTTATCGCTATATGTCTGGCAAAACTCTTGGGAGGCCCTACAGGCTTTGGCCTATGCCTCTAAATAATGTTGTTGTTTTTATTTCTAAGTTTTAAGTAAATATTGTATATAGAACAATGTACAACCTAAATGAAATAAATAAATAATCACAATTCTTCCCGAGTAGGCAAAATTTCCGTTCAAATATCAGCTGTTCAAATGCAACTTTCTTTCGATTCCACCGAACCAAGTTTGCTGTTTACTTTCATAAGCTTCCTTAGTTACTGAATTTCATTAAGAAATAATAATAATAATAATAGTTGTATAATTATTATACAACTCTCCGTTATAATAATAATTACAAGAAGGTACCTACTCATTGTCGCCAAGAGAAGATTGTGAACCTCACGGTAGGTGGGTACTTTATGTCAATAGGATCTTTGTAGATGGGTGATCTATACAGAAAATAAACCGTTGTGTAATAATTTGCAGCGTTTTCGTTTGGAAACACTCTTCATTTTCGGAGTCACTGGTTTATTTCTCATCACTGGTCCATCCATCAAGAACATCAAGAATATCATTTAGTTTTAAAAATCATTCTACCTACCTCTTGACCAATTTATATGTCTAGTTTTTGAAATCTTCGAAAAAAATGAAGCAATTGCTATTGTTCCAAAATGTTTGGTACCTATGTAAATTTTTGAAAATTTTCTCAATGGGAAATAGTTTCAAGGTATCTAAAACGATACCTGAAGTTTATCAGTACACAGTTTTCTTGTTCACGGTTGTACCTCACCATTTCAAAATTACTATAAGTACCTTTTCCTACTCTTACCTTTATATGTCTGTTTATTCTTTGATAGTTGGTGACCTGATGCCTTACAGTCACTTACCAAAGTTGCCGCTGCGCTGTGAATCAGTGTTCCGAGTTTTGTTGTAGTTGTAATTTTAGTAAAGTTTTTGAATCGCAGACAAAGCGCGTTCAATGATCTTGTCAAGGCATGAAAAGTGTTTCTCTTATCACGAGCAATTCGCGGTTGCTAAAACCCGGAGGCGCTATCGGTAGGCTGTTATCTTCAAATAACAGCTGCTTGTCATTGAAGGGTTGTTTATCAAGCACTTACGTCCAGCCTAGCGAGCAACCTGATACTTCACCGTTTGTCGAGGATTTACCGCTATTAATGCGTGGGAGGCGCTTCTGTACCGACACTCGAATTCACCTTGTAATGCGTTGAGACATTGACTACCTATCTGCCCTTCACCATCGACTAGATGGTTCTCATTCATATTAAAAAAAACTCATTAAATTTAGGGTGAACTGTAAAAATCAAGTTTCATTTTATTCATTCATTTATTTAACACGAGCAAGCCCATTAAACAGAGTAATAAAAAAAGAAAAACAATGGCGGAACAAAACACGATAAAGAAAACAAAAAAATAAATAGGTACTCTTCTATGTATAAAGCTAGTAAGCATAATATAATGTAAATGAGATGGTTGTGGCAGCAGAAAATATGAAACAGTTGAGAGTACGAAAGAAAAACAAAAAATTGAACAGATGAAATAATTATGAGAACCTATGGATGACGAGGTAATCAATGACTTAAGTGAGTGTAACGAATGAGAAAAAAAATCAAAATTAGGATGAACTTCCAGGAAAAGATTGGCTGAACGTTGAATCCTACTAAGTGGACTGCAGATAATTTGCAACCATTTCAACATATTTCAAAAGGAACCTCGCAAGTCCCTCACTTGCTCCGAAGGGTAAAGGGGAAGTATTGCAATCGGCCTGGAGAAAATATTCTGGAACTCTAAGGGCAGTTTTTATCCAAAATGGAACCATCTATCAGCTTAAGATGCGTTCTAGTTCAGATAGATGGTCATGAATGTATGTGAGCGTGTACGAGCGCCCTTTCTACTATTCACCCTTTTAATTTTTAAAATTTATTTATTAGATTCCCCTGAGTCTTCGATGGGGCACATTATATTTCTTAATGAGAGTGTGAGTATTAACTTGGCCGTTGACCTTAACACACGATTGGTCCTTAACTTACTTGCAAGGTAAAAATCCGTTTTAGAGGATCTTTTCTTACATTCACAAGGGAACGTCGCGTCGTTTTAACACTTTTCCGAGGTTTTCGTTTCAACACTTTTCCTAAATGACTTTACGAATTTTGATGAAATTCTTATAATTTACTATTTTGCTTCCTCACCCAAGGTAGGGAAGCCTTATTTCTTGCACGTATTCAAACAATTTAATCCCTCCAAATTTAAAATTTTCACAGGATACTATTGGTCCGACGGCGATGAAATTCAAAAACTCATGAGATCGATTCCCCGGGTTTTTTCCAGCAAAAAATGTCTGAAATTTTTTTTAAATATAAGGTAGGCAGGTATTTAAGGTTTTCAAGTTTTCCCTATTTTAAGATTTTGCATTATTTTTCGTCAATTAGGTGCAAAAATCGCGTTTGAATGCCAAAAAACTTGGGGTTTCTTGAGGAAATAAAATAAAAATTAACTAGTTACGCTACTATTTACGCTGAATTGATTGGTGATACTTCTTGGTCCAAAGGTCTTTCTTTTTTGATTCCGCTGAAAATAGCCCAACATCGATTCTAGCCATTTTCCGGCAACAAAAATTATAGAACACTGGAAAAAAAGGTAAACACGGGCAATAGATAGCAGAATTACCGGAGCGCGCGCGACCAAAAACTGGTTTGAAAATGAAACCCAGTCGAGTGAGTCGCTGCGTCGGGCGGCGGCACGTAGGACACATCGTTCAGTTTACCTAGTTTGAAATCAGCTGGTCGCTCGGTCGCGCACTTTGGTCGTCCACGTAGGACAAGGTGATACCCGTCATCTCCAGGACGATACCGGGCCGGCCGTTATTAGCAGAAAAATACTCAAATTGAAAGGGAAAATATGTGTGAGGCTTCGTAACAGAATTGATTGATGAGGATCATTGGGTGAAATTTCATTGCAGATCACACTCTGGTGATGTGACACAAGTAGGTCGACCGATCACATCCATCATTCGGTCAATACACTAACCATCGGTATTGTATTTTGAATAAGCGTCGAGATTTCGATCATCAGGGGGTTTGGTAGTAGGCTCTTGTGATTCACTTCGGTTAGCGGTTAGGTAGGTACTTTTCAAAATAATCTACGGGTTTCCCATAGTGAATGGCCGTGCAGCAGATTCGATAATCGCGGAGAGAAGGTACTTCCGACTCAAACAACCCTCATTGGCTATCCATGAATTATGCATGAAACGTTGCAGGAATTGGTGAGGTGAAAATTTTGGACATTTTGGCAATGTAATGAGGGAATTTGTAAGGGGGGTTCGTGGTTGGCATCCTAATTGACACCTCTATCCTGTCGATAGCCTCGTTGGAGTCACTACCGCGACTCATCAAAGTATGAATACGAGTAGATTTTTAGGATGTCTCTCAGCAGCAAGGCAAGACGTTCTATGTATCCGTTCTACGTCCGAAAAACTGGGAATGGCGTCATTTTGGTCCCTGGAAACGTGTCCAGTCATGTCGATGATGAGAAGACGGAAGTTATGTAGGGTCTTTCGCCTTGAAATATGAAGGGAATCATCGAGGATCTCAAAATGGCATCAACTATTTGCGTCGTGGTTGCCAGAGTGGCACCTGGTGTTGGGTATCGTTTATCGTAAATTTTGTCATGCTGCCCAGTTATAATGGGCTGGAATTAAGCACAAACAGACCGGAAAAAAACTTGTACAAATATCCGAGAGGTTGCGCCACTATCGGGGGTAGGTAATTCAGGGGTGAATTTGGGCCCCTGGTTGCGGAGCCAAAAATGATCCAAAATTAAAAAGAGAAAACGGTGGTGTTCAGGTCAGATACGGAACCGAAATTTTTTGTTTTTTGAAATTTAATGCAGTTTGGAGAATATATGAAATTTTTCATTTTTCCACATTTTGAAGGCTTATCGAAATTTGGTGTTGGGCATAACATAGGCATAACTCTCACGAATCCGAGGCCACTTCGAAAATCGAAATTCGACCAAATTTTGCCCATCATCATTGGATATAGGCCAAGGCGTAACAAACGCACCATTCATTCTCTTTCCATTCGTTATTTATAGGGAAGTCCCTTGCAATGCATCCATTAGTAAGCAATGTATATTCAAAGTAATTATTCAAGGACGAAAATGACCAAACACAGAAACATAAGGGTTGTTCAAATAATTGTAGTAATCGACCCTTCAGAAGTATCAGACCATCGGACGTCCCTCCAGATAAGGGTTAAGCCCTGTCATCGACACTCGGGCCGTTGTCTCCATTCAGAGAGGACTTCGTGGAAATGGTTTGGGGGGGGGGGGGGGGGGGGGGGGGGGGGGGGGGGGGGGGCAAACTGCTTTCCCCACCCCCGGCTGTCATTCCGCTCTATTTACCTCCCCTACACTCCCCACACTGGCATTCCCCTGTACCCCCTCTTCCACTCCTTTTCGTGCTGATACCGCCAAGAAGACGGTCTTAACTGAAAAATACGGGTCACTGAGCAAACGCCCCCATCTCGCTCTACAACGCACACCAACGGCGCCCTCATCGCACACTAACGGCACCTTACGTTCTCTACCACACGTTAAAAACCCGTTTTCCCCGACCCGCCGCTAATAAAAAGTAAACTTCCACTGAGTCCCGTTTCATTAAAAACTCTTTATCGGCTCGACAACACCGTTACCTTCATTAAATTAGTTAACAGAACCAATTAGGTACCTACCTCCCAAGTTACGGCTCCTCTCTAATTTCTCTATAACTTCAAAATACATACAAACCATCGTTTTCTTTTCTACTTGCCCTACTTGAGAAAACTCTTCCCTAGGTTGAAAATAAAGATTTAAAAATATAACGCACGACGGAGGACATGATATTGGATCATAGGAAACTAAGAAAAATAAGGGGGTTTCACACTACTTTTCCTACTCGTATGGACCGGAAAGTGGCTCTTCTGTGGGGTTTCTCCGGCTAATATTCGTAATTGGCCATCGGAGTATTATTCTGGAAATGTGGGGCATTACTTAAATCATCAATTGCACCTATAAAAAGAGTACCTAAGTCATATGAATTTCATAAAAATCACCAGGTTCATTTCGGGTAGAATGTCAAACAACGACGTTGTTCTTGCACAGATATTCTCTTTCCAAGGAGCAATTTTGATGAAGGTGGAGGAGAGGACGAAGCTTTCTGGAAAGCGCTCCTTGGAAGGAGATTGAAAGAGCATATCTGTGCACCGCCTCGTCAATAAACAAAACCAAATTTTTTCAGAAAGATTTCATAATATAACGTAAACACGCTGCAAATTATTACACAACGGTTTATTATTTTCTGTATAGAAAAGCCCATCTACAAAGATCCTATTGACATAAAATCATTGACTCCTCTTGGCGACATTGAGGAGGTACCTTCTTGTAATTTTATTATTATTATCGGAGAGTTGTATCATTCATTCTTAAGACCCAAAAACAGTGAGAATTAGAAACCAATAATGTGGAGAAACTTTGAAATCTCCTCCTTGATGGGAAAAACAATAGATTATGGTGATTATGTCTAGCGGCTTTTGGAGCCACTCGGCTGATCTGAGAGCTCCATTTTCGACTCAGCTGATCTGAGAGCTCCATTTTCGACTCAACTGATCTGAGAGCTCCATTTTCGACTTCGATGGTAACTAAGGAAAGTGCCGCGTACGGCGTACGGCGGATGGATTTTTTTTATTCGATTTTTGGATTCTACGTATCTTGAAACGTAAAACCTCAAATTTGGAGGAGGTTTGAAATTTTTTTTTCTTGCTCGATTCCAAAGGTTCATTATTGAAAATAATAAACCAAAATGCGATTGAAAATTTTGGTCTGGTAGGGAGAAAATGATTGTTCACCACACGAAGGTGAAAACAAAGCAGTACCTAGTAGACACAAAAGACAAAATAGACTCGGAAGCAATGTCCAAAACAAACGTACAAAACGATTGACCTCACCTACCGGTTCAATGCATAGATAGACACCTAGAAGGGGGCTTTGAAGGGCATTTTGTTTTGTTTTTTACAATAACTGACTACGTGTTGCTTCAATCGATGACAATTTCGGAATTAAAGGGTGGACTACATATTTTTCAATAATCCACGGAGTTGAGAAAATTTGGAGAATAACGAATTGTTTTTCAAGATTTCCAAAACAGAGGTAGGAGTCAGAATTTGGCACACACCCTCCAACATATCGCACGTTGAGATCAACAGTGGGGCAACTCAAAATCGAGCCAGTCTCTCTTGTCGCCAGCTGTTTTTTAATTTTGATTTTCCCTCTGTAATTGATCTCAACCATAATTTGGAATCGTTTACCGCAATATGAAGCTATTTTGATAGTTGAAGGTGAAGTACAGTTTTTCCTTGACAACTCAAGTGGGGAAAAGCTCAACTTTGAGTTGTCCCACAATTGATCTCAACGATATATGTTATGTATGATTTTGTCGTATGTAAATTGAATTGAAATAGTTCCTCTTGAAAATGGTTGGGACCTCGAAGAATATTACTCAATCGGTCTGGTATGCAAGGTAAAATGTATTTACGTTCACTTTTTCAAAGTAATTTTCTCGACATTTTCCGAAAACAATTTAAATCCTCACTAAAGGGTTAACAGTGTATCTCCCGATGAAATATTCAATTCAAATCGAGGAGAAATAAACTTTCGCTTATCCTCTTGATAAATTTATCTCAACCTCCCAAACGACCGTTGAGCAAGCAATAAACGTGTAAGACAAGCCCCTGAAAAGGCGGAAGAACCGTTAAAGTTAAAACGGGTCATCAGACTTAAGCTACCCCCACCCTCACCCACCACCCCTACTTTTTTCATCGCCGTAACAAATGCCGTTTTAATCCCGAATTCGAGACCATTTATACCCCCCTCCCGTCCCGGCATTCACAAACGACCTCTCAACCTTTTTCCCTCGACGCTTTATTACCGAAACCCAGTTTTCATTGGTGAGAAAATATTTCATTTCGCTTAAATAATGATGAATAAATATTTTCAAAGAACGATGAAGAAGGGGAATGGGGGTGTTATTAATGCTTTAGAGTTTCACTGAAGGCGAATGGTTGGGGGGTGGGGATCTTGCAATGAGGAAAAGGGACCTTCTAAAACCCCTCTGGAATGTCTTTTTTCTGGAAATTAGAAAGGAAACGGCCCCCCATAATTGAAGAGGTGTTGGAGAGTCTTGGAATTGAACTTATAAATCGTCAGCTTCACCCAGTGCTGAGCTTTCGTTTTCCAACGCATGAAACTGAACCAGAAAAATATGTCTCCCTTTCAGCTAACGTCGGAATCAAAGTTCGTTAGAGGTCATATCTCTAGTTTAATTTTGCTTAGATCTTGTAGGTATGGGAGGCGCACAGTGAGACGAATGACCGATTTAGGTACCTATGGAGTCTAGTGGGTGAATAACTATAACAACCTACACTGTTGACAAGATAGATTCTGCTTCCTCACTACCGAAGTTAGGAAGCTATGTACCTATCCGTGCGAGGAATTCAGAAAATATTGTGTCCTCAAAAAGAAAAGGGAGAATCAGGTATCATCAATTTAAAAAAAAAAGTTTTCTGGAAGATAATGACTCAACAGAAACAATAATGAAGTCGTAAGGCAAAAATAGTGTCTCTGTAATTTTAGATAATTTATTGAAATATTTATTATTGTTATATATGGCGGGAATGTGATGATGAAAAGGGTAATGTCTGTCTTTGGTCAAATCGGTCCATGATGCCACCCGAAAGAAACACAAAGCCCATTACTGTGTTTGGGCTCCTGATTAGTGCGAATAGAATTCATTTTTAATAATCATTTGAATTATTCCTATTTTCATTGCTCTCAATACGATCTCAGCGCATTATTTTTCAGTTCAGTTCTTTTATTGTGACGTAGGAAGGCGTTTCTCAAGAGCCTTCAAAATTCCTCCTGTTATTCAAACAGCTGAGACCGTACCTACAAGTTTTCTCCACACTAGAACGATAAACTATTTTTTTTCTCTGTATTGACAGTGTTATTTTATTCCAAATAACAATACAAGGCAGAAAAAAAGATTTTCTCGTGCACCATAATTCCCCGTTTCCACTTGCTTTTTGTGTTCCAGAGCTTTCTGCACAATTTGGGTACCGTGTATGTCAGTCGGTCTGGTGGTCTGGAGTCAATTTCTTGTCCCAGGCAAAACTATATGAAGTTAAGGTCTGAATTTGATGAAATTTTCAGGAATTGTGTGAGCCCGACGAGAATCCCGTCATCGGACTATCAGTAGTGTGAGCTCATGCAAAACGTGAATTTCCTGAATTTCCTCAGTTCCTAATCGAACTGTTTCGCTCAAATTTAGAGAGTAGTTTGGGGCTGACTCCAAGACAGTAACCTATGAATTTCGTCACGATTGAATTTGTGATAGCTACTGCGCAAGCGCAAACATGAAATTTATTGTCATAGGGATATTCACAGAACTACTTACTAGACCGATTTCACTTAAATGTTCAGTAGGTAACTGATTCTATAAGTCCATGTTACCAAACTGAGGAAGCTATACTTACTGCCCACCCAACTTGTCAGGCGTTTTTGATAGTAATTATTATGTTTCATTGCGGGTGGTTCTGACATGAACATCTCATCATCTAGACAGTGCCTAATTGATAAGTGACTGCATGAACCTACCGTCACTTCACCACCTCCTCAAGCTCCTCATAAAATACCCTTTTGGGATCGGATTATTATGTGTTTTTCATTGATTTGAAAATATTACCCTTGTTTTTCCTCAAGGAACCCCTTGAGGAACTCAACTCTCACGCAGCTGACAAGTGTCCTCTCAACTGGTACCTACTTATTTTTCGTAGGTCATCATAAATTTATTGATGGCACCTATTTGGTATTTAAAAGTACTTCACTGAAATTATAAATTGCGTTCTATCGATAATAAATCGAGGTTAAGCAATCTTCAAGCCAAAACGGAATAACTCAGCCCATTCGGATCTATTCGTAATCCATCCGACTAGGTAATTTAAGTGGACAAAAATCTGTTACAACTGTGGGAAACGTTTGAAAAAATTAGACATCTGAATACTTCACGAAGCTGGGAGAAACAGATGTGTACAGATTATAAATATATAGCATATCCCAACCAAATTCAGTTTTTTAACGATCAAATTTAGTTTTTATCCAATCATATTTAAGGTATTTCAAGCTCTCATGGGTTAGAATTACATTGAATATGATAGGGGAAAAAATTAATTTATTGAATTAGATAGGGAAACAATTAAATGATTAAATTTTGTCGGAAAAAAATCAAATTTGATTCGGAAAAATCTAAATTTGTGATGATAAAAAAGGTGATGTTGATTTTGCCAGAACATTTTAACAAAATGGACGAGAGGAAATGTGAGGTGAGAGTTGGTGTTAGAACCACCTTGTAAATTGGTAACAAATCATGATGGTGTTCGCAAAAGAAAAGTTTAATAAGCGGATTAGGCACTTCCCTTTCTCGTATTTAGGACAGACGGCTAGTGTTGCTGTTGGATTAGAAAGCAGCATTGTTGTTCACTAGAGAACTGGCAGCTACCGTAAAGGCCGTATCACTCGAACTTTTCTTGAGCTTTCTCTCGGCTTTTTCCTGCTCTTTCCTATTCAAGAACGTAGAGGGGAAGAAGGGCGTTTTTTCACAAGGTCAACTTATCAGTTGTGGGTCTTCAAGGACCGATTCCCCCTAAAACGAAGCTCCTAAAACGTCAAACGGGTCAGATGGACCCAATGACGATCGGGACAGGAATGGAACTCAACCGTTAACCTCATAATTTCGTCAGAAATATACCTTCATGTCGAAAAGAAGGGAAACAAGCTCAGGGATAAATAGTGTCGAATCCAGACTCCCCTAAACTGATGTTGGTATGTACCTTGGTTCGGAAAAAAAATCACAAAAACATAAGATTTATTAGGTTGCGCCTGCCCAATAGCTGTAAATGATCCAGTTTTGACGGAATTCCAACGCAGACGTCATTGTGTCACCCCCAATTACCCTTTGAATTTGAACTAAATCGGTCCATTTAACTGAGAAACCGTTGTTGTTCGCGAAATTCTCGTTTGTGATCGGTACCGACGAAGGAATTGATAGGGGACCGCCTAGGGTCTAACTCGCACAACCTCTGAGAATTTCATTGAAATTGGCCGAGTAGTTCCGGACGTCTATGACAACAAATTTCAAGTTTGCTCCTACAAGTTTTCATTACTGATTCAATTGTGTCGATATTGATCGGTACTCGTCTTGGAACCTGCCCCCAACTGCCCTCCTGATTGGAGCGAAATCGGTCAAATAGGAACTGAAGAGCCATAGTTTCAGGTACATAATTGACGTTGCGCATGCTCACGCGTTGCTGCTGATCCAATGACGATGAAATAGATTCTATACCGTTTAAAGGCTAATCCTTACAATCCCTTGAAATTCAGACTGACTGACATACCGACACACAGACGAGGGTAAGAAAGCTCTGAAACGAAAAAATTGAGTGGAAATATCAATTTAGGAGAACATTATTTCTTTTTACCTACCTTTGGAATCAAAGAAAATCACAAAAAACAATATTTATAATAAGTTAGCGCTTGCTGATCCAGTTGTGACGAAATTAATGGGGCAATCGTCTTATAGCTAGCTCCCAACCAGTGGCGTAGCGTGAGGGGTGAGGGGGGGTCCGCCTCGGGCCTCGGGCCATAGGGGGGCCTTACAAATGCACATTTTACAAAATGTGTTTATTGAGCTGCCCATGTTCAAGGTAAAATCCTACCTTTCCACCTACTTGAATTCCACCTACTTTTGCGTGATTTTGTTTATTTTATATGGTACTACTGCTTGGCAAGGTTGAGCTGGGTCCCCGGGGGCTCTCCTGGGAAGCCAACCTCTAGGGGCATTTGTGTATTTTGAAAAGAGAGGCGCCATGTTTAGTTACTGGATACCTATTTGCCTACCGAATGGAAAATAACATTTGAGAACTTTCTTCTAAATTGTGCGGCCCTTTAGCTATAGAAGCCCACAGTGGCCAGTGGGGCACACTTGATTACCAGGTTTAGCCCCACCATGAAAATAAGGGGCCCCTTAGCTCCGACAGTGGTGGGAGGTGGAGGCTCCCCTGGTCCCTGGGGTTGGCACCTAGCAGTATAATACAGGGTGGTATAATAGTATAATAATAAGGTGGAGAACCTTCGAGGAACTAATATCCAACAAAAAGTGTCTTGTAGAGTTTTTTAAAGCCTAATTTTCGCGAGTTTTTTCAAATTTTAGATTTTTTCCGTGTTTTCGACTTTACGCCATTAAAATAATCACAACTCCCTCAGTTCATTGTTTAAAATCGAGAATAAGGATCCCATCAAAAAGTACATTAAATTTGCTATCCCTCTACTGCATTATAAAATTTTTTACAGTAGATCTAGCGGAATTGGAATAAAGTAAGTTTCAACAAATTTTCAAAATAACAATTTTTTTCCAACGGCAGATGTCTCCAATAAAATAAATAAATCCCAGTGCGTGTTACGGGAAAAACTTTCTCAGAGTTTCATCTTTTCAATGGTGTGGTTATTTTTAATTTCGATGTAGAAATTATGGGATATCAAGTTTAACTGTCAAATTTGAAATCGCGATAGGTAATAGTAGGTGAGATGTGCATTTTATTGACAAATTTGAAGTCGTTATAGGAAGGTAGGTGAATTGTGAGTTGTGAATTGCATTGACGAATTTGAAGTCGCGATAGGTAGGTTGAGAGGTGAATTGTGAGCTGTGAATTTCATTCATTATTTTATTTGGTGATAGGTTGACATATTTTTGGCCTCTTCCCGGGCGAAGAATTCACGATAGGTTAATCGTGAATTTTATAGACGAATTTGAAATTGCGATAGGTAATAGTAGGTACTGTGATATTATTGCAACTCCCTAAACAGTTGTTAGAAGACGCGTTCTTAGTTACCGTGATATAAGTTCACGAATCATTCGTTCCTTGTTTCTGATTCTTTCTGACACAGTCCCAACTACCCCATGAATTTGATCCTAAATAGGTCCATTAGGAACTGAGAAGCCGTAGTTGCCGCATGAAATTAATATGGGACCCCAAAAAATGCAGACTGCCAGTTGGTATAGTTTTGCGTGGGGCCAGAAATAAATGTACCACAGACAGACGGACAGGAAGATTCCCGTTCAAAGATCAGCAGATCAATTTAATGCAACTTTTTTCAGAATCGAGTTTCTCGTTTATTTTTATAAGCCCCCTTATTACGTTATGAAGGACCTGCTACTTCTGGTTAGTAATAATTACAGGTAGGCTCACACTGTACCTGTTGAGATCGGAACCCGTAAATTTCGCCTATTTCCCT
>JAEMON010000005.1:24196987-24219826 GCA_030264115.1 Lygus lineolaris
AATCGCCAGGTGCTCAAAACATAACTACTGGACGTAACAGTACCCAAGAATAAATTACTGTGACCTTGCGATATAATTTAAAATAACGGCAGGTACTTACCTACTATTTAGGTACTGATAGGAACTTTGCAGATGAGTGATCTATTATCTGTGCACATGGAAGAAGGAGTTCTTCTTCTTCCATTCCTCCAGGAGTTCCTCCTTCCATCATCTGTGCAGGAAATAATAAACCTTTGTGTAATAGCAAAATGTTGTAATAGCAAAATGTCCGTCTTTTTTGAAATTTGAAAATATACATGTAGGTACATTATGGAACTCCAAGAACAGTCGATTACTCAAAACAACATGCAGAAACAGCAGGTATGGGAACATAAATATAAGGACATCTTTTGACTTAAGCAACAATAATTCGAGTAGGTATATCTACGTAGAAAGGACAAAATTGGCTGCCAACTGCCGTTTTGGTCTGGAATCTTCATAAATACTTCATGCTCTAAATATTTTGTTGCATGGATGCATTTATACCAATAGGATCCTTGAGGACGGGCGATCTATTGTAAATCGTTGTGTAATAATTTGCAGCATTTTACATAATTATTTCAAAAAGTGTGATGATTTTGATTGTGAATTCAATTTATCAGGTCGTCTAATAAATACCTACATACCTTTCTAGTATTGTAATATGACGTATGGTAGTATTTTACTTTTAAATGGGTTCTTGTAAAGTTTACTGGCAAGAAGATGTAATTCGAGGAGTCTCGTTCTGCGGTGTAATTTGATTTCAATTGCTACTCCTGGAAAACGGGTCGGCGACTGCTCTTAAAATTCTCGTCTCCCCGACGGAGCGCGCAGTTAAGCGGTTATGATGGTCGCAGTGTAAACTTTCCTGCATCATCCAGCCCTCCACCGCTATAACTGCACTCTTCCTCCTCTATAACTGCGCTCCTCCTCCTCTATTGCTACGAGCTCCCTCCACCCTAACTACGCCGAGCCCCGTCGTCAGTAGTGTTGAAATCGAGGGTTGTCTGGCACCGATAGGATCGTAATGAACGCTGAGTAACACCCACACACTGACCAGGGCGAATCCGATATGACTCCCTCAGCCCAGAGCCTTCCTCGTGCAGTCGAGGAGTTTCCGGTGGCGAGGACGAGCAAATCGTCAACGAGACGACTGGTCGACGCGAGATGGCATAGCCTACTGTCTATCACCTCATCTATCATCTATCACCCCATCAATCTCTCATTACTCCTACCTCCCCACACACTGCGAATCACCAGCCTTGATAGTCACATAAACAGCGCTGTAAACTCGAAGCTTCAGCATAAATTAAGGACAGTCTTTCCATTGGATTGTATAGCTTTCCCCAACCAAATTCAACGTTGTTGTTTCTAATGCAACATTTTTCCATCCAACATTGGTATTTTCTATAATTTATTTCTGATGCGCAATACCTCAGCACACATGTCACGTCAGATTTTGTTGTTTAGCAAATAATTTTCCATATTATTTGATTTCACAAAAAAAGATACCCTTTGGAAATGGAAAAGATACAAGAAAACCTTTGGAATAGCTAACAGAAAAGAATAGCCAACAGAACCATCAATTTCAGCGTGAAAATAACGTTTTTAAATACATTTTTCATCAAATTTACGTTTTTCTTGTGAGTTTTGGGTAGCTGGCCGTTCATGTGCAGTCATGACGGAATGCACTTCGTGTGCAGCTTGATTCGATTGGTATTGTTGTTGTAGTTATCCAACCCAACTTGCGCGAAATTTTGCACGGTACCGGCTTTCAAGTCAGGTGTCCCTAATTAATTGATGTTGTGGCGTAAAGTAGTTTATTTTCCATGTATAAAGTGATTTTATTTCCGCGATTTTTCTGGAGATCGCCGAGTGGGGTAGGAGAACCGAGGTGAGCTTTAGAGGTAAGAGGAAGGGGCAACCTGCCTGCGTCGACCGTCTGCGCAGTGGAGACGTTAACAAGTTCTCACACTTCCCATTTCCTTCTATCACCTGTCAAATGTCAATTCATTGTCAGTGACGGTCCGGCAAGTGGCTGTGATGCTCTGAGCTGAGTCTCCGATCTGACTCTGTTGATGCCTACTGATTGAAGGCGGTAATATTAATTTTCTCGTTTACAAGACGCTGGCTGACAATCCGAGTTCATCTTCTTTTCTTGTGATCGATAAGTAGGACATGCCTTCTACTCGGACATGCCTTCTACTCGGACATGACTTCTACCAGACAAACTGTGAAAAGGGCTATGGATCTGTCCAATATAGAATTGAAGAATGCTAATGGGGTTATTTGAGGATATTTACATCGAATTGGAAATTATCTCAACTCATTGCCCAAATGGGACCCTTGATCGTCTTTGCCTCGTACTCCGGGAGATGGTAGAGTACTCTGATGCAAAACTGAAAACCCGCTTCGAAATTGAGAAAGATCTACAAAATATGGAAAATATTGTGACGTCTTATAAAACGAAATTAAAGGAATCTGTCTAGGACTCATACAGGTTAGAGGATGAGTGGATAGAAAAGAAGAATGTAATGTTAAAAGAAATATTCACATTAAAAGAAAGTATCAGGGAAATAAGTAAAAGACCCCGTATGTACTCTGTTGAGGTCCAAACTTGAGGCTGGTTCGGAATATGAAATATTGCCTAAGGAAATCCAAAACGTAACCACGTCTGATTATAGTGTTCAGGTGAATTTACCTTTCATTCGTGGCTCTAGACTTGCAGTACAGAAGGTCAACGTGCCCGATTCTGAGGTAACATTTAACTTCCTCTACCCAATAACTCTTGTGAACACATCCACACAGACTAAATCTGACAGAAAAAAAGTTTTGTCGTTCAGTGAAGGTGTTTCGCCAAGCCTACATCCAAAGATGATGTCAGCGAGCTTGAAATTCCGGATATACCTCTGCCATTTATAGCTTCAAAAATTATCACCAATTCGAAAGTACAAGACAGATTTCGACATTCAAAAATCAAATCGGCTGTTAAATATTCAAAATCGATGACAACTGAATGGAAGATTACCGATTCCACTGTCAGGAATCCACATGCCATTGCCAAACTTAAAAACTCCCGAGCTTTTGATATTTACAAAATGAATGCAAAAATCGTCAAGAACATATCATTTTCTATATCTTACCTCATGGCTGAACTAATCAACTATTGCCTTATTTCTGGTGTTTTCCCTGACGAACTGAAAGTAGCTTCGGTCATCCCTCTGTTTAAAAAAGGTGACAGGGATGATGTTGACAACCATCGCCCAATCAGCAAGCTTCCTATCATGTCTAAGGTTATCGAACGCCTAATGAAGGAGCAGATCTATGTTTTCTCTTAATCAGATCGTCTCTTCAGCCCATTTCAATTTTGATTCCGAAGTGGATTGTGTACTAGTGATGCAGTCCTCCTGTTATGCGAGCCTGTTCTTAAATGTTTTGAAGCCGGCCATTTTTCAGCAGCCACATTTTTGGATGTCTCTAAAGCTTTTGATTGCTTGAGCCACCCTCTCTTATTGGATAAATTGAGGAATTATAATTTCAATGAGACAGCAATAACTTCGATCCGGAGTTTTTTTTAGCAGACCGCTGTCAAGCTGTGGAACATCTGAATGTTCGGTCGACATTTTCAAAAATTAACAGAGGTATTCCGCAAGGCTCTGTTCTGGGACCCCTAATTTTTTCAATATAATATATATCAATGATCTTCCAAATGCGATCTCTGATGTATGTCGGCAATTCGTTTGAAAATGTGCAATCTGACCATCTCTCGTCCACTGATTCCATTAAAAAATGGTTTAGCTCTAATGAATTTGTTGTTAATGAAAATAAGACTGAAACAATGCATTTTAGTTTGAGGCCGTTATCAAACGATTCTTGTAGTTCCACAATTGTGAAGTTCGTAGGAATACATTTGGATGGAAAGTTGAATTGGAATGCCCACTGTGACAAAATCGCCCAAAAGTTAAACTCTATGGTCTTTATGTTTCGTCAGTTATCACAAAAGCTTAGTAGAGCGGGAAAGATTACTGCCTATTATGGCTGTTTTCACAGTATTATTTCTTATGGAATCATTGTCTGGGGCCACTCCTCGGCTGCGATGGAAATTTTCAAGATTCAGAGAAGAGTGATACGAGTAATTGCAAATTTAAGATACCGAGACGATTGTAGACCCAAATTTTCTGAATTAGGCATTCTCACGCTTCCTTGTATTTTCACGGTATCTCTGTTACATTTTTAGAAATAGAGATGTGTATGAAATCAGAGGAAATAATCATAGTTACACTCTTCGTAATAATAACGACGTGAATATAAAATTCCTTAGATTGTCAAAATCTAGGAATTCAATTAGTTATTGGGGTGTGAAATTCTTCAATCATTTACCCGAAGAAATACAGAAGCTGAAATTTTCCAAATTCAAATTATATTATGTTACTAAATGTTTAAAAAATAATGTTTTTTACTCCTATGACGAATTTTTGAAATGTGATAGTAAATTGTTGTTGAAGTTGCTTCCTAATACACCTTCCTAGTCTTCCTAGCTTCCTAGTCTTTTTTCTTGTTTTTAGTTTATGTAGGTACTTGACGCTGGCAGAGGAATTTTTACATAAGTACTCTGACCATGCAAAATTGACTGTGATGTAATTATATTTACTGTTTTGACTGTGATAATCTAGATCTTATTGTTATGTATTTTTAGTTCAGTGTAATATTATTTAGGAGTGAGTGTAATTTATTGTGTGAATGTGGGTGTGTGTGTGTTTCCTGAGCTGTTTGGCCGGGTCGCTCGGCTGGTCCCGGGCGGCGGCCCCTCTTGGCAGTACTGGCATTTGGACGGTACTTGGCTTTGTATTGCTCTTACTTGAGCGTTTGACCTGGCATCTGGCGGTGGAGGGAGCTGCTGCATTTGCATTGGCTCCTTCCATTGTCAGTTGCCGGGTCCGGGAAGCCGCCATGGTGGTTGGGGTCTGGGGCCGGTCGGGTGGCGCCCGGCCGGCTTGGGGAATCGCGTCGGCACCCTCAGGTCACCTCATGTTTTTTTCCTCCTCACGTTGTCCCAGTAACAATGTATTTTCAATATTCAGTATCTTTTCAATATTCTGAGTCTTGACTGTGTATTATAACTCTTCTGTATGGCAATACCGAAAATAAAATCTATCCATCTATCTAGCTAGTTAGGTATTTAAAATTTTATATGTCACAAATGGCATCCTGGGTAGTTCATTTCGCGACCTGACGAAATGGTTCTAATATTTTTCGAGAGGTCAGTTACGTCGAAATTTGGAATGGCTCCCTCCATAGATGGCTTTTCTCCGTAAATTTTTAGGGTTAAATTATGAAAATTGAGGGTCAGAAATAGCAGAAAACGTGTTTTTTCAGGTTTTTGTGTGAATAGTCACATTATGGTATAAGAATGATCCATAGAAGAGTTTTAAAAATTATATACTGTGCCAAATTGAAAACTCGAACCAACTTTGTTTGTTTAACTACGTGCGAGTAGTCCTCTGAAGGATGTAGAAGGAGATGGAAATTGGCAGGATGAGATGTTGTGTGATGTATAATAAATTCAGAGCTTTCCAACGAGTAGTGAACTATATTTATGGGATGCAAAATGAGGAAGTTATATTTTCCTGGCAACGATTGATTGTACGTGAAAATCATCAGAAAACATTTCGTGACTCGATTTCGTTCCCGAAAAACATAAACTTTTTGCCAGTAAGGTCAAGGCTAAAGCATGTTCCATGCTAATATGTTCCAAAGGTCAGTTTTCTTCCGAATTGGGGATCGATATCTCATTGTTTTCGTACGTTCCTGAGTTTTCAACAGTTTTTACTTTTTTGCCCATAATGTGTGGTAGTGCCGATCGATTTTGTACGCAAAGACTAATGTACTTCGAAAATTCGCTGAATTTAGTTGATAATAATGTGCGGTCGTGAGAATAGTTGAGGATTTGAGACCATTGACCTGACCCTCCCTGTAAGGGCGTTTAGGTTCCGTAATGGAATATCAACACCAAGTCGATGACACGATTATTAGCCTCTATTAGACTAGGTACTGAATCGATAAATTGAATCATCAGCAAGTCCGTTGCACTCGCTCAATGACTCCCTATAATCACCTAACAACTCCCACACGTATCATACCAATTATGAGTTTTTTGGATAAACCACGATTTAGCCATTTTTGACTTTTAATAATTCGACTTTGACTTCTGAGAACACACCAAAATTGCTGCGTTTACTTTGGACTCTTACATATAATTATATAGGTGGACAGCAACCCTAAGCTATTAATTATTTTATTAATAATTGTGCCTACAAAGTGATTGACAACCTCCGGATAAATAATTATGGTTAGGTAGGTAATTACTATATACCTGTAGATGTAATTGGATCTTTGTAGATGGGTGAACCGCACAAAAAATAATTAACTCTTGTGTAATAATTTGCAGAGTTTCACATATTTCAAAAAATTTGTTATCCAATCCACATATTTTCAGTATAATTATTTTAAATATAATAAAAAATCAAAAAATAAACATTTTCGTTACAATACATATTTTTTATCTTTATTATGCATGGAAATCCGATCCCTTGTGGACGAAGAGATAAATATAAGGCAGTCAGCTCAGGTCACAATAGATCTCTCTTGTTCTCAGTCTCTTCGGAAAAAGAAGGCTATTCAATGTCAACTATTTCCTGACGTCATTGTGATATATCATAACTCATTTGAGTCGTATTGGAGACATATCTGGGTCGTGCTTCTACTGTGTGGGCCTCCACTGTAACTTAGAACGCAATTTCGTGCTCCGTCCCTCCCTCCCCAATTTCTCTCAATTACGGAAACGTGGGCCTGAAGTTGCCTTGGAACCGTGGACGACGGAAACTTACGACAATACCACGGCACTTACGACAATGGTCACAGAACTTACGATTGTCGTGGATGAAGGCGACACATTATCTCGCCAAGTCGCTCGTGAATAGGCTCGTCAGGGGGCCTCGTAGGATCCCCCTTCCTCTTGCGGTCTGTGAACTGAATTGTGATCAGTTTCACGAGGTTCAGCTAAATTCAGTATGAATCTCCATAGAATTTATCGAAACCCTGACTCGAATAATTTTTAAAAACGTCCACTTCTAATTGATAAGTAAGTTTAGAATAGATAATAATAACATGGTATTCTGTCCTATTCCACTCAAATTCGAATATTTTAACAAAATGGAAATGCACTTATGGGGACCCCATCAGCATTGGAAGATAATTTTGAATATGAGTTTTATAACAGTGTTGGAGGTTACCCTCCTTCGCCATGATATTAGGCTCCGCATCTTAGTGATTGAGATTACTTCCTTTAATTTAAAATTAAATTTAAAATCTCTCATTGGCTGATGGTGATGTGCCATCTCTATCTTTCGTCAGGTCTGTCCTACCTACCCCGACACCAACAGCATTACTTGTTATAAAGTTTATATTGAGGCCCCAATCACGTTATCAATTACATTATTCTAAGTGGGAACGACTTTGAAACGATTCGATCTTGAAACAGGAGGAACAATAGGGGCACATTTTAGGGGTTTCATTCAGAATTCATTCAAAAGACTTCTTCTTTATCACGACTCTCATCCTGCGGGGCGGAGGGCTGAATATTAAAAGGAAATTAAGATCTGGCGGAGCCAACAGCATCACACACAGGGAACAAGAGATAACGAGAGAAGGTTAGGTAAATGAGAAGAACGAGAGGGAGAAAGTAACCTAACCGGAGCAGGTAAAGGGGTAGTTGGGGGTTGGTCCCTCGCCCAACTCTCTAATGAAGGGGGCAGCGACCGTAAACGGGGAGATAAAGGCCTCCGAACTTGTGCTCCGTTTTCCTGGCTGTGTGGGAAGTCTTGGGCCGTTTTCGAGGGACCGTGAGTCGATGGAAAACCTCCAGGAAATGCTGAGGAAGTCGACCTGGCGAGATTTGAACATACCCGAAACCTCATCACCGGTTCATCACCCCCATTTTATACCGTTTGATGTGGTTTCGGAAGTCTACCTAGATGATTCCGTGTTATCGTGGAATGTCCGGGGAAATGTCCATCGTCCATTACAGAAGTTAATGGGGTGCCTCACGGGAGTTTCCAACACTTCTCGGCAAATAATAATTTATTTTCTATGTTCCTAATTCTTCTTCTTTCTCAGACCTAATAAAACCGTTTTGATATTCCAACCTTCTAGAATGATTCCAACCTGATTCACAGTTTAAAGGATTGGGCGGCGCACGAGGTCTACTAATCCTTCAAGACTGATCTGTCGAGCGGGTTTTGCATAATCTGTGACCTCCTCCCTTGACTTCGTCCTCTCGCTCTACTTATCATTTCATTAGAAGATAAAATTTTGCACGAACAGTTCCTTTGAAATGCAACATGAAAACAATAAATATGGAAAATAGACGTTTCACTCATCAAATTACGTGAACCCCTGAAAGGTCCTTCGGAATTGGTTTATTCCCTTGGAACACACTCAACTATTCTCTTACACGTATTTCACCTTCACCAAATATCTGAGTGAGGTTTATAATTGTGTTATTTAATTTTCAAGTATTTGTTTTGTGTCTTCGAAATAATATCACTAAGACTGTCGTATCGGAGTAAAGTTGAGACAAACATATTATTTTATGAAATAACGGATTATTTTCTTCAAAAAATCAATTTTCCATAAGTCAAAATGAATTTTATGTGTCACCTTACGATTCCGAGTGAAAACCAACGTGGAAAAGAACATTATCTTCAGTTCTTCAGCCTTCAGTGTTGGTTACGTCGTCAAGTCACCCTATTTAAACACCTGATAACCTTGAAAACCTAATGTTTCCACAGTATTGGTTGCGGAGCAAATGGGAAAGTAAAATTTCGAAGAATCCTCAAAATCGGAACTTTTGTAGGAATAATTTGTAGAATCAAATTCTGAAGTTTGTCTCAATTTATCCATAATCACCCTGCATAGTAAAATATAATCTTAAAATGTCGGGAAACTAATAAAAACATTTTGGAGATAAAATACATTGGAAGCTGGTTTCAATAGAGAATAGAGTAACTATCCAGTGAATGTCATCGACATTTTTGGAAATATTATTTTTGGGGTGGAGGGGAACTGAGAAATATTGAAAGGAGTTATATTAAAAAATGGTTAAACAATTTTCAATTTAAACTTTATTTGAATTAGAACGCAGATCAAAATAATGATTAAATTGTATGCATTTCATGATATACCTGCAAATAAAAATATAGGTAACAAATAAATACGCAAATTCAGCCTCGTCTGGTATGTTGAATCTAGAAAATCTGCAACACTCAACTTAATTCAGTAGGTAGTTGCAAGGGCGTATGTGGAGAGAGACATTGCAGCACTAATAACCAAAGGTCCCACGTTTTCACCAACTAGGTAGTGGAAACACTCATGCCTTCGTGATAAATCCCAACGAGAGCGCATAACAGAACAGAACTCTGGTAGTAAATTTCAATTATTCTTCCGAGCCGTTTTGTAGTCTCGCGTATATGAAATCGGAGGGCTGACAGTTTTATCGTCGCTTTCCGCTTATTCCTTCGGCTCTCTTCTGTATTGTTGTATATTTATACCGTTGGTTTCCGTCCTCTAATTTTCTCCCAGAAAAATTATTTATCGTTTATACTCGCTTTCCCGCGCACTTCCATTAATATCACGGTAGGGTTTTCAAATGTATTTTCAATATAATTTCGTATTCTCTCCAGGCAAAGTTTGATTATGTTCCTTGACTCCTTTTCTGATGAAATGTATGAAACATTCACCAAAAATTGTAATGAAGGCCTAGGTCAAGACTGAGTAGTCCATCGGAACTCTGTTGAGTTAATTAGTTCAGATATCAATGAGAATATTCAATAATCTCCAGGAAATATTGAGTTGAACTAAAGGGAAACATTAAAAAAGAAGTGAATGGTTTCAAAATGGTTAGTTGTTTTTATTTATAGATCACTCACCTGAATTGAAAATCATCCTGAACTCCGAAAAAGTTAGTTTTGGAAATAATTTGTTCTGGAAATTGTAGGTAAACCAAAATTGTTCTGTCCGTTGTACGCCACTGACCTAGTTGACGTCCTTTAATTTTCAGCTGGTCTCCCTTTGTTCATACCTGTCATGAGTTATCTGCATAGAACAGTAATATTCGCTTTGTGTAAGGAATAGCGCGCTATAGCGTTATACACAATATTTATTTGCCTATCGTTAAAAAAAATGCAAATCAAATTAGATTCCTCTACAGCCCGAAATTATAGATATAATAAATTATTATATTCTTTGGGGAATGTGAACCAAATCGCAAATAATTAGTACCCAGTGTTGGGCAAACATAATTTTTCTAATTGCAAACAAACATAGGTACCCTCTTACTTCCTCAAATGCCATTCTTCGGTAGGTAAATCCATTGTTTTGTAGCAACTGACCAGGAGATCGCAAACCGATACATTCACGAACACATTTTTTCTCATTTTTTGTCCTTTTGGTTTATTATTTTCAATAATGAACCTTCGGAATCGAGCACGAAAAAAAAAAAAAAAAAAATTAACCCCCCTCAAAGCACTTTCCTTAGTTACCATGTTCCAAAATTAATGAAATTTGGTATACCGGCCCATTCGGGGTCTAGTTGTGCCGCGAAACTTGGCATTACCGCCAGTCTTATCCAAGGGTTAGAAAATAGGGGATGACATTTTCAAAACGCCCTAGCTCGAAAACATCAAATAGGAAGGTATATTTTTTCCATCGATTTAAAATAGAACACAATTTTTAGCGTCGAATGATACCTTGCGGAGCGTTTTAGGACCAACCGTTCGCTCCCTGTAGGGACTCAAGGGTTGAACGACAAAAAGAGCAGAAACACGAGTGTGAATCGCCATTCTTCCCGAGTAGGCAAAATCTCCGTTTAAATATCAGCTGTTCAAATGCTACATTCTTTCGATTCCACCGAACCAAGTTTGTTGTTTACTTTCAGAAGCTTTCTTAGTTACTGAATATCATTAAGAATGAATAATACAACTCTCCGATAATAATAATTACGAGAAGGTACCAGGAGGCATTCATTGTCGCCAAGAGATGATTGTGAACCTCGCGGTAGGTGGGTATTTTATGTCAATAGGATCTTTGTAGATGGGCGATCTATACAGAAAATACAAACCGTTGTGTAATCATTTGCAGCGTTTTCCAAACATTTTTGAAATTCAAAAAATTGAACATTGAAATGTTCACATATTTTTCTAAATTACATTAAGTAGGTACAATAATATATTACAGACTTCTCACCTACAAGAATTATAAAAGTTTGCGCAATCAGTAGGTACGAGTTGAGATGAAGGGAGAGTACCAACTTGCGGTCGAATTTTGAATTCCAAAGCTCTCCGAACTTTGTTTCCTTGTCTGTCTGTCTCTTTGTGGTCAATTCCTTTATATTGGGCAAAACTATACGAGACTATTATTGAATACTATTACCTATTAAAAATGTATATATAAATAAAAAACTCAAAAAGAAGTAAAAAAGATTTATGTCTTTTTTGATGATCAACCTACCAATTACAACATTTTTCCATTTTGAATGTTCTATTATAATTGTTTTAACCTATTAATCATCATGTACTCTTTACCCCTTTTATAATTATGCTGCCATTGTGTTTGGGCTTCGCCCCTACGGTAATATTGAAATAACAAATAAATAAATGAACCAAAAAACAGGGAAAGTGTGAATAATAAAAAATGGGAAGGCCCTGGGATCGAACTCGTAAGTACTATGATACGAAATAATGGTCCGATTTTGCTGACATTTTCAGGGACAGCGCCCTCCTCCCACCGAAATATTCGAGCTCGGAGGGTTAAAGGAAGTTTAAGCAACTGTGTAGGAGAGGGTTAACTTGTGATTACCAACAGTATGAGAGCACCCCTCCAGGATGGTTAACGGAGATCAGAAGTGAAACCATAATGGAGAACTTGCCTGGGTAGGAATTTTGCATTTTGAACCTCAAAATCTGATTCAACGACCTTCGAAACCCCCTGTGCCAATTTTCAGCTTGAAAATATGGCTGGTTTACCCAGAAAATTGGTTCAAAGGAAGTTCGTGACGTCATTTAAGTTCCGAAAAGGGAGGCCGTCAGTTAGGTTCAAATTACAAGACCCATTTTCCGTAACTTTCAGTCGTTGGATACCCCTCATATATCATTTTTTTGTAAAGCGCTTATTATTATCTTCAAAATCACAGAATTAAAAATGAACATGCAAGTTCCCCATTGGAATTTATAATTCAATGACTTACTCAACGTTATCTGCTTTACGAGTGTCGGATTTCAACTGGGTTGAATAACAGTTTGACGTGGATTATTCCGTGCCGTCGCTCCGCTCGTCAGTAAACAATGTCTGTCGATGACTGACCAGCACGTATATCCAGAATATTATGGTAGCTTCGGGCATTTGGGACGAAGGCGTTGTTTCAGGAGGCGGATGAATGAGCGGCGATTTTTCAACGACGAACTTGAATGTAGATATAGTAGGTATGATTAGTGTTGGCACCCAAACAAAATATTCAATTTTTTTTTATCCTTCTAATGATCGGAATTTCATCAACCCTCAAGTTCGTATGGCCCAATTCATAACATTTTGTATTCACCCTGAACGCTCGCTGACGTCTGTTTTGAAACGTGTATGTATGGTTTCGTTTTATATTATTATCCATTTCCTAGAATTTATTTAGGCGATCGCAAAAAATTCCCTTCATTTTTTGGTTCAAGTAACAAAAGTGAAGTTAGAGTTGTAGGATTTTTGGTTGTTGTTGTAGAGTCGGCAGCATGTTCTTTCGTTATTTAGAAATTGACTCTCGTTGAGGACAATAAATTTAAATAGTTTCACACAGTTTGGATCTTGCATCATGGAGGCAAGTAGTCAGGAAACCCAGATTCATCCAGTCTTCTCCCCCTCAAAAACCTCCCCCGTCTCTATTCAGGCTCAATCCATCCTCTTTCCCCACAATTTCCCCTCTTATAGGTACATACTCGAAGTCGAAACATTTTCAAGGGTCCATACCATTCAAATTTGACTAATTTAGAAATAGTCGCCTAGTTTCACATTGTTTGAACACGTGCAGAGGCTTGAAGGCAGAAAACCCTCGGATCTCTCCTCCACCCACCACCTTTGCGTTGAATTGAAAACTATCCAAATAATCAGTGTTCAAGTTAAAATTATCCAGGAATACTCCTCCACATACCTTCATGACTCCACATTATCAAACAATATGCAGACATTGGTGCCAATCGTCATCATAGGGAAACGAAAGAAGAGCGAAGCAAAATGTTAACGTACAGAATGAATGAAGATCATTCGCCCATACTCAGTTGCCCCATTGTTGTCAATATACGTGTAGTAAAGCGTGTACAGAATGTACTGAGAGACTCAATTACAATGATATACATATAAAGATATAGGGAACATAAAGATTTTTCTTCATACATCTAAAACCACTAAGCTCGTTATGTTTTGTTACACTAGCTGCTTTTTGCCCCGTGATTGTCTTTTAATGGATACGAACCAGAATTGAGGTCCAAAATCAGCAAGTGAGCCACATGATTATTTTTTCATACGTACACTGACTGGTACGATACAATAATAATGCCGGAATATGAAGGATAGTTTGGGGATATTATATATTTTCGCACAGATAATATGTGAAGAAAATCAAGCAAGTAATGGAAATTACAATCAAGTAATTTATGCGTTTTGAGTAAAGGTTTTGGTACCCTTCTTCGAGAGAGCCGTTCGCATTTCCCTTGGTGATGCCGAAAGAGATCTTGAAGGCGCACTCCTTTTCAGTAAAATATCGACATCTCCATCAATCGACTTGGGAATTTGGGACTGGATATTATTAAGATGGCACTGATTCCAAAAATGTATCCTACGGAAAAAGGGCAAGGCACATGTGCATGCCCTTTTCCCACCTGCAGCCTCAATCATTATTTCGTAAAGATATGGGGAAACACACTCCCTGAATTTCGTCAACATCCAGAACAATTCCACATTTGTAGCTTCAATAAGGCAGATAGGTACTCTTGCGACTGATCTGCTGCCTACCATGGGGACATTATCATTTATATCAAAACTGATGGTGTTTGGACTTGTCCTCACCTACCACCCTGCACGTGGTATTGGTCAGTCGATATTATCATTGTTATGAAATTGGAGATATCTCAAGAGATGCCTGATGAACCGTAGGAAGCGCTCGGAACACGATAATACACGATGACGGAATCGGAACACCCATTTGAACACACAGTAAGCATCAGGAACAACCTCGTTGGCAATCACAATATTATTGGAGGTCTCCTCCCCTGCATCGCAATTCAAAACACTCAAAACCCCCGTGATCGCTGTGGAGTAGGAAACGCAAACAAGGCTTCCCGGCGCCGAGCATGATTCCCCACTATTAGAACAGGCGGTCCTCCCTATTAGAACAGGCAGTGCCGCTATTAGAACAGCCAGCTGAAACGGCTAATGTGCCGGCAACAGGAATCTAATCCAATGAGTCAAGACCCGATTCCACTCTGTTATCCCCAACTCGTCATGCTAATATGCTAACAGCTTTCATACATCCTGACTTGGATACCAAATCATTTCACTTAATTATCGTAAATTCAGCCATGATTACAGGATGGTTCCTTATAGATTTATTCACATTCGTACCAGTTCTATTTCATTTTTCAACATGGGGAATCAGATCAATCATCAACCTGTGTTGATTCCCACCAGTAATTAATGGAACTTCCATGACGTGCAGGAATTTTCAGAGCAGAGATTGAATGCGTAAACGGAAATCCTTTGATCTATTCGGCCGGTTTGCTTACGATTGGAAGCTGGCCCTGAAAGACCCCTCCGTGAATTCCTTCATGATAAGCATATTAATACCTGTTCAAACCTAAAAAAACTACCTGTAGTTGTTAGTTCGTTCCACAAAATCACAGTCTTCTCAGAAGGCATTCTAGATGGCAGTTGAAAATGAACACTAGCGCGAGTGCTTAGTATCCAATTCAATTGTCTGGAGTACACCTTGGAGTTTTGTGGGTTTATGTATTTACCGAGCTAGTCAGGCAGGCATAACAACCACGCGATATCGACCTTTCCGGAATCGTGACCGGTACCTTCTTGATTTACGTCAGTAACCGATGATAGTCAAGAAGGCCTACCGCATCAGCTCTTCGGTACCACAAAACCTTATCGTCCCTCCCCCAAACCATTAAGATTATACGGCAATAACCATCACAATATAATGGTGGAACTGGTAGTTTCAAACAGTGGCTTACACCATGTAGTTTCGTCGGTTATATTAATTTAGTGAGTTGATCCGATAGGCAGAACAACCACGTGATATCCACCCTTCCTGGCTTGTGACCTGTTCGTTATTTGATTTACCTTTGTAACCTATAGTCAAGAAGGCCGAGGGTTATAGCTTCACTCTCCATCAGAGAGATCGGACATGTCTGTTCCCTCATGTGTGGAATCGTCTGTTCTAGGTTAGCTGGCGCTCGTGACTGTCATGCGGAATGTACTTAGTCTCTTTTGACTGCGAGTAAACTGCAGCCCCTAGTATGTTTGACTAGTTATGAGTTAGTTACCTCTGAGAGTTAAGTAGGTACGTGGAATTTTGTTTTAAGTAGGTACCTATGGTTTGCTTTGTTTATTTTTTTTTTCAATTAGCGAAATTTGAGGTCATTTTGGTTATTATTTCCATGATAAACCTTTATTACATTATGACTAAACATCGTGAAAGAGTGATGTCAAGTCAGGAGGTTTTTCTTGCAATTTCACGTAACAACTTTGAGCAGATCCCTATTTTTGCTCTAATTCTTTCAAACTTTCAGCTTTGGCGGCTCGATTCCCTCAGTTCTGATCCCTAAAAAGATACGATTGTATTGGCTGAATAGAAAAACGCGAGAAAAAAATTTCTTGGAACGCGTAGGCATAAATCAGAAGATTCGATATTTCTCGGACAGGGCCATCTTCGAAGGGGTTTTGGTTCTGGTGCAGCGTGTAAAGAGGTCGTCTCAGCAATGGGCGTATCAAAAGTGGGGCGGCGGATCCGCTGTAGAAGTTGGCCGAGGATTTATGGTATGGCCGGGTGCCAGGCGGTATTGGATTAGAGGGTCGCTTCGGCTTCCATCCACCCCGAATAGTATTCCAGGCGATGTTCCAGCGTCGCGTCGGCAGAACCGATAAAAACTAGAGCTCGAATGCAACTTGAAGGCCCAAATAAGGCTCATACGTCGTATTTACTTGAACGATTCACAATAGAATTCATCACGATTTTTGCAGAAAGCAAAGCTAGGGCCTCTGCATTCCTTTTCCCTTAGTTACATCAAAAGTGACGAATCTAGGAATTTTCAAGTTAGATTGTTGCGATCTTATTGACAATGAATGGGGTTCTACAGCAAATCGGTTTTGCTCCGATTTCCAAAGTTTCTATTTAACAGCTTCATCACCGATGAGCATCGACCCATTACATAGAATATTTCATGTAGGCAGTTTCAAAAAATAGGTTGTACGAAGAACTGAAAAAGTCCGGTGACGCAGTCAAAGACTACAAAATTAAGGGCCGTTTTATCAACTCTCTAGTTAAAACTCCAGATAGCTAGTCACTGATAAACTTCAATCAGAGATTTTGACTACTCCGAGTTTGGAATACAAAACGGCAAGAATTAATGATGAAGACGAGACGTGAAAAATCTTTCTGCTACCTGGAGCGATGAAAAATTAGCACATGGTTGTGGATTTATTTCTTCATGAATCCACTAGTTACTTCAATGAGCATTCGGATTTTCATCCGGAAAATTAGTTAAATTTAATTCGCTTCTATGAGTTGTACACTCGGGTGAGACTGTTGTTGAATCGTAGAGGCATTGTCAGATATGAGGTTGGCACTAGAGGACGGCAGGCCTCGACCGCGGAAACTCAAACTTTAAATTATATTCTCGGCACAGAGGTAAAGCGTTCACTCAATTGAAATTGAACCATTTCATTTTAAATAACTTTTACGTTGCTAACTCGTATTTGATGGCACTGAACGATTTGATTGATTGGTATATTCAATGAGTGAACTAGCTTAAAACCCCCAATATAGGTTTTCAAACCGAATAGATTTTCAGGGAATCGAACTCGTCCTCGAAGTGGATGCATCGATACAACTGTACACCAATATATGAAACAGAAAAAAGATTAGTATGACTAAAACTTTTTTTATTTGCGGTTGTTCGGCTACTCTGCGGATTGAGGGCGCCACAGTCGTCACTACTGGTATATTGGAAGACGAAGCAATTAGTGAGTTGGAGAACGGGCCTTCACTGGTTTTCCTGCACTTGTCCGCGCTGTTATTCGGGCAGTTTCAACGAGAAAACTGCCTCTGGCCCGCATTTTTTTCTCATCATTGTTTTAAATTGAATGTTCGGAGCCGCTGATGGGACACGAGATGGATGCAGTTTGTCCCGGGATGAATCGGGTCGTCCTTCATCCCTTTCGACTAGTTTCATATCGATGGATCGTTTCATTTATTTGTGTTGAGTCTTTTTCATGTACACACACACACAAATGAAGAAAACATTTTTAAACTCCCCAACCGCCGAGAGATGAAATCGAGACTGGAAAATGGAATATAGGATTTCCATGAAACTCTCCTCCTCCCTTTCCTCCCACAAAACCTTTCCACCACCCCTCAGCTGCTTATAACTTTGGAATATCTGACATTTTGGAACCATAGGGGAATAGAATGCCTAAAATTATCATGGTGTGTATTCTTATGGCCATTAGAAGATTTTGAAAAAGTTCAAGATTGTGAATGATAATATCACTTAATCTTTAACTTTTTCAACCCATTCAATTGTTTAATCACTTTGAAAAATCAGTTAAAGTAATAAAAATAAAAGTAATCAATTAAAGTAATAAAAAAATTTAATTAAAGTAGGTAATCAATTAAAGTAATCAATTTTTTAACCACTTTAAAATTCAACCTTTATCAATTTTTTTTATCACTTAATCTTAAACTTTTTCGACCTCTACAATTTTTCCAGTAGCAATACTATCTATTCAATTTGTATTGCTACTGAACAAATTGATGATCACAACGATTTTTTGGGAAATCACATGAGAGTTCCACGAGAGTGTTTTAATTATTTGATTGCCAGTATTTCACTACTGGGAGGCAATTTTAACTTCGACCTCTGGAAACACTCTTTCAAGTCTCTAACTGTGTTATTGTGACTGGCCATCTGGTGGAATTCTAGAATCTTCCTCGTAGCGAATGAAACCACGGTGACGTCACTAACTCTTGGAAATGGGATATCTTCCCAGGTGGTAGAACGTAGTCCGCCTCTCCTGAATTACCTATTATATTGAGCAGGAGTTTGGGCTGTAAAATGTGCAATTCGTTCCAACGTTACCTGGCTGTGAGAAGAACCGGAAGTTCGTACTATCAGGAGAGGAACCGTTTGGCATGTAGCTCGCGCACTGTCTGCTGGGTCATCAGTCCATATGATGACAATCAAGTCCGGTGAGCATCCTGAGCACGGAGAGAATCAGACAACTTGTTCAGAATAGAATTTTCTTTTTTCATTGGTCAAGTCATACGTCTCCCAGGAGGAGCCCGACAATCCAGTTCGGTCCGTCACACAGTGTTACGAAACGCGATTTCCCGATCAAAAGTTTGAGTATCTCGATTCTAATAGGAAATTTTGCGCTGATTCCAATTGCTGGAAGGTATCAAACCCAAAACCGTTCATTTGGAGTCATCGGAAGAGCTCTCAGACTGCACTGTGCATAATCTGCTTACGTAAGTTCTTATCATCTGAAAATGTATGCGTTTAATCCTTTTCTTCTACTATTTAATAGTAGAAGAAAAGGATTAAACGCATACATTTTTAGATGATAAGAACTTGAGTAAGCTTGTTTCGGTTGAGTTGTGTAAATATTGCTCCACTGAGGTGTGTTTGAATTCATTCTCTTGGAGGACCTGATCGCATTATTCAACACGTCAAACCTCACTGGGGAATCATAGCCTTTAGGAATGTATCTGGGTTAGATTTTGCGTGGAGATATCCTCGAAGGGCAAGTCCAAGGGTCGAGATCTATAACGGAGCCTCAGGCTGATTTGAATGGAAAGAAAGTTACCTGATACAAGGCAAGACCAGTATTTTCCCCGTGGTTCGCCTTTTACGAGCGATGACGTGCGTTGTTATTGTGCCGAGTTTTATTACACCAGATATCGTTGGTTGGGTTGTGTAATTAGGTACCTACCTACATTGGTTCTACCAGGTATACTTGGTAACTATTAGGAACAAATAATCGAGCCTTAGGGTTTTATAAAAACTGTTAAAATAAGCAAAATGAATGTACACTAAGGTCACATGAATCACTACTTATAGATGATGGTGGAATTGCTAGTGTCAAGTTAGCCTCAGTTGAAACAGGATATACTAGCACACTTATTTTGAGAAAAGAGAGGAGTTATGGAAGAAGAGGACTTGTTAATCTGGGGAGGGCGGTTGGTTATTCCGGCCAACGTGAGACCCTACGAACTTCATGCACTCCACGAAGGTCACACAGGAATCAATATTCTGATGATGGATTGGATTGACCATTTTCCGTTCAGGAGAGTATATTTTTGGAGTCTTCTGGTAGGTAGGTATGTAGGTACATGTCTGTGTTCTCCGCCACTTTCTTCAGCCTGTCAAGTTTCATTAAGGATATGGGGCTCATCCCATTCTCATCAAATTGTTCATGTGCATCATGATTTCGCTCTGTTCTGTGTTGTGAATAGTTTTCATTTCTTCTTCTACCTTTCACTTCTTCTGGTAAATCTCTCATTCTAAGCTTCATCTTCTTCATTTATGTTATCAAAGTGTGAAGAGTGTTGAATTTTTAGATTCAGAGGAAGCCAGGTATTTATTGAAAAGAAGGGCTTATGCATATAGTTGGAAAAAATGATTAGTTTTAAGGAGAAAACTGTGAGAAAGACATGATTTTATGCACATGGCCTGAAATAATTACAAATTAATTGTCTTATCTTCAATAAGTACCTGGCTTCATCTGAATCTGAAAATTCAACACTCTATACACTTTGATAATATAACAAAGACTTACCAGAAGAAGTGAAAGGAAGGAAAAGAAATGAAAACTAATCACAACGTAGAATGGAGCGAAATTGTGATGCATATGAACAATTTTGATGAGAATGGGATGAGCTCCATCTTTAATGAAACTTGACAGGCTGAAGAAAGGAATCAGTAGTATGATAAATACTGCACGGATCAGGTTTATTGGCCGAATGTGGATAAGGGCAAAGAGCCACACAAAGGGATGTTCATCTTGTCAAGCAACGCGGCAAGTTGAAATGGAAAGTGCTGTCATACTCGAGGACGGGGTAACATCAGAACGAGGGAGTAGGGTCCAAAGCAGTAGGGAAAAGCATGGTCCCTGATGGTCATAAAAATGGCTGAATTTCTTTCCAAAGGATAGGACCACTACCGATGAAACAATTAAGCATTTGAGAGAGGTTTTCGCTCGATTTGGTCTGCCAAGATGCCTCGTTTTGGACGATGGGTCACAATTTATGTCAAGAGAGTTTAAGGAATTTTTTGAGGCAAACCACATTAAGGAATTAAGTACAAACAAACAAACTTAGTGGAGAAATTCTATCAGGGAGAATACCAACTGTGAGAAGGGTTTTTGAAGGAGGAAGCTGGGAGAAAGGAAGCAGAAAACGACTGAGAGAGTAGAAGAATGGAAAAGAGGATGTTGGAGGAAAATGAAATATATTCGAAGAGGTAGTGGTGCATCACCATTCCATAGCATCACTCTTACAATATGGACGGATTTGTTCTTAGCGAGGCTGGTGTGGCGAGAGATCGCACGACTAAGACCACTTGCATGAGGACGATATGGAGGAGGACCTGAACCAGCATGGCATTTGGAGGAGGAGGAGCTACTATGAAGAGATGAAGAATTGGAAGTCTATTGTTGAGAAAGGCCTGGTTCTCAATGGACCCTATCGCCGGTTAAGCAAGTAAGTAAGGACCACCTGAGGGGAACATGTAGTTGACAAAATCTATCAGGCAGCCGTCAGTCGCCCTGAAAATCAAGCAGAGGGATTGGACGTTCAATGTGTGTATGTAACAATGGCCATACCCATAAAAGTCGATTTCCGTTAAGGGAAACGTGTACTTGCGATTTCCATCACGTACCCTCGAATGGACACATCGCGTTAGCTGGCCTGGTAAATGTAGCTTTTATATGCTTTCTGATACCTACATTGTCCCATCCGTTAGTGTTTCCAACTAACAACCTTTTCATTATAATACACCCTCTATTAAGTCTCGTTATTAGTACAGGTAATTCAATTCTAACCACTGCGTGGTACTGAGAATCGTTAGTAATGTAATGTTAATAAAACCCCTAGCAGGATAAAAGGTACGCAGTACAATCAGTGAAATCCGAATATGTTTTGGTACCGAGATTACCGAAGGTAACCGAGAAAGTGAAATTGTTTGCCCTCCAGGACGCAAATTTCCACTTGTATTTTATGTTTGGACTTTTCTGAACTACTTTCGGTTCCGTGGCTCTCTGGGTATGTATGTGTGTCCTTGCGACATGTAGGGCTACTTCTACAGTACTCATCCGACTTCGCTGAAATTTTCTCATTTCTAGGCAAACGTGGAAAGAAATGGGTATGTTATTGGCATGACGAAACCCTAAACAACTGCTCCCGAGCAACTTAGGTACGGTTTTGCAGTAAGAATCCCATCAAAGAGAAACTCACGGTTCACAGAAAAGAAAGCAGAAGGCGAGGCTCAAAGGGGTGCGAATTCCTATAATATTCGTATTTTTAACAACTCCATGGAGGGCAGAACAGATCTCATTGGCCAGAACTGTATGAGGCAAGGAATGGGGGGATTCGTTGAGTTAGAAAGAGAAGATTGAGGGTTAAGGTACACAAACTTCGTGTCACTTGGGAACCAGCGGCCCCTCAAGTTATGACGGTTTCCGGACGAAACTTCTTCGAGCTCTCCCGGATGGCATCCAACTTGGCGAAAGGACTCCCTCCAACTCCCTGAGAACAACCGGCTTTTCTGGGGTCTGTTCTGACCCCTCTCCCCTCCCTCTCGCACTCCCTCTTCTACTCACCCCTCTTGGCAAAGTTCGAAATATCGGGTCCGAAATGTAATATTAAACCCTTGTCCAGTATTCAACGGGGTCCCGAAGGACGTGGGAGGAGGTGGTCTCGAAAATTCCTTTATTCCGGTAAACCGCTGGAATAATTTAATTCAATTTGCCTGTCACCTGGGTATTACCAGGCTCTACCTGCCAAATATCGTAGGTAGCAACAACTGCCACACTGGGAGAAATTCCCTGCAATACTGGAGGAAATTATACAGGCGCTGTCCATCGAATTCCTACATTTCCTTTTTCACCGTAAAAAAAACATTACCTATACAATTAAAAATTGTAACCACTGATCCATCTGAAAAAACAAAATTAAGTTAATTTATCCATATGGCTAATTCGGCGTGATTGTTCTGCGAAAAGCTGGATAACGAATAAAAACATTTGTTTTTTTCTTTTCGTCTCTCTTTCTTTATTCGTAATTCGATACTCTCGAAAACACTGGTTTCTGCGCTATGGATTTATCCCGTCAATTATTATTATTCTAAAATAAATAGGTAAATAATAGGACAGTCGGTTCAAAAGGTTTGCAAATAATAATTTTTTAATGGTTTTCATCCATTGAAACGCAAATTTTGGTTTATT
>JAEMON010000005.1:24233348-24252988 GCA_030264115.1 Lygus lineolaris
CCCCCCCCCCCCCCCCTCACTTCTCCCTTCGTGCTGTGCAGGACCTTCTCCCGATTAATCATCAAAAGCGTAGAGTAATCAATCTCGTCTAAAATAATTTACTCCCTAACCCGTCAGTCAACTTTCCAAGGAGTCGATAAGTTGATTGAATTGAACCCCGTTGCCCCCTTTTCACGACTTGCTATCGAGAAATCCGTAACCACCGAAACTTCTAAAGTTGACTTGAAATCGATAGGTCTACACCTGAAGGCTTCAACGTAACCCTTTTGTGAAATTGAATTTAGCCTATGAGAAAATGGGGAATCTTTGATGGATTGGAGACATCCTGTTTTGGAGTAACTAGATTACTCCAAACTTTTTATATTGCAAACAATATTATTGTAATCTTTTTTTTACGGCATATATATATATATAATTGTATTAGAACTCATATTATGTTCTTCATGAACTGGAGGAGATATCAACATGACCGGGAAGTGAAAGAGATGTACATAGAATAATTATTCATATTTCGTTACGGACGCTACATGAATAGTTATGGTGTAAACTCGACTCCAAAGAGTCTTTACTGACGATATTCAATCAATGCAATTCGTTTCTTGTGATTAGCCAGCTCACAACATACTGATTGTTACAAGATTTTTTTGGTGTATACCGGCCCCATTTAGGGTCTAGTAGTTGTGTCCCGAATCTTGACGTTACCGCCAGTCTTCTCCAAGGGGTAGGAAATAGGGGATGAAATTTTCAAAACTTCCTAGCTCGAAAACTTCAAACAGGAAGGTATTGTTTTTCCATCGATTTCAAATAGATCACAATGGGGTACTTGATGGATTGGAATTTTATATTTTGAACCGCGAAATCTGATTCAGCGCCCATAAAATCCCCCTGGTACCAATTTTAAGCTCAAAATCACGGCCTTCTGTTAGGTTCAAATTACAAGACCCATTTTCGGCTCTTTCACATTATGAAATAAATAAAAAATAACCGTCCAAGTTCCCCATTTTTAGCATCGAATGAGACCTCGCGAAGCATTTTAGGACCAACAGTTCGCTGTTAAACAAGGTTGAAAGAAAAAAACAGAAACACGAGTGAGAATCGCGAATCTTTTTGAGTAGGCCAAATCCCGTTGAAGATCAGCTGATCGGATGCAATTGTTTCCCGTTTTCACCTATTGTTTACTTTAGTAAACTTGCTTAGTTACTCAATAACGTTATGAAACACCTACGACAACTCTCGTATAGTAATAATTATTATTACAGGTAAGTATGTATGTACTCATTGTACCTACTCGTCATATTGTGAACCTCGCGTAATAATTACGGTAGGTACTTACTGTATACAAATAGGATCTTCACGCAGATGAACAAGCTATACCTACAGTAAATAATAAACCGTTGTGTAATAAATTGCAGCGGTTCATGAAAATAATGGTAATAACATTGACACACTCTTAACTCATGTTGGATTGCAGTAAGTATATTCTATGATATTACAATGTGAAATGACGCAAATAAAATCGATTATGTACTTCTGTGGCCATGTCCAAGTCCAGATTATGTACTTGACAACCACAACAGTTCTTCTTCTTCTTCCTTCTGTTTCCAGTTTCAAATGAAACGGGAGGGGAGGGAGTTGTAGAATTCAAGTTTTCTTCTTCATTGTGATTCAGTGGATGTAGACTCTCCAAATGCACCACTATCAAGGGTGGGAAGCTTTCTGCCGTTTATGAGAAGTTGATCGCCAACCAGTACAGCATTCCCATTTTTCCTTCACTGGAACATCTTGGGTAGAAGAGTTTCCCCCGTTTCCCTCGTTTCTAAGTCATAAAACGACGTATTTGTTGTATTGCGTTTACGTTTGTATATAAATAATGTTACGTATTACCTTCGTTTTGCAGAACGGAAGATTTATATGTATGAGGTCTTTATGTATTACATAAACGATTACATAAACGGTTTCGTATTCTTCAAAGGTCACAGTTGAATTGTGCCTCGAAGATACTCATCACTTGCACTATTGGCACACATACATGATTTCATTATCGACAATAAATAAACCAAAATGAGGAAACAAAAATTTATTTTCACCTATCATTTTACTTCTTACTCAATTAAGAATGTCTCATTTGAGCGTACTAAGCTTTCTTGTTGGCCGGTTGTGCTTACTTTAATCCGTTTGCGAACCACCTGTTTTGAATTCTAATTGTTCGGTAGCTTTTTTCACCTGCCCTACATTTAACTATTATCAAAGCCGCACTGATTATTATCGTTATCAACTTGGACGAGAACTTGCCAGTACAACAAGAAACCGTACCTATCGAATTAAGTGCAAGCATCTCAATGTACATCTGATAGGTAGGTACTGATAAGCTCACTTTTCGGATTTTGAATATACTATTGCAAATATATTTAAAAAGTCCCATTCATGCAGCATGAGCTAATGAGCGAATTTTCAAAGAATCATTTTAACCAATTTGGTGGCTGATTCTTATAGGAAATTTCACGCTGATTCCGAATATACCATATGTGTTTAAAATGGCGATTTACACAAAAACTTCGAAAAACGCGTTTTTTAGCGATTTTTACTCAAAATTTCTCTAAATGAAAATGTGTTAAATTTCAGGAATCGTTTTAGAATGGTCTCAAACGGATTTCCATGGAGGAAATTTTCACAAATTTTCATTATTTAAAAGTTTAAGCCTTTGCAATAGCTTCATTTTCTTCGAAAATACGCTAAAACCCTTAAGTGAATTTATCAATACCTACCGGCCACCCAAGCAAGGTGGCAATTACAGGGCGCAATCAGCAGGGAAACATCCGATATAATCCAGTTTACAAACCTACAACGACAAGTTGTGTGATTTATCTTTACAAACATTCCCTTCGAGGAAACACTACAAGTCTGTTTAGGCCTGATATGAGTTGCCAGGATATCGATCGTGTTTCCATCCCCTCGGCCATCGATGTAGGTCAAGACTTTGGACTGGTCTTCAGTGCCACTTGGACGACGCGTCTTATTTGCTGCCGTCTGGCATAATTTCGTTGTGGGAGGAACCCTTCAGCATCCCATTTCTTTATCTGTCTGCTCTTGCAGTCTTTTTGCCTCTTTATCTGTCACGTCCCTGAATTTACTACGTGGGTTATACAGATCTTCATAAGACAAACTACGAGAGTTACAGGCAATACTTTATCGTTTTCAAACTTTATCCATCAGGAGACAGTCTTTTGCTATATATGATTAGCACGGATATCACTTCTTTCACGATACTTATAATACGGTTGCCTAACAAGAAGGTTACAGGTATCTCCCTTCGAGGAAAGAGGCCATAACATCGCTATAGATAATTGGATACCTACATAAATTAGAACTAATTACCAGACCGAATTCAGTCTGAATACTATATTAATCAGTGATTAACTTGGCAGACGTTTTTTTCATTAGGTTACCAGAACCGGAGTGGAAGAGTTGTCTATTAACATTGATTAAAACGATCTGTGATGTTTTTTTTGTGAAGCGTCTAGTGAATTAACAGCAGTTCAGGTATTTTTCCGGCAATTTTTTTCTTTTTTTTTAGTGATTTATTTGTGATTTTTGAGGTTCTTTTTTGTATCGTCTTATAATTTTTCCCTGATTTTTGAGGTTCCTTTAAGTATCCAACTACTGTTGTTTTGGTATTCTTGGGGAAATCGTTTGGATGGACGTCCACTAAGTCAATTTGGTATTTTTGTTACCAAACTATGTATAGGTCATGTCCATACATGTCATAGGATGGATACGTATAAACCAAACGCCAAATCCCTTGATATACGGTTTTCGGCTTCCAGACGAATAATGACAGGGTGATAATTGAATGCACACTTGTGTCTGCGAAATGCGGTGTAATTATATAGCTTATTGTTGGCGTGCACGATCCGCTGGTCGCGTGTTCGAGTGGGTTCGTGAGGCCATTTGGACGTTGGCTCCACTTGATTGACACGGAGTGGGCATGTCAGTTACTCATGGAGGGTATCAGCCGAATGCACAATATCATTATTTATCGACCTTTCGAAAGAGTCGCCAAACAGGAAACGTCTGCAAGTTGGCTGACCAGTATACTGCTGTGCAGAGAAGTTTTTGGGAAATTGAGCTTTTGCGTTTTGTTCCATGAAAATACCAAGTTGGGCCGAAAATATGGTTTCTTTTCGCAAAAAAAAAAAAAAAAAATCATATTTTCGACCAAAATAAAAAAACTGCTTTTTCTCTTTGCACGGCAGTATGGCTTCTCACTTATTATTCAATGGAAATATTTCATGTGGAATTGATTAGCTGGTTGAAAAAAGATTACTAAGAAAATTTATTTTCATACCTGATGTACACATTCAGCTGATTTGAAAGCTTGATTTTTGATTCAGCGGAACTGAGCTCAATTATCGATTCAGCTGATCTAGGGGTGGGGGCTCATATTCTGACTCAGCTGATTAAGCTCAATTTTTGGCTCATCTGATTGTAGGAATTGATTATTTCAGTTTTGAAGATCGACGCAATACAGAACTATTTCGTCAACATTGATCGGGAATGTGGTCCACTGAAATATTCACCTTCGTCGCCGAGCTTTCGGTAAATTTATTACCTTCTTCAGAGCTCGAAGGAAATACTACACCTCCGTCTTCATTCATTTGAAAACCAGGTTTGTAAGTATCTCTAAAACACTAATACCAGTGAATTGACAATGAAATAAACTTTAAAAATACCAGGCTATCAAAACTTAATGAATGGAAAAAAACGTCTGCCAAGTCGGGTGGGCAGTATAGCTTCCTCACTTTTCTAACATGGACGTAAAAAAACAGTTAGTGAACATTTCATTGGAATTGGTAGAATAGTTTCAGAGTTGGGAGCATGCCTACGACAATAACTTTCAAATCTGCGCATGCGCAGTAGCCATCACTTATCCGATTGTGGCAAAATTCATAGGTAACTCAAAGGTCTTGGAGTCAGATCTCAACTACCCTCCGAAATTGAGTGAAATCCGTTCATTGGGAAATAAGAAATCATAGTTTCAGGAAATTCACATTTGCGCGTGCGCACACTCTACTAATGGTCCTATGGCTAGTAAATTAATTTGGAACTGAACAATCTCTGAAAAGTTCACCAGAATTGGTCGAGTAGTTCCGGAGTTATGGCTGTGAAACTCATTCCAAAATTGCGCATGCGCAGTAGGTATTACTGATAGAATCGTGTTGCAATTAGAAGGTAATTGTCAATCTCCAACTATCTTCCAAATTTGAGCGAAATCGGTCCGTTAGGAACAGAGAAATCGTAGTTTCAGGGGATTCACGTTTGCGCATGTGCACACGCTAATAGTGGCCCAATGGCGATGAAATTCATAGGGGACAATCTATGGTCTAACTCCCGTAATCCCTGAAAATTTCACCGAAATTGGTAGAGTAGTTCCGGAGATAAGCCTATGACATCGAATTTCAAGTTTGCGCTTGCGCAGTACCTATTGCTGATCCAATCGTGACGAAATTCGTAGGTCATTGTCTTGACGTCAGTCGACAACTACCCTGAAAATTTGAGCGGAATAGGTCAATTACGAGCAAAGATACAGAGGTTACAGAAACTTCACGTTTGCGCATGCGCTCACGCTATTAGAGGTCCGATGACGATGAAATTGATAGGGGACCGTCACGGGGCTAACCCGTACAATCCCTGAAAATTTCATCAAATTCGGACCACATCTTCATATAGTTTTGCCTGGGACAAGGAATTGACCACAGACCGACAGACAGACGGACAGACAAACAGACAGACAGACAGACACGGAACCAAAATTGTTCAGAAAGCTCTGAAACGTGAGAAGCAAGTGGGAATTTTGATTTTGGAGGACAAAAAAATTTTTTTTTCTTTCATTGACATAGTTTATTTGGAAAACAAAATTTACAACCTTTCGTCAGTAGCTGCCCTGAATGCCGACCATATGCAGGTTCCTCCTGTTAGGACTCGAGTTGTCATCCACTCCAGGATGAACATAGGGTATAGCCTGCTTGTATCAGATCCCTTGCTCATCTGTCATACCACACACCACGCCAGGTAATAGTGGCGCCAATTACCTTTATCTGACCCAGCTGTACATTGGCTCGTTCAGCTGCTGCCTGCAACAGTGTGTCTGTTTTATTGTCGGATTTTTGCGTCATTGATGTCTGCAAGTGATCTCCGTCCTGAGCCAGAAACTACCGAGACGTCAATGATGAAGGCTCCTCTTGGTGATATCACCAGGAGGTCTGGTCTGTATCCTTGTTCCTCAAAATTGAAATGAGGCTCAAGTCACCCCCTGCGACGTGCATATCCATCCAATAGATTTAGGGCAGAGTTATGCCGGGCACATCTGGGTCTTCTCACAGAGGCGCAGACTTGGAGCACATGCGCAGCTGTCTCAGCTGTTTGGCAACCCGCTTGGCAAAAGTGTTGATTCCCAGAGCGCCTGCCTGTCGTCGTTCTCACCGCTGTTGGTAAAGAGCCAGAATGGATCTTCACCATGCCCAGTGATCTCCATCCCTGCAAGTTGGTTGAAGGGTTGCTGATCCATGCAGTGCTGGCTTTGTTGTCCCGTGATTTCGCCAAATCTATTCCGTCGGTGGTTTCGTGGAGGCGTTTTGCCCTGGCAATTCGACGATCGAGTCGAGATGTTAGGGTCAGATGTTGCTGAATTGTAATGCCCTTATGGCCGGTATCTGGGTACCAAGAAGGTCCATTGTATCGAATTTTGACATTTGAAAGAACGTATCAACATATGTAGCTGGTCTTCGAACTCATATTCACTTTTGATCTACAGCATTATTATGCTGAATATGCTGTATTCCCTTCCTACATAATTATGTTTGAAAGTGGTGAATTTCAAGACTAAGCTGAACTGAGTATTCATACGTAATCAAGATCTGTGGAGTTAATGAAAATGTTCCTTTTAAAACTTTTGGACTCCGAAATTCACTAAAATGGGGCTAAGCTCTTGTGTCGTGTAAAGCTGGTAGGGAGGGCTGACTTTAAGCCCTCAGATTTCCCTCGCCTTTTTTACTGCCCTAATTTGCGAGATCTCTTCGTTTATGGAGTCGCGATAAACTCTAAATTCAAATACTCGTAAAGAGGGGATGTACTGCCAATAGCCCCTTCCCGGTTTCTTTGCTTTTACGCTCGTCGTATATTTTCTATTGAGTCGTTTAACTCCGGAACTCTAATCTTCATCGATATAATTCATTACCAAACTATACGTTCTGAGTTGTCTTCAAGGATGAAGGTTTTGACAATATTTTAAATAAGTATCGAGATATGAAATGAATTTAAATACTCTGGTAAGTGGAAATGGCACATAGCTTCCTCACGTCCAAGAAAATTTGGAATCAAAAATAAAGTTCAAAACTCTTGATCGTGTTGATGTTTGTTAGTTTGGACGAAATGTCAACATAATTTTGAAATACAAATTGATAGTTCAAAACACTTAATCGTGTTGATGTTTGTCAGTTTAGACAAATGTCATCATAATCGTGGATGAATTTACATAAGCGCATGCGTGGAGCGTACCGTTGATTCAATCATGATGAAATTCATGTGCCGTAAAGGGCCCGTAAAATCGGATGAAAACTCTGGAAGATGAGACATGTAATGGTGACAGTATTATTACCTTAGTAGGTACCTACTTCTTTCTAATTATATTATTGCAATATTTTTAAGTACTAAATATCTAATTCTTGCTTTCCTACAGTATTATTTCCTCAATATGTTTGAATTTTCATTAGGTACAATCAATCAAATTATGGTATAACATAATGTTTATGTAAATCATTTTAAACTGCTGAACCAAATACCATCGGTAGAACCACACCTCACTGCCACCCTCGTTTCATTGGAGATTCAAATCAGGTCAATTTTTCTAGTTATTAGTATTTCTTTCAGGATACATTGGAGAACCCAAGAAATTGTAACATTAGTTCTCCAGACTGCATGCTCATACTTCACATAGTTAGAGAGACCTTGTCTTTCTTCTGGAAAATCTCGTCTTCTAATAGAAAACCCTAGTTTTTTCTCAACTGGAAATCGCAGTCTCTCTAACTTGTTTTCTAGTAGTCTCTTCACACAAAATACACCGTCTTCTGCAATCGAGATAAATAAGAAGTCCGTATTTATTTTAATACCAACTAACTGTTCCAAATTTGGAATGAGTAAATGAGTACACCTAGGTACTCATGCAAAATTTGGAGAAGTTACTATAAAGAGAAATTCCGCCGATTCGGGGTGTGCCACTATCACTTTTAACAAGGACGTATAACATGGAGAATATTTCACCGAAATTCATCGAGCCGTTGCGGAGTCATGGTTATGAAAACGAACTTAAAATTTGCACAAGTCTAGTAACGTTTACAAACCCATTTATTTTGACGAAATTCGAAGGCAATCGTGTTGGAGTCAGTTCCCAACTACACTACTACTATTAGTTAATCGAAGTTGGTCCATTAGGAACTAAGAAATCGTAGTTTCAGGAAATTCTCTTTTGCGCATGTGAGCACACTTCCGAGGGGGATGAAATTGATAGGGGACCATCTAGGGATTTACCCACACAATCCCTGATTTTAAATTTTATTGAAAAAGGACCACCGGTACAGTTATGACCAGGACAAAGCAGTCATAACAAGCAGACTGACAGTTACGGAACCGAAATTGCACAGAAAGCTCTTTGAACGCAAAATTAAAACACTGAAAGTTTTAATTTTGGAAAACAACACCTTTTTATGCCTTGTAGGTACCTCCGGTACTGAGAAGGCGAAAGGGACATATTTTGGGGAAGGGGGTGCATTGAAAGTCATAACCTCATAATTTACTCTATTTAATGCCATAGTTAGAAGTGCCAACCCTCACCCTTCTTGGTAAATGTAACTAAAAAATAACTGTTTCCGACATTTTAATTAGGTAATGTTTTTTCCAAACTAAATCGCAGGTTTTGAAAGAGTAGAATGAATAGTTGAGTGGTGGTCTGTTTTCTTGTGCTAACGAGAAACCAAGACTTACGCCTCTGATACTGAAATTCTTGATCAAATCTCTCACCAACGTTGGTTTCTCGTCCGTTGCTTGGATTTTCTCACTTATCGTGTTCTATCTTCCATCGCCATTCTTAATACGTCGCATGACCTCCCTACTTCGACCTCCTACACAACTCCTCGTTCATTTCCCTAAACGCCTGCACTACATTTAGTGACGGAGCCTGCACGCCATGTCGTGTACGCCTTCATTCATAATCTACCTGATTATTTCAATTTTATTTAATCCGTCGTTTCATTTTTCATAACTCAGTTTTTCCAGTAAATGTTTGAGATAAAATCATATTGCTTTCATTATAATTGTGCATTCAACGATTTTAGCTTTTAAGCACTATGGTTCTTTCGAAGCTCGAGCTTTGTCGTGCTTGTAACTTGGAGTCAACTCAAAAATAAGTATTCATGTCTCTGTAAAGTTTTCTAATGTGATCATAGTTAGGGAACTATTGACTGAAAATATATTCTATAAAAAATAATATTCTATTCATACTGTCGTTTGTCAACAAACTTCACTGTAATTTTTGTAGTAAATGTGTTTCCCTCTAGACCAGTGGTTCCCAACCTGGGGTGCGCTAGAGCCTGGTTGGGAGTACGCAAAGAAACAAGTGTAGCGGCGTTCATTTTAAGGGAGAAAATCCGATTATAATTTTTCGAATTTTAGTATAACTATCTACAACAATTTCTTTCATAATTCAGTAGCTTTTCAATACAAAATTTGAAAGGAAGACAAAAAAGAACGCATCTCTTTTCGGATGTGCAATGTGTGAAAACTGGCCCAGTTGAAGTGTTTCAGATGCTCCATGATTTGTTTGGTAAATTTGTTCTGGTGAACACTCCAGTGTGGAGTGTTCGAGTCGAAAGTTCGACAATATCATTTTCCGGAACCTTCTGAGTATAAAGGTGGATTTTCATTTTGGGACATGGAGCCTTTCCAGATGCTTCTTAAAAGGAGAGGCTGGTTGAAATTTCCTCGAAATACCACAATAAGCCGTGGCAATGAAGCCATTGTTATTGAAAAATCCGCTCCTGAACGAATTCGTTTCGCAATATTTGAATTTTTTTGGAATTACGGTATTAGTACATCATTCTGTTGGAGGGGATGTTTACTCCATTCAACCTTAACTTAGTTCATCTCTATTTCAGGAAAATCAAGTTCTAGACCTAGTCATGCTGATTGCTCATTATTTCACGCTGATGCTTCCACTGTCTTGAATATCGTAAACCTAATATTCTCAAGGTTGTCATCTCGCCTCTATCCCTCTCATTCCATGGGCTTGAAATAGCTCGCAAACTTTATAAAGACTTCCGAAATCGATATACAGCTGTTCACCCCCTTTGTCGTCCCTCCCCTCCCCTAACCACACCATCCGCCATTACGTCAACCCTCCTTTTGCGCTCCTGAGCTCGATGTCGCAGGGATCTCCGGTTTCGTTTGTGGGTTACTAGGGTGGTTGAGGGGTCTACTCTACTCTCAAACAGAAGGGTCTCAACTAGAGGAAAAACCCCGTCCAGTTTCAGCAGAAACGATCATGATACTGCCATATTTTGGTAGTTGAACAGTACTTGCCGAAAATGCTGAAAGAGAACTTACATGGGTAGGAATTCTGCATTTTGAACCTCAAATCTGATTCAGTACTCCTAAAAACCGCATGGCGCTAATTTTCAGCTTCACGGAAATTACTTTACGTTACGACTGGTTTGACCAGAAAACGGGTTGGAAGGTAATTTAGGTTCCGCAAAAGGTGAGAGCTGAGGTACTAGGTGCCGTCAGTTAGGTTGAAATTACTAAACCCATTTCCGGTACCTACCTAAGTTTCAATCGTCGGATACCCCTCACATAGCACCTTTTTGGAAACCCCTCACTCAGATCTTTCTAATTACCAAATAAAAAATACCCATTCAAGTTCCCCGTTGCGTTTGAAGGAGAACCCCGTCCAACGCCTTCTGTGTTTACAAACATTCGTTGTCTCTGAGCCACAGGCGACATAGGTAGTCCCGAAACAGACCAAACCGTTTGGAAAAGACTTATTTCGGATTTCATTTGTGGATGAATGGCCCTTGGGAGTACAAAAGCGTGAAGATTAGTTGACATTAGTAAAAAATACGTCTGCCAAGTTGGGTGTGGCACATAGCTTCCTCGGACCATTAGGTCGCGAGAAATTGATATTTCGAGGATTTCACTTTTACGCATGCGCAGAGGCTACCGTTGGTCGGGCTGGTGATGAATTTCATAGGGGATCATCCAGGACCTAACACGCGTAATCCCTGAAAATTTCATCGAAATTGGATGGAAGTTGAGGAAGTTATGCGTGATACAAGGATTCCCGGACATACAGACAGACAGACCGACGGACACGAAACCAATACTGTTCAGGAAGGTCTAAAACATAGAAAGCAAGTTGAAATTTTGATTTTGGAGGTAAAACATTTGTCACCTCCCATAAGCGAAAACAATTCTTCAGCTACCTTGGCATAGACTCGGAAGCAAAAATCATTATTTGGTAGGAAAATAATTTACATTTACTTATTGTATCGAAAGTGAATGTTCAAAAGAACGTACTTAAGTTACAAAATCCAGATTTCGCACCAGGTGATTTTTCTAAAATCAATGATGTTTGTTTTACGCGTATCTAACTAGAATAAGTAATTTACTCCAAATTGTTCTCTCCAAAAATACCACATGATGGTTTCAAATTTTTACGCATACTTCTATTTTATTACTGATGTGGCTCAGGAATTGATCGGTGTTTCTGTAGCTCATGTCCTATCAATTGTGGGTACTCATGAGCTTCACCCCAAATAACTCCAACATCAACATCCGTATCAACATCTGATATCAGTCCCGTACTGGTCGAGGAATTACTTGAGAATGGCTTGTGATTCAGATATACCAGTCCCAGTCTGAGGGCTACTCCATCCACAAAGCCAAAGAGATCGTCGGAGCATCGCCACTTTTTCCGCGAACCTCTCGCAGGCAAATACTATGGAGGCTCTGATTATGGAGAAGGGTATTTATGATTTAGGCCACGTCTTCACAATACTCTGCGGATGTGTCCAACGATCTGCCAGGCCCTCAGCCATCAACTCCATGAAAGCTGTCATTCGCGGGGCATAAAGAGCGTCGGCAGAGCAGACCAGAAGTGTAGAGACGCACAACGCTGCTCAAAAGCCTTCAGATATTTTTTCTTCTTTTTTTGTCCTGTTCGGCGGACTTGAAAACACTTGTGACTGGCCGGGAGACATGAGAGCATCTTTGTCAATGACACGGACATCGAATAATGCCATCCTTCCAGGTTCCCATACCCCACAACATGCTAAATCCCTAAGCAACCGGACATGAGCCAACAGCCTCAGTAATGATGAGTTCGCCAAACATGTCCCTAATTTCATTGTGGCGTCGCGTGATGAGGCCTCCGGTACGACAGCATAGTGCGTGTTCCCAGGTGAAATCAGGGCTACCACACCCATCGCAAAAACGATTTATCCCCGAGCATACACAAGCTCAACAAAAAATGGTTCGGAGGTGCTGCGAAGTCCGAAAAGGCACTATTTTGCTCAGAAAATCAATTCCCCATCACCAAAAATGAATCAGGAGTGTTACTATTCGGTTCAGCGAGAAACATTACGTAGAAAACGGTACGGTAAAGTCCTCCAGTCAGGTCGAGTGAAGTCGTATAACACGACCATTTACTGGATTTCCTTGAAAACGCTCTTGTTTTTTGCTACGAAAAGTAATACTTTCCTCAGTACTCTAATAATTAAAAATAAAACACCGTTGGAGAACAGAAAAAAAGTTGGATGTATTTGCCGTCAAAAGGAACGGCCGAAAATGCGGAAATAATGGTCTAAAATGCCAGTACAAGTGTTGAAAAAGTTTGAAGTTGATAAAATATCAATTTCGGGCTCAAAAAACTCCCACTAAGTAAAATGCTACTTTTGGATAGCTGGGATCTCAAATTCTTGAACATTTAACATTCTTCCCAACGGTATAAATATTTTCAATTTCACACTGTAAGTTAAGCAAAATATGGCCATTGTATAAGGTATAAGGTTTTCCTTTTTTGAGTACCATGTTCTTCCCGATTTTTACAGATTAAAAATGATGAAAAACACTAAGATTGGTCAAAAATAATTCCAAAAGTGATTATTTCTCTACAAAAACATCTGATGCGAGGCTTCACACTACTGTCCTCACCCGTGAAAACCTGAAAAATCGCCAGTTTTGTGGATTTCGGCCCTCAACATATTTCTGTGGTGATGAGGGGTATGGAACTTGTTTCTACTTGTTGGAAGAGTAAGTCCTGTGAATTTCATCAAAATCTTTAGAGTAGTTTGGGGGGAAAGCTAAAAATGGTCTAAAAACGACGTTTTTTCACTTATTTGGAATATTTTCTCCCCCTACCTAATAATTGACCTGGAGGGCAGAAATTCTTGGGGTCACATCCTCAGACATGCAGAAACCAACCCTTGGGCTCGGTATATTCGCGAATTTTCCAAGAAAATGAAGCTATTGCAATGGCTTCAAAATTTTTGTAATGCAAATTTTTGACAATTTTCTTCATGGAAATCCGTTTCAGACCATCCTAAAACGATTCAAGAAATTTAACACTTTTTCATATTATGTATGTATATATTTTTATATATATATATGTGTGTCACTCCAGACGATATCTGCCCGTGGGATCGAGATAAAAAATCCAAAAAAATTTAAAATGTCAATAATATCAAAAGTAATGATGAGTTCGTTGGCCAGAATTTTTGGAGTACTCCAAGGGGTCAAATTTTGAAAATTTAGTTTCAAAAATCGCTAAACAACGTGTTTTTTGAGGTTTTTGTTGTGAAATACCATCCTAAACTTAGGAACATATGGTATATTCGGAATCAGCGTGAAATTTCCTATCATAATCACACACAAAATCATATAAAATTATTCTTTGAAAATTCGCTCACCAACTCATGCTGCATGAATGGAACTTTTTTTTAAATCATTTTTGTAGGGGGCCCCTTTCTTTTCTTTTACATACATACATATTATGGACTTGCATACACTTTTCCAAATGCGGAGAAAATTTATTAGATGTCAATTAGGACCAGTTAAAGGTGGTGTTGGAGAAATTGGGTTTTCTGCATATCGCAATACTTTCCTTTCACCTTCAGGTGGGTTGAGGAAAGTAAAAACTCACTCATGGTGCCTTGTTGGACTTCCACCCACTTCACTTCGCATTTGAACTGGACCGCGTCGGCAATGATTTTTACTGTGAAATCGACCACATGTTCTCGAAAGCTCCATAATCCACCGAGCGACTAAGCCAACCGTAATCCACAGGGTTGGGCCGACGACAATCGAAAATAGTTTTCGCGCAATTCCGTAGTTGAAACCCGACAAACTTTGCGGGAGAATGGAAATGAAAATTCGAACTCGGGGACGCACCCTGGAAAAACATTGTCCGAAACCAATTCGCCCGATTAGTTCCCCCTGAAAACCGTCAATCCGACGTATTCAATTAAAGTCGGACCGTCCCCGCTCGTTGTTTGTATTGTCGAAGTGATCAACTGACTCGAGTTGCGAGTTGATCAACGTCAATGTGGGTGAAAAGTAAACTTTGCAGGTCCGCAGGGGTTGTCGAACGAGTGCATCCCGTGTCCAACGCGGCCGAAGCACAGTGGGGACGGAAGAACAATCTAGATGGACAAAATTGATGACCAGTATTCCCCAATTTTTTTTAAATTTTTTTATTTTTAGGTAGGTACCTAATCTAGACTATCGGGGACACGTAGGTGAATTTTCTAAAAAAAATCGATTTGCGGTTTTTATTTTTTTAACGGTTTTGTTGACCCATGAGGGAAATTGGGTTGGAAAAAGGGTTGCGTTGGCAAAACTGGAGCTCATGAAAGCCCTGAGCGCCTTCGTAAATTCCTTTCTGTTAGTTTTTGAGTGACTGGTGTGGTTCTAGTTTGACTTTTCTTAATCTGGAAGACTGAGTAGAAAAAACTTTATTGTAAAACAGAACTACTAAGTTCATTTTGTCGTCATTTCAAAATGCATTTTGTAGATCTATCTTATAGATATTGTTCTTGTCATTTTGTACACCTACTCAATGTTGAAAAAAGTCAAAGAAATAAGGCTGTTTTTTTATTCGAAGAAAATTCACAAGAAGAATAAATTTTGTTTCATTTATTGAAGAAAAGAGAAATTTCAAAACAAAAATTCTAATAATTATGTTGAAATTGGTTATATTGGTTGACAGAAACACTGTTGAAATGTTTTCTACTATACCTTTACATTTACAGTTATAGGTACATTATAAAAACTTATATTTTGGAATGCAGAACAGCATGATTTGCATCAATTAGGGTGGTAGGGCCAAAAAGCCCACGTGTCACCAGACACTAGGAAATTTCACGTGTCATGCGTAGGGTTAAACTTCTGTATCCATTGAGTCGTTATGAATTTTCTTAAATATTCTCTGCGAACGAGGCATCGTAAATCTATCAGATGAAACAAACAAGTTATTGCTAATGTTATCTCAGGAATTCAGGATTGACTCAATATACATAATAGAAAAGACTCTTACTATTATCTTCTTCTTCTTCTTTCAAAAATGCCGAATATTTATTGTAAACTTGAAGTACAAAAAGTTTGTTGGAGTGACGAAGACGAGCGAGCGAAAGAAGACCAAGCGTGCGCCTCCTCGGAGACGGCTTCACAAAATCTCTGTTTCCAACAAACCACGTTTTCACAGCTTCACGTTCCTCAGCTTTGGAACAACATATCTCAATGCTTTCTTATTTATTATGTTGTTGACGGTGAGGGGAATCAAAGGATAAATGGGAATCTTGATGGAACTGGCTCTTTGAAGGAATTCTGGCAACACTGTCTTGTTGTAATCATAGTGATTACAGTTAAAAACAAATTTTCAGCTTTTGAAATTCATTATGTCGCTACTTCACGGTATTCCAACGGATTTTTCATTCAAAATTAATGTGAATATGTATGGAACAACGCGTGGGAATCTGAGTGCGATTGGTTGGAGGGTAAGATCAGGAGAGGAACATTAGTACGAAAAATGGGGTCTACACTTCAGCGCTTGTAGTGCTGATCGATTACAACTTGATGACCAACGCAGGTATGAAGTGCCTTATGGGAAGGTTGTGTAAAATTTTGATGAATTTATCATCAGTTCTAAAGCCAGTAAGGAATATTATTGGCGAAGCGAACGCTTTTTTCCTTCTACTCTCGGACGTCAACCGTTCCTGAGTAACGGTTCTGACTTCTGACTGCGGAACTGTTACCAATTTCATAACACTCGTACACCCCTAAAACTATGATTTTATCATCGATTTACGATTATCTGGTATAATTTCAAAGAATGTATAAGATGTCACTCATGAAGGATTTTATACTGAATATTGTAAGAAATGTAATGTAAAAGTAGAATTTATCATTTAAGAGGAATATGATCTATTAAATTAGCAGTAGTTACCTACTATGTCAAACATGCCCGTGCTGGGCCACAGTGTTACGCTTTCCAGCGTCGTCGGAGCCTTAACCAGCAAAATAGCAACAAATTTAATGATTATCTGCACATGCTCTATTTATTCTGTACATATATGTTTGATGACGATGAGTTTATGAGTTAATCAATTCATTCATTGATCCGAAATAAATAACTCTCGACGAAGTTGTGAAAACCCATTTCAATTGAAAGAAACCGGAGTTAAAGAGAAAAAGTTGTCTATTTCCACGAAAATGATGAGTTACAAAGTTAAATCGATTTCGATGGTTAGGCCATCATCAGTAACAAACAAGAACCCAAGTTCTTGAAGTTCAAGAATGAAGTTCTTGTTTGTTACTGATGATGGCCGATTCGATTGATGATCGATTTTACTTTGTAACTTATTATTTTCGTGGAAAAAGACAACGTTTCCTCTTCAACTCCGGTTTCTATTTATTTTTCATTCATTGATCTCTAGACATCGCTAATCATTTCTTCCCCATTTCTAACAAATCAAAACATTTGTCCCCTCCAAATGGGGGGGTATGAGGCGACTGCTCTCGTTGGCTGTGGTCAGATGCAGCTTGTGGACTGGAAAATTTGATACCTACTTAGTGTATCCCTCAAAGCCATTTTGGCGCTTTTGGATTATGCAAATAGGGTATCGGCGTAGTCTTTTCATCGTAACAATACTTGATCCGTCCACGGGATCTTTCGAGTGTCAACAAACCAATATTTACAAACCGAAGCTAATGAAGTAATGAGCTCCCCCTCTAAACTCATCGTTTTCACCCCGAAAACTGTTAAATGGATCTCTCCTTTACACTGGTTCTTAAGCAACAACGAATAAATCTGGTCGGCGCGAAGCTCTGTTAGGAGTAAATATTTTTGTTGCGGTGGTAATTCAATTCCTTGAGTTACTTGTTTTGTAAACAGGGCAGCCCGACGGAGCCGGTTGATAGCGGTCGGCTAAACAGGTCGATATCCTCGAGGGCGGCATGCGGACGGCGATTCTTCCTGAGTCATAATATCCAACACCTACACAGCCTTTGTTTTCTTATCACTACCTTGTAGGCAGTTAACCATGGAAATCCCCGGTAGATACGACTCCGCGATGTTTAGTTTATTCGGTGGAATAATCCGATGCGTGATTATTAATCCGATTGATGGGACAATACTCAAAGAATGATTGAAATTTTAATTTGGAAACAAAACAGCAACATTCTTCTTTTAGATAAGAGGGCATTTTCGGTTTTAATAAAAAAAAGTTCCAGTCTTCAGAATGAGTTGTTTAGCAAATTTTCAAAGAATCATTTTAACCAATTTGGTGGGTGATTCTTAAAGGAAATTTTACGAAGATTCCGAATATACCATATGTGTTCCTCTGTTGAAGTTGGCAATCACGGTTTTTGACCCCTATATTTCAAAAATTGACACCTTGGAGTACTCCAAAAATTCTCGCCTACTAACTAATCCTTTCTTTTTGTTTCATTGACCTTTTGGATTTTTTTGGGGATTTTCAGATCGATCCCAGGGTCAGATATCGTTTGGAGTGACACATACATTGTTAAACAAGAATATTGTTAAACAATTGCGTAGGAAATGGTTTGTGAATGGTTCTAGAATGCTCTGCAACTCTATGTTGAAAATCCGTGGACGTCCTCTTTATTAATCGTTAACGACGCTTTCCTTAGCGACGTTGAGTGAGTTAACACATTCGTAAACTGGGGAGATTCGTGTAATTTCACAACTTTTCGCATCTGATTTGAACTTAGTGATGCCTCCAACATAACTTTACATTACGATTCCTACACTACCTACCAGATAGTTTTCTGATAGTTCAGCAGTTCACATTCTATACATCGGGATCGATCGTTGAAAACGTAATATTAATTTTGTATCAAAATTAACGTAATAGTAATCATTCCGACCATTTCGATACCAAATTAATTAGATATCAGAGGTAACAAGTTTCAACGATCTATCTCGATGAATAGAATGTGAGCAGCTGAACATTCAGAAAATATCTGGTACTTACCGTTTGGATCTTCACGAGAAGTTCCGTTTGACACTATCGAACTGGGCGTGGGGAGTTGTTTTTTGTTTTTTTTTTAATTTTTTATTAGTATCATTATTTTTTGTTGTTGTATTGGGACGTGGCAGGCCCTTTGTCACATAGCCCATAGTTAAGGTGACCAGATTTTAGAATTCTCAAAAAGGGACCCCATATGGGGATATATATTTATATATAAGGGAGTCTGGATTTGTTTCCCCTGTAGTTTTTTAAGATTAATAGCAAATTCGTAGCAGATTTTTGGCAACTTTAAGATAAGTTTGAGCTTCACTCCTATCAATATTTTTTATTTTATTTTTCTGTTAAAAAGGGTTGGTTATTTTAACTTCTGTGATTCTATACAGTCCTTTGTAATAGGGATAGGAAGCTAAGAAAAAAAGTAGGCTTGGCTCTCAGAGCAACACTGAACTCGTAATCACAGAAAAGGTAACACCGGGTATCTGAAACCTCTCACCAACACCAGCTATCTGCTGTTATTTCCATGAAAGTGCTTCCGAACTGTTGCTCTCCGCTTTTCGAATATTTAATATGAATTAATACACGAGTTATTCACCTTTTCTGTGTCATTTACTGATCATTACTACTAACTGATTGTGATTCACTTTCGGTTTTCTTAGGCTGGACGTCCAGTGCCGAAACGGGCGAATTCGCCGTTCGCTTCTTCGCGCCAATTCACGTCCACTGGACGTCCAGACTTGGGATTCGGAGGCGAAACGACTTTTTCGGGGTTTTGAAAATCCGCTAACAGTTAGCCACTGTTGTCTTCTTACTATGAGGGCAGGCGTCGGGATCATGATAGTAAAAACATGAAAGTGTGGAACAACAGCAGCAGCTATCTGACCATTCTTCCATTACAGTTATAGGAAAATACAGGAAATGGTTATTCAACTGCATATCATGCACTTCAGTAACCATTTTCGAGCCAGGTACATTTTGAAGTGGACGTAAAATAAATCTAGGTGAAGAATAAAATTCGATCATCAACTCATGCTGCATGAATGGAACTTT
>JAEMON010000005.1:24271332-24286927 GCA_030264115.1 Lygus lineolaris
AGATGGGCGACGCCCGTCTCATCATAGCTGAATCACCTACGTTGGCAAATAATCTCGAGAAACAAGAAGATGAAGAAGAAGAAGACCGACGAGTGAATTCGAAAAAAAGTTGAAGATGAATTCGTTGAGGGCCAAATGCTTCTGTGGTTGAGTTCTCTGACCAATAGTTTAGCTCCTGATTCCTGTCGTCGTTGAAACTCTAGCGAGTTTTCGATTTGTGTTATTATTGTATCTTCATTTTATCCACTTAACTTACTTACCTATCCATTCAACTAGAATGTACCTATCTGTAACTATATGTGTTGTACTATGACTGTTGTAATACTGGTTCGGGTTCTACAATTATAAAAAACGTCTGCCGAATTGGGTGGGCCGTGAAGCTTCCTCACTTTTGTAACATGGACTTATAGAATCGGTTAGTGAACATTTCAACGAAATTGGTAGCATAGTTTCGGAGTTAGGAGCATGCCTATGACAATAAATTTCAATTTTGGCAAAATTCATACGTGATTATGTTTGAGTCACCCACAACTACCCTCAGAAATTGAGCGAAATCCGTCCATTACTAACTGAGAAATCGTAGTTTCAGGAAATTAAATTAATAGGGAACTGAGAAGGCAATCTCTGAAAATTTCACCAGAATTGGTCGAGCCAGAATTGGTTCAAAATTGCGCATGCGCAGTAGGTATTACTGATAGAATCGTGATGAAATTTGAAGGTAATTGTCAACCTCCAACTACCCTCCGAATTAGAGCGGAATCGGTCCAGAGATCCAGGGGTTTCAGGAAATTCACGTTTGCGCATCGGATGGCGATGACATTGATGGGGGACCGTCACGGGACTGACCCGCGCATGAAAATGCGCTGAAAATGTCATCAAATTCGGACCACATCTTCATATAGTTTTGCCTGGGACAAGGAATTGACCATAGACCGACAGACAGACAGGCAGACACGGAACCAAAATTGATCAGAAAGCTCTGAAACGTAAAAAGCAAGTGGAAATTTTGATTTTGGAGGACAAACATTTTTTTCGTCCCTTGCACGAATACATAGCTTCCTACTTCCGGTAGTGAGGAACCAAAAACTTATTCGCTCATTCACTTCTAGTTAATACCTCGGTACTTAATAAATTTGAAATTGTATTCATCTATGCATGATAATAGGACGGTAAATCTTTTATCATTCGCTAGTTCACACGATGAATAATTTTCCATCCCACTTTGTGGCTTGCGCTTCCAAACAGTATAACACTTCTGAATGCTATTATAGTAGAGGAAAGGACTCCCATTGAGCATAATCGTAGGCCTTAAACCCCTTCCCTGTCTACTAAATATCGATGTGGATCCGTGAAAAAATAATTGGAAAACCAGACGGATCGTTACGCTTATATCCGTACATAATCGATAGGGACTTCGCCTCGGCAATTTCCTCTCACTTCCTGTTAAAAAAGGATAAAAAGAAACAAAAAGACGATTGTAGGAGAGTGGGGGAGTGGAAGAAAACGTGATCCATTTATTTATTCCAATTGGAAAAGACCAAAGTCTGTTTCTGAAACGCCCCCCCCCCCCCCCCCCCCCCCCCCTCACCGCCACTTTAGCCCTATTTCCCCCACTCTGTCGACTTGAACCCCCTCTCCTCTCCCAAGTTCGCTTTGTATCGGACGTCACGCAAAATACAGAATGCTATTTATGTCACTGACTGACATCAGCTCGCCGACTAGCACGGAACGCCAGTCGGTTTTCTTAACCCCTCATGTAAGTCACAGTGAGCCTTCAGCCGTCTTCCACGTCGTTTGCAGTTTTGTTTTATTTTTGGTTCTTTGTCACCATCTCCACTGAGGTGTTAGACTTTGGCGGTTTCTACTATGTCAGGTGAGCGGATTTTCAAGATTCACTCGTTGTTCAACAATATTATATACTTACTTCATTATTAGTGAAGTTTCCATTGAAAAGCTATGGCTACCTGCATAAATATAACAAAACATGTGGCGAACCTATGGTTTTAGATAGGTAAAGATCGTGAAATTGATCCATGGAATTTTCAACGAATTTCCCAAGAAAGTTACACTATTCTAACGGGCCTGAACATGTTTGAGATTATTATTTTTTTGAGTTTTTTTCCTTAAAACTTTTGAGTGTATACTTTTTTTTGTGTGTGACCGCTATGTATTTTTGCCCATCGATGTCCAGAAAATAAACTGTTACATCGCGAGAGTCTAACAAATTTTAATGCAATTAATATATTTGTATAAGTACCATTGAAATCTTTATATATATATATATATATATATATTCTCGAAATCAGCACGTTTTTTGGTCATTTATTATCCAGCAAGTAGGTACTTAGCTAGGTAATTTTGATCAATTCCTAGGAGAAACTGAATAAGTGATATGGTACGCAAATAAAATAAATCGCAAAAAATGTAGATCATTGGAATAAAAAGAATGAAAATAAGTACATAATGTGAGCCTGTCCAAAACTGGCAAAGAAAAATTAGCGATATTCAACCACTCTTAGTAAATCGTGAAAACGTCGGCACACGCTTGGTAGTATGGTAGTATATATACGAAGATGAATGCTACTAACCCTAAAGAGGATCATTGAGGGGGCAGTCAACCCTGAACATTTGTAGAAATTCCGTTTTGCACATCTGCAGTGGTTATTGAAAGCCAAGTGTTTTACAAAATGTTTCTTGTAGGCGTTTTTCATACTATCTATGCTCACAACTGTACCGAAATGTGGAAGATGTTATCTTCTGTATAAAAGTTGAATATGAATGTACCATTTTCACCAGAAATATGACCGTAAGATCTTGCGAATGTTTGATTAGTTTGAGTTTCTCCTTCCAGTATTGTATCTAGACACTTGCAAAACTCTGTTAATTTTTAAGTCCTTCCACATTGCGTGTCCAATTTCCGTAATTTGAAAATTGTGTTCTCCTAATTCATTGCAAAAGAGTGGATATGCATGTCAGATCTACAACACGCGTGGTTCCCCCTTTCCACTCTCCAGAACTTCCAATGATCGACATATCGACTGATTTTCTATAATTAATGGGATGCGTGCTCAGAGGTCGGCAGAGAATGCTCTTGAATACTACATCAATTGAAGGGGCGTTGTCGGCTGAGTTTCGACGGAACCAGAATGGATGACCTAGTATTTTCCTATAAAGGTGGTTTTTTCCCATTTTTATTTCCAGAACCTGGGCTATGTGATAAGTGCGTGATATTGCGTATTTCTATGGTTTCGGGTCGATGACTACCCTTCCCCTACCCCTTGCATAGGATAGTAGTCATTGCAATGTGATTGATTTGCTGTGTAACCCGACGAAAGAAATTCAGTGGGATCCCGTTGGTTCTCCCCCGAGACCCCTTCTCAGGGTTATAATCTTGACACTTTGAAATTTTCTAATAGTAAGTTTTTCTAATAGTATTTTCTAATAAATTTTCTAATAGTAAAATTTCCTAGTAGTAATAGTCTAATTCATAAATATACATAGTTTGGCTCCTAAAGGAATGACCAGTCTTTTTTCTGGGCTAATTACACATCACTCTTACAAAAAAAAAAACTAAAAATACCTACCCCCACTAAATCGATAATTCTCTAACGATCTAGCCTATTGCCGACAGGCCAGAACTGACACCAACTTCGTTATTTCGAGAAGGAACCCCATTTTTTCAATTGAGGAGTTGGGTTCTGTGCAAAATTTCATTAATGATTGACACCCAACCTACTTTTCTACATCTCTTCCAAAACTGGCCCAAAAATGTAGTTTACTCTAAACATTTTGCTTTTTAAAAAGGGTAAATGCGGTACAAATTACAAATTGTTGTTCCTAGTTCTTCGTTCTGAATCCAACATTGAAAATCATGTTCAGTTGAAAGACACTTAATTTTGTAGAAACTTCTATTTTTTGGCAACTTTAAGCCAATTTCGGAAGTGATGTAAACAATCGGATTTGGTGTACGAGTATATTATTCACTAAATTTCGCGTAGAATCTGCAATAAAATAAATTAGGGTTCCTCTTTAAAATAATTATTCTGGTTATTATAAATAGTTCTGGTGCTAATTTGGCCAGTTTTGACTATAGTTCTGGCCGGTTAACAATAGCCTGGATCGATGACAGAATAATTATCCATTTAGTAAGGGTAGGTATTCTCAGTTTCCTTAGAGTGCGTAAAAAGCCCGGGAAAACGGCTGGTTCATCCTTAAGGACCCATCCTGTATACCGAACTCCTTAGTTTCGTTTGAATAACATCAGTAGCGTTATCGGCACACGAGAAGTACATGGTGCATGGGATATAATTTTCACCCGAAAAACGACAGAATGTTTTAATGTAATGAATCCTTCTCTTCACCATGTAAGAAGTATACTTTCTTATAATAGAATCAACAACAGAAAGATTTAATCTAATAAACCCGTCTTTTCTCCATGTGGGAAGTATAACTACCTTCTTATTATTAATAGAATCATGGTAATTAAATATTTCTTTCCGTTCCGTGCTACATAAAGACAACATGCTCCATGTTGCTCATAAGAAATATCCGTGATGATAGATTCGAGAGACATCGTTCTATAGTATTCAACGAACTGCAATAATCGAAATGGTAGCTAGGTATTATTAAAACTGCAATAAACAAAAGTTGTAATTGCTTCCCATTCATGATCGGAAACGCGCTGAACTTCTCTCAATGGCTTCTCGTCACGAATTCCTCGATTCCCTTAGTAAGTAGGTAGTACAATATTCAAATGGGTTGCTGAATATTTAGAGTAAATCAAAGGTCTTCTTCCTCGCTTTTTAGGTGAGTTCATGACTGTAGAGTCGGTGGATCGATGGAAATAACCAAATCGTAAACCAAGACGCGAGAGGAGGCTAATGTAACCTTACCAGAACGCTGCTGGTTAGTACAATTCCAGAGCACGGAATTCAAGTTGGTTGTTTAATTATCCACGGTTATTAAACCTGGTTATTGACCTTTCATTTCGTCTCGGGACAAACTACAATTCCTGCTAGGTGCCTGCGGGATTTTACTGATATAATACCAGGTCTTAGATTACTATAAGATGAAACCGGCGTAAATTAGAAAACGTTGTTAATTTCCACGAAAATAATGAGTAACAAAGTTAAATCGATTTCGACGGTTAATGGGCCATCATCGAATGAGAACTGAAAGTACATCAGCAAGAGCACATCTTACACAGTCACGGGAGCCGAGAAAATTGATGGGGCTGGGAGGAATACCCAATCACGTGCAGGCAAAGTGACAGGGTTGGAATGGAACTTGAATTCTATTGGCTGAGAGATGTGAAAGGGGCCAGGAGGAATAACCAATGCCAATGAATGGCAGACATAGTGAAAGGGGGCTCAAACAGTGGTGAGTAAGCTATTGCAGGGATGAACCTGTTGATGGTAAAATACGATTTGGAATTACCTCATTCAGACATTTACCAGACCTATCACTTTTAATTATTTCGAATTCTTCAACTAGGTGCATTCAACATGCCTCCCTTTGGACAAAAATGAAGAAATTCTACAAACTGTCTATCAGATCTAAACTAAAATCATGATTGGATTCACTCAGATGACTTCCAAAAGCGGAAGTACCCTCGTTATCCCTGAAATCTTTTTCGTGTTCTCCGATTCTTAACCTAAATTTCCTACCAGTTTGACCACAATACTCAAGCCCACATGAATATTTGTATTTATAAACCCCACTTCTGTCCTGAAGTTCAAATTTATCTTTTACAGAACGCAATGAATATTCAAGATTATTTTTAGTTTTGAAAACCGCTTTAATACCTCTTGATGATAGAATTTCACCAATTTCATTGGAAATTTTCCCATAATAAAGTATACTTATCCACTGTTCTTCCTCTAACACAACTTATCTAACCGAATTCGACACCCCATCCCTACTCTTTTTCCTAAGAACCGTATTCCAAATAGAGTCAATTAGTTCCCCACCATATCCATTACTTGCAGCTATATTGTTAATAACAGATTTTCCTTTCGATAAATTTTGTTCTCTCTTTGGGTTTTGGGTTGAGGATGCTCTGTTGATCATACTATGGAAGGTGGCATGTTTATGAACATGCCGTGATTTGAAGTACTATGAATAGTAGCTTTGTAAGTAATTATTTTCTTGGAAATCGAAAACGTTTTTTCATTAACTCCGGTTTCATATTATTGCAATGGGTTTCAACCACTCATTTCTCGAGTTATTTAGTTCGTCTTAGATTACTGGTTTATGATATGCATATCTTAGGAATCTGGATGCTTGCTTGCTCTCATATTATAAAAAACCCGCCATCGAAGATCAAAGTTTTAGTACAAAAGAGCAACCTTCCAACTTCTTTCTACTTTTCATCACCTAAACACAATAGGTAATATAAACATTTGTCAAAATACTGCACGCGTGGAGATTCCATTTTTTATATTATTATACCATAAGTATAGCTGCCAGCATCGATTTGTTTTATGCTACATATTGATGCTGATATCTTCCCTCTTTTCCAATTTTTTTTGCCTAAGAGATGTCATACAACATGGCCTGATTGAGGAACTTTTATCCCTTAAGGAGTGTATGGTTTTCAGTCTTGAAATTTTTGTTCTAAAAAGCTAATTTTACATAATGATATTCAGTAGGCACCAGAAAACATCCTTGAGCAAAGTTTTATCCCAAAAAATACTTGTTCTTCGAACGAGGAAGAGTTTATTAAGGTGAAGTGCGGTAAGCGAGTTTTCCTTAGACAAAAATAAGGAAAGAAAGTCAGATAAGGAAGAAGTTTAAAGGTGTAACTCGCCTTGAGGGGATTTACTTGCTTGGAATTCGAAAACCGACTTCACGATCCCTCCCTCGGTTATCTGCCTGGAGGGCAAAAGATAGCGAAGTCCGGCGGAAAGCTGCTTTCGGAGAGATTTCGTTCAAGAAGACAGGAGAGAGATTTATCCCTCTGAAAAAAAGGGAGGACGCCATAATTTGGGATTTGTAACTGTCAAATTAGACAAGAACTAATAAATTTATTTTAATTATTTAGTGAAATTCATGTTACTGAATTTATTGTTCTATACGATACGATTGTTATCCATAGTTTAAAATGTCATAATTTATAACTGTAATAATAATTTATCGCAACAGTCTCTCTCTTCCTGTCTGTTAAACTGCTTCGGGGGGTTTCCGACATTTTAAGAGAGTGTGGAATATGTTCTGCCCATTGATGTATAGACTCTTTGGAATTCTTCACGTTCAGGCTGGAGCACGAGTCTCGGAAGGAGGGGATGGAAGGAAACCAGATGGTTTTGGTTCGTTAAATATCTTTGGACTCCAAAACCAGAAACTATTTTTCCTTCTTCGCCGATTCATCCGTCCTGAGAGCTTTTCACTAAGGTGTTCGAATACCTTGCTAGTCTTTGGTGAGCCTTGCTGCTCCATTCTCACGTCCTGGTTTCCGGATTTGCTTCCTTGGCCCACATCGGCACTGCACGATAGACCAAACATTTGATCTTGACCAACGACCAACATCCTCACTTGGGAGTAGGGCACTGACATTTTTATGGCTATCAGAGGGCCAAAGTCTCGAGGATTGCCTCATCTCTTGAAATTTCAAGCGGCTCGAACTATTCTCTCAAATCTTCAGCTGTACGACCATAGCATCAGTTTGTGTTACGCAAAGGCCGCATACCAGAGAACGGTGCATCTCAGAGAACAGTGGCGCACCACATGAGGAGTGAGTGACTGCGACAACTTTGACAATGTGAGTATCGAAAAAGGCACAACACTCGTTTTTACACTCCATGCTCTACCACCGGAATCAAATGCGTCAAAGGACTAGCAATGTGACCGCGCTCTCCGATCGTTTCAAGCTATGTAAACGTCGTCTTATTGATTCTCCAGGCCTCTCCTCAGGTAGGCTTTTCCATTTCATGGTGCTACCTCTTCAACATGTTTGAATTAGTCCACTTTGGATTGCTTTTTATAAAAAATCTCAAATTCCTAGCTTTTCCATTCCATACTTTCTTTTCATCTCAGACCAGAGTATAGCCGCTTGCTTAAATCTTGTCCTTTAGTCCATGATTTCGACGATATCTCTCCTCCTTCTTCCTCATATTATTATTGTTGCACACATCAAATCTTCATTATTCATCACCATCGAACATCAACCAACCGCATTGTCATCTAGCATCAAGGCAGCAGTCTTATTACAATTTGCACTGGGCATTAACAGTTGATTTGCAAGATCTTGCAACCCCCCTCCAAACCTGACATTACGACCGTCAATTTTCACCCGACTGGGGTTAACGGATGCTAATTCGGTCAAGCCTAAGTAATGCAAGGACATTTAGCCAGGCCGAGCAACACCCTTCATCTCAGGCCAGAGTAGCTGCGTTTGTGTTTTGCCCACCACAGACGCCCTCCGCCTTTCTTACGGGCCTCGGGCCGCCTTTGCGGTTGCATAATTTATGCGGCAGAGCCGGCTCTTAACAAGGGCCCCTAGAGAGGGATCTACGGCTCCCGGACCTAACAGCTCCAGAGGTCGTACCTTATAAAGTAGTGGCTTTATGTATAAGCTAATAGCTAACATTGGAAGAGGAAGAGGGTGGAGGGACGACTATCGTTTCCCATATATTTGAGGAAAGCGTAATCCCGGGGTTTGGTCAGGGTCGGGTTTACTACGCGGTTATCATTAACTGGAAGTCTCCTCCAAGCCATTCGTTTGATTCAGGTGCATGAGACTGCGATACTGAAGGAGGGTGGAGTCTCAACAACACCTCGTAATATCGCAGCAACTAGAGGTGAAAGTGAGGAAAATCCTGCTAAAGCATAGAATTTCCATCTTTTTCATGTGTTTTTTTCCTTATCTGAAGCTGGGCTCTTGTTGCTGAATGATACTGGCAATTCGTGATGTTAATGAGATATTTTGATCAACCAAATATGACCAGACTTCATAAAACTAACCATCCACGAGATCCAGAGGAGAAACTAGTAGGTCTGAACTTTGTAAAAGAGGAGCAAATGAGTGTTTTCTGACGGAATTAAACTTCAATTTAAAAATAGATACCTGATATTTCGAACACCTCTAGGTAAGCTTCACAATGTGTCCCACTTTATTCTTCCATTTGTGCTTCACCCACAAATACTATATGCACCAACCAAAAATCTAGATCCTTAAGCAGGATTCATAATTAGGATTTTAATAGTCATATTGAGAAACTAAAGTATGGCCGCATCCGTCGCTAACGAACGAAATACGTATGTAGAATAATCAAAATCATTTACGTGGATAGAGCTTCTCCAAAGAAAATTAGTCTAAGTTACAGAAATCAACTTCGAAAATTACACTTTTCTTACAATGAGATTCGACCATTGATCTAGTAATGAGTAGGGAGCAAATGAGTGCTCCCTACTATTGGAACCTTGGCATTGAACGGTTTTCCAGTAGACAAGGGGCTGTTGTTGTTTACTAGTTTGGATGAGAGCTTTGGCCATCTGAATGGGATGCTCAGGGAGGAATATGAGCATAAAGTACACGGTGGCGCAATAGGATGGGACACATTTTGAATTTTTCTGAAATCGTCGATTTTGAAGCGGGATGAAATAAATCTCAAAATGTCGAGTAGTTAAGGGAGTATATTGTAACAACCTAGTCATATTAATCATGAAAAATTATGCCCATCAAATGCCTTCCTTGCTGAACGATGCATTATTGAAATCGATCACCGAAGGCTGTGGCCTCACCTGGCTGAAACCACATGCTCTCCGTGTCGTAATCGTTAAGCATGTGGTTTCAGCAGAATGGGGCCACAACCCACACGGCAAGAGCTTCCATGGAGGTTGTTCGCGTTCATTTCCCAGGGCACGTGATTTTGCGTTTCGGATAATAAGTACCCACTGGCCCTCCACACACGCCTTGTCTCGCAGTCTGCGATTTCTTTTTGTGAAACTATCTTAAAGCCATGGTTTACACCAGAAACCCCGCAACCTTCAGGAGTTGAAGACATCAATAAAGGTTGAAATCGTCTCGATCACGGCCGATATGCTTGATCGAGCCAAGCGGAACTTCGGTGACCGACTTCAAGAGTGCATCGCTCAGCAAAGAAGGCATTTGATGGATATCATTTTTCATCATTAAGATGACTAAGTTGTCACAATAGACTTATTTAATTACTCGACATTATAAGCTTCATTTAGCCCGATATCTTCAAAATTAAAGATTTCAGAAAAATTCAAAATGTGTCCGATCCTATCTCTGTTTTCATTATGTCATGAGTACATTAAGTTATACATTAAGTTATACAGTTGAGTACATTAAGTTCAACGAATTTCATGACGGTTCGCATGCATAAATGAATCGTCAGGTCAACCGTTGCGTACCTATCTAATCGCCATATTACGCATAAATTACAAAGCATAATTCATGGTGAAATGAAAGATTGAATAAACCATGTATTTATATACGAGTACATAAATATAACACCCAGTTCAGACTTCAGTATCACAGAGGGTTGAAGTATATACAGAATTATTCTCCTCCTCCAATTTTCTCCTCTGCTGGAAGGGTATCAGATATCGACTTTCTAGCATCCACTTCTTTGGGTCGTGACGAGACTAGTAAATAGCGCCGGATCAGCGTTTCGTAGCCGGTAATGTGATTGGCGGAATGACGCCCGAATTTCCCTCTCTTTTCACCCCCAGCGCCGCCGCTCGTCACCTCGTTTACAACTTGGTATCAGGTTATAAAATTATCTCGTTTTCTCTCTTTTACATTCCTCGTAAACACAAATTCAGTTAGGTAGTTGGAATGATGGTATCTACGATGGAGGGAAACATTGAACACACGTGCAAAACCATATGAAAGCAGGGGAGTGGCGAAACCAGAAAATTTCCTGGAATATATATAAATCAATACGGAGGTGTGATAATATAAAGGCCATATTGGCACGAGCACGTTTTCGATATTTTTCCGCAGTCTTAATTCTCCAACTTCATGGTCGGGAATTAGGAACAGCGGAAAAATGCTGAAAACGTCTTAAAAGTTTATTTTTCTTCGTTTTTCCCAAGGTCAAAGTGTAACCATTGGGAAGGTAACAATTCACCACTCTGGCGGTAACTGCGTGCACCTTCTCCATTTTCAGTGCCTGGTTTCCAGTGTCAGATTTTTTTATTAGTCAATTCTTTAGTCATGTTGAGTTTTTGGACAGGAAATCGCTATTTGAAGACGCTGGATGTTCCACGCTAAGGTTGCTTCAATATTTCAAGGCCTAACCTGACACTGTTAATAAAACTCCATTCTGCCAAAAGGCACTGTATTCACGTTCACGTTCTTATTTTCTCCTTCATGCTCGTTTTGGGAACGAAAATGCGGTGGCAAAACGACAAAATGCAAGAAAAGTATCCACCTTTCTCGACTGTCGTGTGAATATAAGAGCCCTCACAAGTCAGTGAAATCAATTCTTTTCAACAAGCTTCAAAAGTTCTCCTCACTTTCCAATGAAATTACACACTTTTCATGATTATTGGGCAAAGATAGGAATGAAGGTTTCCCTCAGTTTGTTGGTGTGCTGATCTGGGGGTTCCCGCCAGTGGTGTGAAACATTTTTCCAACTTTTCTCAGCCAATAATCGATCATTTTCAAATCTGTTCTCGGTATTCTTTCTATTTTTAATTCTGCGGGGCAACACACTATCAAAATTTTAAATTTCAAAAATTGCATATTTTTTATTAATTTGAAATTTTGATAGTGCGCTGACCTGCAGAATAAAAAATAGAATGAATTCCCGAAAAATATTTGAAATTGATCGATTATTGGCTGAGAAAAGTTGGAAAAATGTGTTAACGGTAAAATGATAACGGGTGAGGGGGGGTTACTTTTTTTTTAAATATATTGGCGTGAAGTAGTAATAAGATTTGTAGTGATAGTTCATATTAACTCTATAATTCCCGGGATTTGCGAATTTTGGTTTATTATTTTCAATAATGAACCTTTGGAATCGAGCACGAAAAAAAAAATTTAGCCCCCCCCCCCCCCCCCCCCCCCCCCCCTCAAAATTTGATGTTTTACGTTTCAAGATACCTACGTAGAATCCAAAAATCGAATTAAAAAAAAATCCGTCCGTCCGCCGCCCGCCGTAGTCACTTTCCTTAGTTATCATGGACCAAAATTAATGAACTTTGGTATACCGGCCCCATTTTTATGACGGTTCACACCCTGGCCGGAACACCTACATACCTAAAGTAGTATCTAGTAGTTCCACATTGATGTCAGGGGGTGAGTGGTTATTGTTGGTCCAGTCCATACAAGGTCAAGCAAAATTCAGCCCCACCCATTTTCAGTGTGGTAAATCGGCATTGGAGGGTTCCTTATGATTGCATACGGGCAGATGTACAAGGTACCTATTGGTTCTACTGCTATGAACCATCTAAGACCATTGATTTACGCAATTCCCATTTTCCAAGCACAAATCGGACAGACCCACAGAATCGTTTTGGATACAACGATGTATGCATATGCAACATTTTTCTCGACGTATTGCTTAGAGGAAATTATCACGAACGACTTCGCTAACAAATAATTCGTTTATCGAAAAAGCTTCGCTAGGGACGAGTTGAAGCGAACATGAACTGCCTCCATAAATCAGATTGATCGCAGGTAGGAAAAAAAAGAAGGAAAAATAAAAGAAAAAAAACATGCGCGAGGGACCCATGGAGCTGTCTTGATAGAATAGAGGGGTCGATAGAAGAGTGGAGGGAGGCGATACGTTGGTTTACAGGGGGGTCATAGGATGGCGTAAGAGTAATAGGGGGCGATAAGACGAGAGAAGGTGGAGGGGAGCACATGCAACCAATTTTCGAGCTATTTGTCTTGAGAGCCTCAACAGCCAAGACGAATCGGTGTGTAAATGTTTTCCTTTCGTTAGTGTCAAACCTGGAAGTCCATTCAATCTCTTCCCTACAACGCATGGTGGGATGGGGATTGGTGGGGTGAGGAATGCCGGTCTGCGCAAGGATACGATCCACTATTCAGTCAGTGTTTCCCTTAATTCGAACCTTTGTTGCGAAACATGCTTACAGTATAACTCAAGATCATAACTCATCGTATCAGCCTGGTGGTTCTGGTATCTTGGTAAGATGTCAACCTCCACTCGTGTCTTTTGTCGTGGTCCCTATATTTTGACAAAATTCAAAAATTTCAAAATTTCAAAATTTCAAAATTTAATTTGTCACTCAAAATTTCGAAACTTTTACTAAACCGGGGGAGTGTGATGCGGAGTCACGGTTGTTCCTTCAGAGAACAGTTCTGGGTAGCTGCTACTTGAAGGACCAACCCACGAACCCCACGAGCGTTCTAGTCCTTACCTGTTGTGCAACACGTGAGTTCCTCTCGATTCTATCCAAAATACCTTTCCCTCACCCTCGTGGTTCGAATCCTGAAGATAGGAATTTAGTACATAATCTTCAATCCCACTTTAGAATCCAGAGCCTCCTACCTATTTATAGGATAATTTACGTCAAATTAGAAATTAATTTATTAATTTACTACCTATTTCTGTGTGTTACTTAACAATTCGTTCCTCCCTCGCCATAGGCTCAGTAGGTAGGAATTAGAGCACACTCAGTAGGCAATAGGTATTGTGACCCCTTATGAGTAAAACATTCTACATACTTAAAATCTCGATGAAATATCGTATCTCCACCAGTGAACCCCAGTGGGCCACATTACAAATGTTGGTAGCAGAATGTTGAAATTTGACATTTCTATAAACGAATGGAGTAGGTACTTATGCGCCAGTGGCGTAGCAAGTGGGGGCGGGGGGGGGGGGGGGGGGGGGGGGGGGGGGGGGGGGGGGGGGTCCGACCCGGGCCTAGAGCCATAGGGGGCCTCAAAATTTTGTTTTTGCTTTTATTTAAAAATGCACATTTTACAAAATTAGTTTATTGAGCCGTCGTGATCACAGTATAATCCTGATTTTCGCAGTAACTAAATGTCATTCCACTTGACCTAATTATTTTGTCAATGTCATTCCACTTGAAAAAATGATAGGCAATTAAATGATTTTGCGTGATTTCGTTCATTTTACATGGTATTCTATTGCTTTCCAGGGTCGGGCTGGGGCCCCAAATATTTATATTGAAAAGATTGAAATGAGAGGCCCTACGTACAGTGGAAAATTACATTTTAGGACTTTCTTCCATATTCTGCGGCCCTTTAGCTGTAGAAGCCCGCAGTGACCTGTGGAGCCCACTTGATTTCCAGTTCTCTGGTTTAGCCCCACCTTAGGGAGCCCCAGTGTGAGATAGAGGCTCCCCCTGGTCTCTGGGGTTGGCACATAGCAGTATATTGTGAACCCAGTAGAAAATCAGAGACCTTCAGACTAATGGGGGCCCCCTAATTTTGCTAGGTACCTCATTGCCAAAGATAGGATAGGAAGCTATGTATACATACAAGAAATGAAAAAAAAAAAATTGTTGTCCTCCAAAATCGAAATTTCCACTTGCTTTTCACGTTTCACAGCTTTCTGAACAATCTTGGTTCCGTGTCGGTCAGTGGTCAATTCCTTGTCTCAGGCATAAGTACCTATATTATGGTACGACTTGATGAGAGGCTGCCTAATCTACTCCGCCTACTGTGCACTTCAGCCATTTGTTTTGGTCGTCTTCTCTAGTCTCATTAAGTGTAGCTGTGATTCTTTCCTCCTCCTACAACCTCATGTTAAAGTGTGAAATTTTCCGGTTATGTGGTACAAAAAACGAGGGCCTTTCGAATCAAATCCGCCCCGGGCCTCCTGAGGTCTGGCTAGGCCACTGGTTGGCGCAGACAAAATTAGAGTCTCCTACTGGCAAAGAGAGGATCAGTGATCCGATGGTTTCACTTTGAGTCACTTATTTCCTCGCCCTCCCGCTGTATAGAAACGTGAACATTTCGTAGACAGGAGACTCAAAACTTAATTACCCGGCGGTCACCTATCCAAGGTAAAACCACGCAATTGCTTTACTTCCGTGATCTGACGAGTATGGGTCATCGCCATCTCCAACTCTAATGAACTTATTAAGGATACAGTATGTAAATGAAATTGATAAGGTCGCAAGATTTCAATTGCCGAAATGACCTCGTTTTTTTTTAAATTATCTGTTGTAGGGTCGATTTTTGCTAATCAATTTCCCGTGCTCACACTGATAGTTTTAAAAACTCCGCTCGATTGGAATAAACTTCACCTTCACGGTGATACAAAAATAAGGCTGGTTCTCAATGCTTTTAAAACTTCACCTCTTGTAACTTCAATGGTGACAGAAAGTTCCAGTCCCCCAGCATGAGTTACTTAATGATGGAAATTTCGGTTTTCGTACGTTTTCTCAGATAATTTATGGGTCACCCTTATAGGAAATTTTGTGCGGATTTTGCATGTACCGTATGTTACTTTACTTTACCTACTTGTTAGGTTTGAGATGGCAATTTTCACCGAAAATATCAAAAAATACGTTTTTTGGCCCTTATTTTCAAAATTTGACCCCTTCAAGTAGGTACCTCAAACATTGTGGACATTGAAGTCATCCTTCCATTTGATATTATTAACATTTTGCATTTTTGAAGTTA
>JAEMON010000005.1:24302468-24328378 GCA_030264115.1 Lygus lineolaris
GGGGGGGGGGGGGGGGCATGCCCCCTGCCCACAAATCGAAATGTAGAGGCAGGGGATAGCAATGGGCGGAGCTCCCTTTCCACAACTTGAGAGGGAAGTACTAAAACGCAGCTGATGGCCCTTCGCTCGGAAAAAGGCTCCGTGGGAAAGCAGCCCATCAACTCAGCGAGGGTTTTTAGAAGTTGCTTCTGCACTTGAAGCCAACAATGATTCACTTTTTCCGGGTCGAAATATAAAAATGAAGAAGTTTTCGTAATCCCCCGCAGATTTTATTTTCGTCCGCGAAAATATTGTTGAACTCACAATCAGTTTATCGCTACCTACTCATTGTTTCTCCAAATACAAGACATGAATCAGTAACGTCAGCCCACTTCTCGTGCAAATGTTTTATGAGTTTGAAAAGAAGAAAACTTCTGCCAGTTAAATTTGGCTCATAACTTCTTCGTACCGAGAATGAAATATTGCTTCTGAATTTGAAAGACTCCTGCGCAGACTCCATTCACCAATACCATCCTCTATTTAACTTGAGTTCCTAAAAACATGATAATATATTTAAACTGCTTCCTCATTACCGACGGTGAGGAAGCCTGATGACATCCAAGAAGTAAACAAAACGCTGCAAATTATTACACAACGGTTTATTATTTTCTGTATAGAAAAGCCCATCTACAAAGATCCTATTGACATAAAATACCCACCTCCCGCGAGGTTCCTCAATCATCTCTTGGCGACAATGAGCAGGTACCTTCTTGTAATTATTATTATCGGAGAGTTGTATCATTCATTCTTGAGACCCAAAAACAGTGAGAATTAGAAACCAAATGTGGAGAAACTTTGAAATCTCCCCCTTGATGGGAAAAACAATAGATTATGGATAGGTCTAGCGGCTTTAGGAGCCGCTCGGCTGATCTGAGAGCTCCATTTTCGACTCAGCTGATCTGGGAGCTACATTTTCGACTGAGCTGATCTGAGAGCTCCATTTTCGTCTCAGCTGATCTAAGAGCTCCATTCTCGACTCAGCTGATCTGGGAGCTCCATTTTCGACACAGCTGATCTGCGAGCTCAATTTTCGATGCAGAGAGTTGTAATCCCTCACACATTGCGATTCACACTCGTGTTTCTGCTCTTTTTGTCCTTCAACCCTTAAGTCCTTACAGGGAGCGAACGGTTGGTCCTAAAACGCTCCGCAAGGTCTCATTCGACGCTAAAAATTGTGTTCTATTTTAAATCGATGGAAAAAATTACCTTCCTATTCGAAATTTACGAGCTAGGGCGTTTTGGAAATTTTATACCCTATTTTCCACCCCTTAGAGAAGACCGACGGTAACGCCAAGCTTCGCGGCACAACTAGACCCCAAACGGGGCCGGTGTACCGAATTTTATTAATTTTGGTCCATGGCAACTAAGGAAAGTGCCGTGTACGGCCTACGGCGGACGGACGGATTTTTTTAATTCAATTTTTGGATTCTGCGTATCTTGAAACGTAAAACCTCAAATTTTGAGGGGGGGGTTCACATTTTTTCTTCGTGCTCGATTCCAAAGGTTCATTATTGAAAATAATAAACCAAAATGCTGCCCCCCACAAATAAAATCAAAATGTCCACTTGTTTTTGCGTATTAAAGCTTTGTGAACAAGTTTGGTTCCATATCTGTTCGCATGTTCAACATGAATTTCCCGAAACTACACAGTTTCTCAGTTCCAAAACCAATTTTACGCAAATTTTTAGGGTAGTTGGGGGCTAGCCCCATGGCGATTGCCCATGATTTCGTCTTGATTGGATCAGTTATAGCTAAACTGCACATGCTCAACCTGGTAATTCGTTGTCACAGACACAACTCCGGAACTAGTTAACCAGTTATTCGGGTGACATTTTCAGGGATTGTGCGGGTAAGTTCAAAGACTGTCCTCTGTGACTTTCAATACCGTCGAACCAATGGCTTGTACGCATGCACAAACGTGATATTCCCTGAAACCAAGGTGTTCCAGTTCCAAATGTGCGGATTTTGCTCAAATTCGGAAGGAAGTTGGGCGCTGGCTCCCAGACAGTTACCAATTAATTTTGGAACAATTGGATAACTGATAGCTACTTGGACTTTGATAGCACAAACTTGGAATTTGTTGTTATGGTTATTATGATACCATTTCCCTCCAGAACTATATTCTACCAATTTCGGTGGAATTCTCATTAACTGATTATATGCGCTCGTGTTAAAAGAGTGAGTAAGCTGTACTTCCCACCGAACCTGGCAGATTCTTTTTTTCTCTACACCGTTTTTGCCCCTGATGAACCTTTGGAATACTCGAAATGGTTGGCCTAATTTTCAACTGAGACCAAGAGAACAGCAGGTGCCGACTAATTCATTAACAGGAGGGAAGCAGACCTCATCTAGGGGAACCATTCGGTTCACCATTAGTTAATAAAACACTGCCCATATTTCAGTCACGTTCAGTTAACCAGGAACACCGAGAGGAAATCGCCCGGAGGCCAAAAAGCATTAAAGGCGCATTATTTTTACTAATGGCTTCCCTTTCCTCTCTCGTTCTATAGGCCTTTGGAATCATTTGGGGTGGTTTGAAAAGCGTTTCGGGCCTTCACAGACCGCTTTTACTGTGGCTTCTTGGACCAGACCGCGCTATCCGTCCGACATCCACCGCAGAAGGGTCAGTTCGTTTCTCCGACTGATGACCGGCCATGTCCTAGTGAGTATAGTTTGCTTTTGGCAGATTCAATTGTAGAAGTTGTTTAATGAGCCCCCTTGGCCTTATAAAAAGAGTGCTTATGATAGTAAATAGGGCCGAATTTCTAGGTAATTATCAAATTGGTTTTTATTCGACTAGGATATTGGTTTAAATTTGTGTGCTAGGAAAGTGCGTCGCCGGAGTTTCCCAAACTTTTCTCAGCCAATAATTAACCAATTTTATTATTGTTTCCATGATTCTTCTTCTCTTTCAAGTTCCGAGGACAGAGACTTGACGGGTCCATGAAAGGATGCTGATACATAGTGATCCATAGTGAAATCGAGATTCAAAAAACAAATTGAAGCAAAAGATATGGCTAGAAACATTGTTTTTGATAAATGTGGAAAGTGGAATTGCCTATTTCCTTTTGCACGGGCCCAAGTGGAACTTGGAGTATTGCCTTTTAGATCAGTTCCAGCAGTGGATCTAAGACGTTTTGAATGAATGGAGCATACTGAGTGTTATGGATGTATGTTAATCAAAGAAGGAATAGCACCTCTATTAAAGACTCACACTACTATACACACACTACTACACATTACTATTGGTGAAGAAGTATTGAAGGTTGGTGCTCTCTCATTGATTGTTGGAATTGTTCCCTGCTTTTTGACGTCAAGTGATGGAATCTTGTTTTCGGATCAGTTCGGCTATTTTTGGAGTTCTGATTTTTGTTTAATAATGGGTTCACCATTGGATTCGGCTTCGGCCAAAGTTTTCGAAACCGTTCTTACCATGGGGGAGGGGGGGGGGGGGGGGGGGGGGGGGGATGCCAAAAGTGGCGTACTCCCCTATGAACCACACCTCCCGAGTCCTATGCTCCAGGGTTGTCATGGAGAATGTTGTGTATTCGATTCAGAGTGAAGTTCATTTTAACTTGGTAAAAATGTTTTCTTGTGCCTCCTGTAAAATGAGGTTTTCAAGTGAAGTTATTCATCTTGTCCATAAAACGACAAATTTACTGGAACTACAGAACTAACCAAGTTTGGATAAAATCAATATGAGTTTAGGAGGCCCTGATTAGAAAGTAATATCGACTTCTTCCTGGAGGGGTGGTAGTTGATGTTCCATAAGATGGAGTACAAAACGCAATCTTATGGGAACCGCGGTAATTCAGGCGTTGTGAACGGCGACTCCTGATAAAAGGCCAATGCAGAGGAGGGGGGGGGGGGACTAGCGGGACGATACCTACCGACCGCCGCTGAATTTATGTACGTTTAATTTCCTCTTGGCTAGCTATCAATGTTGAATTATGGGTAACGGGGCGCACCGGTGGTAACACTGGGTGAATGGTGGTGGGGGAGGGGGGGGGGTAGTAGAAGTAAAAGGGTAACGGTGTAGGAGAGGTAACGGGGATCGTTTCGCTCGAGGTAATCTGATCCGATATCGCAAACGTTGGCTGTTGGTAGAGGAAGTGTGAGTAGATCAGTGGGGTGGGGTCCTTTAAAAAATAGTGAGGTGGGCGAAAACCTCGTTTAGGGTGTAACTAGCCTCTCAAATGGAACACTGATATTGGGCTACTATCCACGTGCATCTATAGCGCCCGAATTTCAACGGAAACAAGAGTCCGAGGGCAAAGAGAGGGGTCACAATCCCCATTTTTTAGCAATTTAAAAATACCTGGGTTAGGAATATTTGGACGTAGGTATAAAATCTAATCGGAACCGAATAAATCGAGAAAAAAATATCGATTTAAGGAGAGAAAATCCGAAAAACTGTGTGTTGAATTTGGTAATCATGACTGGAGGAGGTCCGCGGGGTTGTCCCCACTCCTACACCTTCATTGCTCCTTAGGTTGAGCTTCTCAGTCAGTTCTCACTCCCGCCTCCATCATGTAGACTCCATTTTACTTTCCTATTTTATTCATGTCGATGTCTCTCAGTACGGTTAATTATACTACTTTTCTCACGCGAATCTGCCTACTCATTGATCCAAAACCACGAGGTTATGAGCCCAGAAATGAATAGTTAACGTAGTAACATCGTTCGTGAAAAGTAACATCGTTCGAAGTGTCCATTGTCTGTTCTCGTGTGCGACGTGAGTGGTCGTGGCTTGAGTTTCTTTTGATGAGTTTCTGTTTCGTCAATGAATCAATATAAGTTCGTCCAGCCCGTAAATATCCGTCCTTTCAACGGGAATGACTATGACGTATGGATCTACAGAGTGGAGAGACTTTTGGATCGAAATGGAGTACTCGAAGTAATCAAGACGGACATGCCGACTGGGTCAGACACAGCGGATAAAGCAGCCATTGTTAAATTCAAGCAGGACGATGCAAAGGCGAAAGATCTGATTTCGCAATGTAGACATGATGATTTGATTGGACTTATTCGAAACGAACCTACAGCTAAAAACATTCTTCCAGTTTTAGAAAGTACCTACGTTAGAAAGGGAATGACGTCGGGTGTCCAACTCCAGAGGAAATTACGGAATATGGCCTATACCGGACAGTGTCCCATGAACGATTATTTACTGGAATACGAAAGGACAGTAAAAGACCTCATTGCAACGGGAGAAACCGTATCAGATACCAGTTATATTACGACTTTATTAGCTTCACTTCCTTTGGATTACGATTCCGTAGTGTCAGCATTGGATGTTCTGCTCTCGACCAAGCCGACCGAATGCTCGTGCGAAAGGGCTCGTGAGAAACAGGCTCTTGGCGGGGGAAACAAGAATTAAAGGAAGACACTCAGGTGAAAATGAGAATCAAAATTCAGGTACGGCTTTTTCTACGTTCATGAAACCTGTGAATAATAATTTCCGTCCTCGTAATAACCAAAACCCACTTGTTGAATGCCATGTTGGAAATTATAGAAACGCGAATTCTGGAGGTGGTGGATACGAGCAACCCCGGAACCGCAGTGTGGGCAACTATCGAGGTGGCGGTAGAGGAAAATTTCATGGCAGGTGTCTACATTGGAAAGTCCGAGGTCATAAAAAACGGGATTGTCTGCCATTGAAAAGTGCCAATCATGGAAGTTCCTGCCTCCATGGAGACAATCTACTTCAGGAGACAACCGAACACGAAGTTGATTGCAGTGATAATGAGATAATGTTTTTTATTGGCGATGTAAACAACCAAAATACGGCAGTTTTTGCGAATCCGAGTGGTGATAAAGTCATTGATGGATCAATTCGGTGCGTTTTGGACAGCGGAGCTAGTCAACACTATTTCAAGTTGAGTTGTGAGTCGTTCTTGAGGGATTCTCGTTCCGTATCCCACCGAGTCGGAGTCGCTAAAGTTGGACAGTTTGTGACCGCGCGATGTGTTGGGACTCTACCAGTCAAAACAGCGAATGGATTGTTTATTTCCATCAATAATGTTTACGTTTGCTACGATTTGTCTCACAATCTCTTGTCTGTGAAGCAGATGGTAAGCATGGGATTAGAAGTTGTGTTCCAGGAAAACAAAGTAGGTATTTGTGCGCAAAGGCAGGAGGAATGTTTTGGTCGGTGAGCGTTATGGCAATGTTTTCTGTGTTGACTTGCAGTTCCGTGGCACAGATGAAGTCAATTTGGCCCGATCGAACACTGATAGCTATAAAACTCTTCTTTGGCATATGAGAATGGGACATTCCAGCCACCACCCAGTGAAAGGTGTGTGCGAGATCTGCATGAAGGGAAAACAGACCAAGGCTACTTTTGCAAAGGAGATACCCGAAGACAGAAAACCCACTCGAATTTTGGAATGCGTGTCCTCTGATGTTCTTGGAAAAGTTAATCCGCCCACTCATGATGGTAAGTCCTGGTATGTTTCTTTCATAGATAATTATTCAGGATTCAGCATGATATACCTAATGAAACATAAGAGTGAGATGGAATCATATTTCCGAAAGTATGTTGCATTGGTAGAAAATAAATTTGGCCGGTGCCCAATGTGACTTCGTGTGGACAATGGAATGGAGTATTGCTCTGGAAGGTTTCGGGACTTTTGTGAAAAGAAAGGCATAGACATTGTTTATACGGTGCCCAGACACCCTAACCAGAACGGAATTGCAGAGAGTTTGAATAAACGAATAATGGAGGTGGCTAGATGTCTCTTGTTTGTTTCGAAGTTACCTAGTTCCTTCTGGGGGGAGGCTTGTCTAACAGCTCAGTTCATTTTGAATAGACTACAACGATCTAGTTTGCCTGAGGGTGTGACACCTGCGGAGTTGTGGTATGGGTATAAGCCTGACTTAAGCAAACTGCCTGAGCTAACTGACTGTTTGCTTGTGACGCATTTGCACATGTTTCAGTGGAGGACCGTTCGAGCAAGTTGGACGCCCGCTCAAAGAAGATGGTGATGGTTGGATACTGGCCGAATGGATACAGGCTTTGGGATCCGGAGAATTTGATATTAATAGAAAGAGAAAAATCTTCTCTTTTTGCATGGCAAAATTTCGTGACTCGATACCGTTCCAGAAAAATGTAACACTTTTTGCCAGTTAGATCAAGGCTAAAGCATGTTCCATGCTAAAAGTTTCAAACTTCAGGAATCGTTTCAGAATGGGCTCAAACGGATTCCCATGGAGGACATTTTTAAAAATTTTGCTTTACTACAATTTTGAAGCCATTGCAATTGCAATTTTCATCTAAAATTCACTGATTGATCTTGACAGCTGGAATATCGGCAGGGCCATTGCTTACCTAACACATTACACGGCGCGAAAGGCCTACCTCTCCTCCAAAACTGATGGTCTTGCGGGTTTTGCCTACTGCTCGTCCTATTCTTAATTATAATAAAGCCCTAACTGCCAAGAAAATTAAGCTACTTTGAATTCTGAGTTCGTGCCTTATACCTGGGAGGAAATCAGAAATGGGATCATACATTAACTACCGGAAAAATTGTAGTAATTTAACAATGCAACGCCCCGGTACTTGAGATTATTATTAACTCGAAAAGTGAAGGCTAGGTAGAAATCGCCTGTTCATTAACTCGAACGAAGTTATAGCGGCTCCCAAAGCCAATTTCTAGGCTATTCACTCTACGAAGCTGTAATGAAGTATGTGACCTCTGATCTGAAGCAGTTCGTTCATTATAAATCAAATTCAAAAATTTATATCATTTCTCCGCTTCATGGAAGAACATTGAAATGTGGATATGCAAATACAGTGCCCAATAACATATCCATGATTCAACGTTTTTCCATGAAGTGGAAATTACATAAATTTTAATTATTTTTTTTAGTTCCAAGGCTTGTTTCCTCTATCTAATCTTTTTAGACAACAACATAGGCACAGTGTTCGGTTTGTACTTTTGATTGGTTTTCCGTTATTGACTATTCCGCTATTTTCCGTATTTTCTATTATATCACAATGACAACCTTCCTTCGTAAGTCTATGATTACCTAGCAACTTTTTTGAAGGAGTTTTTTACGGATTCATCTACGGGACATCCTACCTACAGACTCCGGTTTTTAATTTATTTTGAGGTATCAGCAATGCATTTTTGTCGGACTTTAACAAAAATAAGCTGGTAATCTTGATAAATTATTGTATGGGATGATTTTTTCCTTCTGGAATTACTCTTCTTTTTCCTGTCGTTCTTTTTTCTTTCAAATCCCTCATCCTCTCAAGTGCTCCATTTTCTGGCCCTAACATCTTGCCTCTATCCTGGAGCCCCAGAGACGAACGGATTCTGCTAGTATCACCGAGAACTGGAATTTGGTCCTCACCTGATCTTTTACCACCTCTGTTGGATCTTCCTGTTTCTTTTTCTTGGAAGACTTTCTCCCTTACATCAGAAGATATAAATTTTCGAATCTAAAAATGGGTTTGACCAACGCTCTTAGGTCAACGCTGAAGATTGGCCCTGCGCAGGCATGAAACGTTTATTGTTACTAAAAATCTAAAAACACAAGTCGTTTTCATTTGTATGATTTGGGATGATCAGATAATATATTATGCAGCCGACTACAAATAATGATACTAAATAAGTACCTCTTCTGGTTATGTCTGGAACTGGTAGGAGATAACTATATTTAAGTTTTTTCTCTCTGACGTCAATCAATCGGTTTGTATTTTGAGTTCAAAAGTGGTTGACGTGATTAATTTGAAAGCCCACTCTTGTATACATACACTATTGCATGTAGTGGCACAACGATCTGACACTTATATTATCTCCAAAGATATACACTACATAATTCTATACTGCCTAGTAAATTCGTAGCACACGTCGTATACCTACTGAAGAAACTGTGACGCTAGGTATCTGAAGAAGAGAACGACGGCTTCAGAGGGAAACCAGTATCGAGAATCAGGTCAATAGCGAGGCAAGTGGCCCTTTGAACGCCAGCCAGCCTTCTTGACAGCTCCCGTCAATATATTTTTCCCCGTGAATATCGTCACCTAACCTTAATTTATCTTCGACGGTACACCTACAAGATATAACGTCAAAATTGAATCCACACATCCTGTAATAACTACAAAATAAGCTGCATCAATATTGAAATAATCGATTGTTTTAAAAAAGAAATTGGTCAATTTTGTAATTTATTGTCACACGTCGGTTCTTCGAGCGGTTCAGTTACACCCATGGAACGCATAAAGTTCATTTTATGTGTTCCGTGGATACACCACAGCGAGTCTCCATGAAGGCAACAGCTCTACTTCTGTACTGTTTTATATATTTTCAACCAAGCAGGTAGCTACTCATTTTCGGTTTATTATTTTCAATCATTTTCTCTTACTTACGAGTAGCTAAGCAAAACGAGTTAACTCCAAATCTCTGAAAAGGACGGTTAGAGCCTACCTAATTGGACGTCGTAAATATTCTCTCCTTTACCGTGGCACATGTTTTTGTGTGTTCTGCGGTGGAATCGATCTTGTTTAGAGACGGTGGATTAGTAGACACCTTCTTTTTCAAATAAGGAGATATTTCAATAATTCTACAACTTTAAATGTTAAACCTTGATGTGATGAGTTCCGGCGAAATGAACTCTTTGTGACGAATTCGACAATACCCACATGTTTTCCTGAGAGCCCTTTTAAGATTTTATATAAATCGTTGAAAATTGTAAAAAAAAAAAAAAAAACTTAATGTCCCTGTTGGTTGTTAATCAAATTGGTTTGAAGGGTTTAGGTCGATTGAATCTTAGTTTAGTCTAACCCTAACTTCCAAGCACCTGTACTAAAGGGAAGATGAAAAATATCATAGCTTGTTTTACCCATCTCTATTCATAAACTTTTCAGGAAGAATGAGTTCACAAACCATTATGATAGCCCAAGGAGGAATCGAGCTCACTTCGTGAACTTCTGCGGAAACTGAGAGGTTGATAGCCTTTTAAGCACTTCAAAGCCCTCTGTCAGAACGGAGTTCGACGTAATTTCCTCCAGGAAATCCGGAGCTGTTACCCCCTTAGTCCGTACCTACCTATAATACAATCATCCTAAGGCTACGTAGTAAGAGAGGAGTTTTGGAAGAAGGTTACCAAAAAAGGTTAACCTATTTGAATTGAATGCTATGCCTATTAGAACAGACCCCGTATAGTTTCATAATCTCTAATGACCTTTTAATTGTTTCAGGTAAGCTGAGCTGAGTACCTACCTAACTAGCGGTAAGGCTTTGTTCTTCAGGAGTATAAATTTCTACGAGTAAATAAGCAGATTAAAATAGTGGAATCACCAACCCTCCCATCACGAACGAGTGTGAATAACAACCAACTGGTAAATGCTACCGTGGACGTAGTTAATAAATACCACACATATCACACCGGCTTAAATGGAATTATCTAGAATACACTTCTATACATACCCCGAAAAATTAAAGAAACTAATTGCGTCAGAGCTATGAATAAAATGCCAAGTTTTCGGAGAGATTTTCGCTCGTCGGCTGAAGGGAGGAAATAAGGGAGCCGAGCAGATTATTTCATTTTTCTTTCTTCACCCACAACGACCTCGAGCGGAGTTATAAAAACCACGTATGGTGACCCGTTATAACGGTGATAAAATAAGGAGATTAAAATCCTTTTTCGGGAGACCAGAAAAGCTGGAGACTCGCTTTTTATCGTACGACAACGGAATATTGTTTGGCTGGATCCTCTCTCTTGCAGAGGGTTTTGTTGTTTTGGACGGGGTTATCTGATGGTGCAGTAATAGGATTTCTTATTGCGTTTCCATGTAGGTACCTCGGATATTTTATGCTTAGCACGAAGAATTCTCCACCAGAAAGGTTTTAAATTGAATTTGAAGAGCTATCTACCTTTCTTGTAAAAAGTACGCACAAATGTTCATAAATATATCGGTGTACAAACATTTGAACGTCTTCCTTTTAGTGAATCGGCGAAGAAAATTGAGATATTGTAATAAGAATGCACAAATGCTCCCTGAATAGCTACTCCAAAATGTGCGTTACTTCCAGTGCACCTGTGTCAATTTTGTTCCATCTTGGCGCATCGAGTGCGCCGCCCCACCAACCCAAAAAAATCATACCTCCTTCCGAATTTGCAAGAGTTGTTGGAAGAAGATCAAAAAGAAGCTCAAAAAGAAGCTTCGGATGCTGACGAAGAAGAAGTTGTTGGGCAAGAAGAAGTTGATACAGAATTGGAAATCGATGGAGACATAGGCGTTGCGAAGATGGGGCAGATGCCCCATTAGACCGGGAGGATTTTTGCTTCCTCACTACCGATGGTGGGGAGCTATGTATTAGTGGAAGAAATGGAAAGAATGTTGTCATCCAAAATCAAAATTTTCTCTTTTCAGAGCTTTCCGAACAATTTTGGTTCTGTGTCTGTCTGTCTGCGGTAAATTCCTCGTCGTTTTAGTTTTTATGATAGAAAAATAATGAAATTCCATGTGCCACACTCTGGTTCCCAAAAATCAGATTTTTGCGAAATTTCACGGTTGAGCGATTTTGAGCGCATGCTGGTAGGGTTGCGCGCCGTGAACGAAAATCGATTGAGTTGTCAAATAATCATGACATTTTGCGTGGAATCAGAATCTGCAACAAAAAAATTTTTACCTTTTTTGTGACGAAAATGGGAATGGTGATCCATTCATCGAGAACCACCCTGGATACGATATTATATCGGTACCTACGATATTTTTATACGAAGGTATTATATAATGTAAGTAATACAGGTAAGAACAATACATGATGAACATCAGTGTACAGTTCCGAACACTTAAAATGTATATCCAAGGAGAAAGTTTAGATATTCATAGGTATTGTTTTCGACAATTCCCTAAGAATGTGTGTGTATTTAGAACACAAAAAGGGCTAAAATAAATAAAATCCTGTCGTCCAGAAAAGGGACGGAGGGCGTTCTGCACGCTCTTATTGCCTTCTAATGGGGTCAAAATCCATTGTGTCTCTCCAAGAGAAGGAGGCGGTCAATTCCGGCTGATGGGCCTGAAGAGCAGAGGAACCACCGACGGTTTCATTGTGGCTGTTGACAAAGGGGTAAGTACAATATGCCCGAATCATTGTTCCTTTCCATCATTCTCGGCCTAACGTTTGTGCGCTTTGCTCCCAGTCGGCCCACTTCACTTTTGACGTTTGACGAGACGCTTGAAATTTCAGTTTCTCAATCTTTGGATCGATTGAGCATCCGATAAGTTGGTGCCCCAATCACTGGTACACTGAAATTGCGGGATAACTACTAAAATTTTACCAATTGCGGAAAAGTGGCAATTCATTGCTTAAATTGTAAGCTAGCTACCACCCTCATTCGAGTAGTAAGTACCTTGTTCGCAGGAGTCAGGTGCACAATGGTCAAAAATACGATTTTGCTAACTAAGAAAATAAAATAATAAATATAATATAATCTAAGAAATTTTGCTATGATTCCAATTACACCATTGTATTCCCAACCTAAAATAGCTCAAAAGAACTAGAAAATTCACGTTTTTCACCATTGGAACTGCACAAAAGTTTTTAGGTACCTTTAGGAAAATTGTTGGTCCTACCTACTATCAAACTTTGAGTCGGATGAAACCGATGCCAGCTCAAAATGGCAACATTGGGAAATGTTTTCAATTTCTTGTAGATAGGCCCGGCAAAATCCGTAGATAAAGGACAATTTCCGTAGATTAATCTTCAAAAATCTGTTGAAAAATACGTAGATTTTGGAGTTCATAATGTTGTCTAGATATTGTCGCATCACAAAAGTCACACCATCTCTGAGACCGAGAACACAGGATAAGTAGGTACCCATTGATTGTGAAAAAGGAACGAACAGACAGAAATAGAAAAACGCTGCAAATTATTACACAACGGTTTATTATTTTCTGTATGGATCGTCCATCTACAAAGATCCTATTGACGTAAAATACCCACCTACCGCGAGGTTCACAATCATCTCTTGGCGACAATGAGTAGGTACCTTCTTGTAATTATTATTATCGGAGAGTTGTTTCATTCATTCTTAATGAAATTCAGTAACTAAGGAAGCTTCTGAAAGTAAACAACAAACTTGATTCGGTGGAATCGAGTGAAAGTTGCATTTGAACAGCTGATATTTGATCGGAGATTTGGCCTACTCGGGGAGAATTGCGATTCACACTCGTGTTTCTGCTCTTTTTTTCGTTCACCCCTCAAGTCCTTACAGGGAGCGAACGGTTGGTCCTAAAACGCTTCGCAAGGTCTCATTCGTAGCTAAAAATTGTGTTCTATTTTAAATCGATGGAAAAAATATACCTTCCTATTTTTCGAGGTAGAGCGTTTTGTAAATTTCATCCCCTATTGTCTAACTCTTAGAGATGACTGACGGTAACGCTCCGCGGCACAACTAGATCCCGAATGGGGCCGGTATACCAAATTTCATTCATTTTTGGTCCACGGTAACTAAGGAAAGTGCCGCGTACGGCGTAAAACCTCAAAGTAAAACCTCAAATTTTAATGGAGGGGGGGGGGGGGGGGGGGGGGGGGGGAGTGTTAACTCTTTTTTTTCGTGCTCGATTCCAAAGGTTCATTATTGAAAATAATAAACTAGAATTGGGGTGATAGGGGTGAATCGTCTTAGAAACGGATACCGAAAATGTCATGTTTCTCTAATCAATGTACAGACTGACTAGCGATTTTATTATCGGAGATGGATTCTCTCAGTGATGACCATCAAATTATTCCAAAAGGACACTACTTAGTACCTACTCGAATTGTAAACCATAAGATGATTTTTTCCAAAGAGATACCAGTAGGTTTTCCAAAAAAAAATTCGAAGAATCCCTAGATTTCCAACGTTTTTCTACAAATCTCTCCAAAAATCCGTAGATTTCCAACAAAACACCGTATCTATATTTTTTGGTGATTTTTCATAGGTAGTTTTACGTCTTTAACTATGTACTTTTCCAGTCGAAAGTAATATGGTATAACTTCCAAAAAACTGAAAATTTACCAAAAATCATGGCATCGATGTTAATGAGCTAGCGATGGTCTCATACTACCCAAAATTTAGTCTACAACTTTTCTTCTATCGAGGTTCAATATTTTGGACGGTTTCAATGGTCAAAAATGTAAGTTTTCCAGGTTAATGATAAGGCAGCTAAATTGTATTTTAGATATCTAGGTTGGTTCCTATATGTAGGAATATATTGGTGTAGGTACTCCTGTAAAAATGGTTAATTTTGGTGAATTAAGTAAGTAATTATTTCTACTGTGAGTCACTGCGCCACTAATCTGAGCCCCCACGGCCGTGCATACCCTAGTATCTTCCGCTATTATAATTATAATTTGTTTTGTTAGAATTCAAATGAACATTTCAAAAACTTAAACACACCTCCTTCCATACTAACGCCATTACTTTACCAACTTCCCGAACACTTGCCAGTAGAACCTCCGGATTAAGCGAGTCCCTCATTTCGCTTCCGCTTTACTTAGGTGACTGCATAAAGCAAGCTTAGGAGGGAACTTTATACTGAGTTAAATTATTATTTGAACAGTCGGAAGATTGTTCAAAAGGGGGGGTTATCCTTTACTTCAAAACCGCTTTATTCTGGAGTCTCCTTTTTTCGTTTTTCCCCCCATCCACTAAAATAAACCTGAACAGAGTTATAATTAGGAGTTGAGAGTTTCTGCGGATTCAATTGAGATTATTCATTTAAAATTAGTTACTTATAAAAGGTGGAAGGGGATCTGTTTTTATTGGACATGAGTTTGCTCAGTCAAACTTCCGGATTGGGAAAAGCATCGAGTGGCGCATTCATAGTGGAGAGAAGCATTTTATGCTCACCTAATTTATTCTCGCATGAGTGGCCTTTTACTTCCTCCCAGATTTGGCTTAGGAACTTTTTATGCGCTCCAAAATTAAAATTCCCACATACATTTTGTTTATCAAGGCTTTCTGAACCAAATCCGTTCAGTGTCTGTCTTCCGGTCTGTCTAAAGATCCGCCTGTGGTCAATATTATTCCTTGTACTCTACCGGGCAAAATTCTGAATCTTTGCACCTGCTTTGTATGACATTTTCAGTGATTGAGCAGGTTAGCCACTGGACGGTCTCCTATGATGTTCGTCACCTTTGGAGCTATGGGTGACACTGCACAAGCGAGAAGATGAACACTTGCGGTCACCAAATTCCCACGCGCTAATGCGATTTTGATGAAATTTGGAAGAGTAGGGGATTAGACGCGTTATCCTACCACGTGTGTATCCAGACGATGTCTTGTTTACTACCCACACTTCCGAAGAGGGGCAGGAAGTGTGGGTAGTAAACAAGACATCGTCTGGATACACACGTGGTAGGATAACGCGTAGAACAGGGGACTTGTCTTATCATGTTCTCGTGGATGGGAAGGAGGAGAGAAAGCATGCAGATCAGATAAGAGCAGCGGACTGAAGAGCTGGAAGAGGAGGGGGAAAAGATGTAGAGTCACTACACTACTACAGTTTGGTTGGCGAGTTACCAACGACCCAATTATGATGTTGTTTATACTATGAAAATATATTTCAGTCTCAACTAAATGTGAATGCTATTTTACACCCGCCATCAATTTCAGTGCGATTGGATCAGTGAGAGCCTCAACCCGATAAACTTGTGTATTTTATTTTTAAATAAATGAATAAAAAGTCAATCAATCTGCGCTAAACTACACTCCCCTTCGTTTTCATCCGATTTCAGGGAAATTTTCAGTCATTGTGCTGGTTGGCTCATTGAGTACTTGGAACATTCAGAAATTATATCTATATACGTCAATGATACGCTATGCGAGAAAGCTCTAATGCCCACCCAACTTGGGGGATTTTATTGAATTTTTGTATTAAGTAGGTACTAGTTGGTAAGTACTTAATACCAACTGAAAATATGAAAAGACTCTGTGTCTTCTCCGCGAAGAGAAAGGGGTGGAACCTCGAGTGGTACATTAGAAAGTGAACGTTGATAAGCATTAAAGGTCGGAGGTCACATTCCCAATATAACTCGTGACACTTGAAATAGAGTAGGTATAATAATTGCCTCACGCATTATTGATCATCCTTTGATCAAGGCCGAACTAATTCTGTATTCATAGGGTGACGGGCAATGGGGCCTGCCCCTGACAAGCGATCACCTTGATGACATCGTTCCTTACCAGTGTGGCATATCAACTATTGAGATGTGACGCCAGCCTTGTCGATATCAAAATCTATTCCAATGAATGGACAGCTCATTTGTATAACGCTGTTATGGTGTTGAAATTCACTATGAAGTCTTAGAAATAATCTAAAGTTGTGATGGATTAGTGACGATTAAACTATAATTAAAACATACTTTTACGATAGAATCTGGTTCCAACTAACTTGCAGTCCAGAAAACATTGTTTTAAATTAGGTTGCGTCCAAAACGTGGTGCAATAACTGCAATGCAGTTTCATCTTTAGGCATGTTTCATATCTGATGTGGAGCCCTTGTGGGTATATTGGTCGGCCGGATGATTGTCGTTCATCTTATTTCGTCGGGATGCGGCCCAGTTGGAAGGAGAAGGAAGAAACTACTTCATCCAGTCATTGATTCTATATTTTACGTTTCGTACTTGCCCTGAGTACATTCTCAACAACACTTACTTAGGTGACACAAGTTAACTCGAAATCGTCAATACAAGAAAACATCAGGTAGGTCCTACAGGCAGCAAACAAAATTGCATCGCACCGCAGTCAAAACGCAGTTGGCCGCTGAGAACCCTAATGGGGCCATGTAGTCGCATATACTCTGAAGAGGGAAGAACGTAAGGTCAGCCCAACTATGGATTTGGTTTTTGATGCCTTGGGGGTGTTCTTTTGTATAGTTTTTGAGAATTTACTCAGTCCGGGTACGACACGTCAACCACAATAAAGAATCAATGACTTGATGGAGTAGTCCCTTCCTTCTCCTTCCTGATAGGCCGCATCCCGACGGAATAAGATGAATGTGGAGCCCTTGGATTTAGATTGTCCTAAAAATAACTTGCTTTCCTCATGGGAATAGTTACTAACTTCTTTCAACAGTGCAATGCAATAAAAAAATTATAAACATTATTTATATTCAAAACTGTTTTACAATCACGGGGACGAATTGTTCAATGAATTGATCACCCGTTTGTTTTTGCTGACTTATCTGATCAACAGCAACTTCTGCTCTCAACGTACATACAGTTGGTTTATCGCTAAAGGGATACTTAGGTAGATACGAATGTTTATTTATTTTATCTTAGGGAAAACTATTGCGGAGTAAACATAATAGTTTTGTATTCAAAAATTATAATACGAGTAAAATGAAATTCACTAATAATATTAGCATAATACATGAGTTAGGTTGCAACCCAGCATCAGTGAACCCATATCAACGTTGTTTTACAGGGGTACATAAATTAATGTAGACAAATAAGTTATTTAGAAAACAATCAATTTATGGGCTATAAATAAATATATTTAAATGCTTTCCAGAGAGTTAGTTAGGCGAGGGAGAGAGAGAGGGCCTTACAATAAATTGCAAAGCACGTCCCAAACAAATACCCGCTATAACAGTAGGAAGGACATAGTGAGTGTGTGTGTGTGCGCCCGTAGTTAGGAGATGTGTGTGAGTTCCCATGTGTATGTGGCGGCGTATGTTTTATGAATGAGGATCCCACTTGAAGCACTCTTCACTCCATCAACTCACTACTTGGAACATTTAACCCTTCTAGTAGAATGAATGAAGGGGTCTCTTACTGCTAACTCTTCGAAGATGAAACCACGAGATGAATGGTATAACGTGGGGTATATTGGGACCCCACTTAATTTTTCCGTCATTGAGCTGCTCAAATATAATTTTATTAATTTAACAAAAAAGGCTGTATACCTAGTAACGATAAAATGAATGTTTACTGTAGAAGGAATAGCTGTTAGGTATTCATCTAATATTATGTACTGCAGTACCACTAATTCGAAAAGACCACTTAGGTGGTCGGTTTCTGTAGCTTCTATAATCCGGGCACTTAGCTCGCCGTGATTGCGATTCACTTTACAAATAACTTGACAAACTGGTCTGAATAGTTTCTGGCACTTGATCAGAACTATAGCTTGTAAAGCACTTCCAGCTTTTAAAAAAATCCGATGGCGATTCACTGTCGTGTTTTAGGCATCTTTCTGGAATTTAGTTAGAACCACCATTGTGATCCTGGTGATTTCAGAGTTGGCAGGTTCTCTAAGACGAACAACGGGACTGAAGCTCCTACTTTTAGTCAGTAGGTTAGTAGTAGTTATTTCATGATATTAGACTTCATTTGTGAGCCGTAATAATATTAATTCTTAATATGAGTAGGCTCCTAGGTATTGGAAACCCTTCTTGGCAGTGGTGCTAGCTCCCGAGCCCTGTCCCCCGAATGTTACTTACTGGGCTGAATTTTGAGCTTATTCCAAACACACTACAAACATGTTGTTAATAAAATTGTGAGAATGAGAGCGATTTCCGGACTCTTTAATTTGGAATTTGCCCTCTTTAAAAAAATACTCGTCAACGAACTCATACCTACTATCCTTTTGCTTCCGAGTCTACCGAAGGTAGCGGGTGCTTTGTTTCCACATTGGGAATCGAAAAAATGTTTGTCCTCCAGAATTGAAATTTCCAATCGAATTTTACGTTTCAGAGCTTCATGTACAAATTTGGTTCCGTTTCAGGCTGTCTGTCCGCATTTCCTTGTTACATGGATATCTTCCAGGGTTTCCATACGATTTCGTTCAAATTTTCAGGGATTGTGCGAGTAGGACCCCTTGAGGTCCCATTTGAATTTCATAATGACCGAATCAACGGTACGCTCTAAGCATTCGCTAATGTAAAATTCGTTCACGATTGTAATTTTATCTAAACTGACAAACACCAACACGATCAAGAGCTTTGAACTTACACAGTTTTTACCCAATTTTTTATTTCAATGTCCTTGGATGCGGGGAAGCTATGTACCATTTCCACTTGGCAGAGTATCTTATATTGTTGACGTTTCAAAATGAGGAAAGTGAAAAATATGACCATTTGAAAGAGAAAATCCTTACGAATCGATTGAGGCAAAATTCCTAGTTAAATAATAAATGAAAAAGTGTGATCTGGGCGGTCACCCGGGCCCCCATAATCATAGTTCCGCAACTGCTTCTCGGGATTGAACACAAGATAGTGTTGTAAAGAGTCCGAGAAGCGAAAATTTCATCTTTCTCACACTGCCTGCATGGTAGAGACCATTCTTCCCGTAATCGCTTGACGGCTGTGATGAAAAGCACGAGAACATCAATCGCAAGGTATAAAAGGAATTATTCGGAATGTGGTGGGGTACAAATACAAGATCACCAGTTGAATGTTGACATCCACACGTGCCTCCCTACTTATAAAATTCCGCTTTCTATTAAATTCAACTGTTTGTTCACTTCCGTGAAATTTTTAGTAGGTAGGTAGAATCTGTAGGTAGAATCTGAAAAAATTTTATATTTGAATTTTACGCAAAAATTAAGAGCTGGTTACAATTTGAATTCTTTTCTAAATGGCGTTTCAAAAATGTTTGGGGTGGGGGGGGAGGGGGTTAGATTTCATTAGCTGAGACACTCTGTATATAAATATGCTCTGTCGTCCCCCCTCCCTCCGCCTCCCTAGGTAGGCAGGTAGGTACTTATTATTCGAGTTCCGTCTAGTTTAGTAATTTTGCTTCGATCCAGTCAAGTCAAGATAGCAATCAATCAGTTACATGATTACATTATTATAATGAGAGCATTATATTATCTATCATTATTCATGATCTATTATTTTGCGTTTTAGACTTGTAATGTTTTCGGGGGAAATTACTAGACCGGAAAATTTCAGACTTGGAAATCCATTTCAATCATAATGGGAAATTCCCTTCAGCCATTGTTTCCTTAAAACAATGTAGCAATCACTCTACATTATGAAAAGAGCATGGTATATAAGATGTATAAGACTGGAGCTAGAAAGGGCTTTAGGGGGTAAATTAAATCTTAATCAGGCGAGGGTGTCTTATTTCGGCACATGAAGCCTTAGTCATGCGACTTACCAGGGTTTTACGATGAGTTTTCCACAGGAGAATCACGCAGAGGTGTTTCTCGTACCGCCAGATCCCGTTACCGGTATTGAAACGAGAAGCAGTTAGGTAGGTACCTACTTGCGGGACAAGGGCTTAGGTATAGGGCTTTTCACTTTGACTTTTTTCGCACCTCACCCTATACTACCTAAAGGCTGCAAAGTATTGCAACCTGTCACTACCTGATTTGTTTAAGATTTATTTGATCAGGATTCAAGACGAAATTATATTTGTGGGGAAGTATGTAGGTTCCACCTAGGAATTAAGTAGGTTCCACCTGGATGTATTCAAGCGTGGGAAAGAAAAATTCCGACTTTGAATCTTGGTTTGCACACAGGTACTGTTAATGAATGAGAATGGACCCTGTATTGGCATTTAGAGAAAAAATTCTGTGTGCCAAAACAAGGAATTTTTCGTATTATATTATTATTATAATGATTATATTTTTTTATTTTTTTTAATGCAACACGATCTACTTATGGCTTGAGTGGGTGGTGTATTTTCGTGGTTGTACGTGATTTTCAAACACAGTGAATGGAGACATCCTCAAGCCTCTCGAACTTAATTAACATTTGTCAATAGATCACAACTTGAAATACCTTCCTGATTCTGAAAGAAGATCAGGTTTGAATGTTATAAATTAGTCTAAATCCCCCCCCCCCCTCCCCAATCCCTTCTTTTTCGTCTTCTTTTTCTTCCTTTTGGCAGTAGGTTTCTGGTTTTTAGATCTGGTGCTTTGCTTCTGAATTCTTTGTACATTTCCTACTCCAGTTTCTTTGTAAACGACTACCGGCGATATTGATGCAAAATAATATTACTTAGGTACTTTTCCATTCAGTGACTCCCGTTTCAGCTCCTGGAATGGACAGCAGTTCCAGAAGGGAATTAGAGCTCTTGAACCGGATTTGATTGGAAGGCCCCGCCCTAATGAAGCCCTCGCGTGCTCGCCGACCATCAAAGGAGAACTCTTAGCTGACTGGCGCTACCTGGTGGCGAGATAATGACAACTTTCTTACATCCACCTCGTGGAGGAAATTTTATGACCAGGAAACCAGATCTTCCACTTCTATTGGTTATGAACTATAACGTGATGACCGCTGTTTGTAACGCTCCCCTTGTTCGTTCAGTTTTGCTGCCTTGAGGGTCAGCACAACAAAGGCCACAATGTCAGCCAAAACAGCTACTTAGGACTGTACTTGAAAATGAAGTAGTCCTCACATATATATATTCTTCCAAATCATGGTCTCCTCGAAATTCGGAATACGGATTCGGCTTAAAGAATCCAAGAAAATCGTCTCAAGGTCTCCTTGAAACTCGATTACAGTCTAAAAATCCCGCCCTAAGTACTTGTATTGATATCCAAAGCACTCAAGCTAAAGAATTTACATTACATAGACTCAAAAAAAGGAAAGAATTATTAATAGGCCTACCTACTATAAGTATTGATTAACAACAACAAAAATACCTGAGCTGGAAGGAAGGTCTTACAAAGAAGTTAACTGTTGCCAAAACTGGCCCAAATTCAGATAGATTTCGAGCATTCAATAAACTGTAGGAACATAACATTCCACACAAATTTTGGTAGTGCTGCTTCATCTTTTGGAAGGTACCCCATGGAATCAAGTGGAAAGAGTGAAGGAGCTTCACATGAAGCCATAAATCCATGGCTACTAGAAATAGATCACACTCACGGTAACCATAGCTGTGAAGTACCTAAGCCTTGAACAAGCCTTCATCAAACAGCAGCCTCAGTCTATTGTCTATTCTGAACATTCAGCAACACATTAAAGTTGGAAAAAACTGGGAGCCATAACGTGGTATTAGGGCCAACCAAAATAATTTTGTACTCATGTACTAAGATAGTTTTCTTTCCTTCAAACTAAGTAATAGGAATATTTTTCTGAAATTATAACCAACTAATTTTTAAATCTAAACGCAATCCCCTTGAAAAGACAAAAAACCTCTTGAAAAAATAGCAAAGTAACAAGTACCTAGGTGAAGTGAACGGCAAAGAAGGACGTGATGTTATCTAGCGGTGGTAGCTCCCTTTGGGATTGGAGTGAAGGGATACCAAACTATCCTACACCTACATCCTGTTTTCAGCTTGTCAGCAGCTGAATTGACATATTTCTCGTTTCTCGCTTAGCCCAGTATTCAGACCATGTCGGCCCTCTTACCATTATCTATGGCTCGAACAACAGTGCGAATTTCTGGAGTTTGCAAAGCACCTACACACGAGATCCGTTTTCCAACCACACTTCGCCGTAGGTAGGTATCCCATTGGGATAACGAGCGTATGCGGGTTGACTTGAAGATAAGAAGAAGAATTCTCTGCACACCGTTTTTTCCACTTCTTGTCTTCATAAAAAAATATACCATCAGGAACCGTTGCTTGAATCTTTTGAGAATCAGCAAGTTTTCAAACGAAGATAACATATACTGTATCGCAATAGATAGGTAAAAATAATAATATGGAATTTTCGACAATTTTATCCAAACGAATTAGACTTCCGTTATAACAGTATACGAGTACCTAATGGATCGAAACCGCCAATAATTAGTTGAAATAATGCAGAATAAATTCCCGAAAGTGATTGATTCTCTGTTCTGATTCAACGAAATACCATTGCCGATTAAATGTATATCACACAGAACCCATCTATTGAAGGTACATAGAATCCCATCAAATAATCGTTTTGCGTAGGTAACGAGGGTTTGGATGTGAAAAAATCCAGGATGAAGACGTCTAGAGTGTAGTCACATTCAGGTCCTTATTACAACGCCCTTTCGAAATTGTCGCCTTCCACTTAGAGTGAGTAGGGAAAATGAGAGAGGAAATGAAGATGAAAAAGTACACGAGGGAAAAAAACTTGTTTGCGAGCGGGAAGGGTTCATGAAACAAAAGGGAAAGACCCCCAAAAACGTGCTCATTAGTGCTCCCGGCTGCTCAGCTCAGCCTACAAGACAAACATTGGAAGCTGTAGAACCCGTATTGTAGTGTGTTTCGTACAGACCAGGCAGACATACGATCCGACACTCATCCGAACTATTGAGTAACTCGTCTCGTTTTCTCTCAAACATTGCACGATCGCCTAAGCAAATTCCCGAAGAGGATTAACTTGGTAATATTAAACACAAAAGAACCAAACGTTTAGTTTGGCAACTTGGAATAATTATTTTTCCATAGAAATTTGACCATTCTAATTAATCAATTCAGAATTTTTAGGAAATGTATACAAATTACGAGGAAATTTTACACTGTACAAAATTGGTCGGCAGGTATACCCTTATGTGCCACTCCAAACAATAGATATCTGACCTCGAAAATGCGCAAATATCAATCATTTTTAAAGAAAGAACGAAATCCAGAAATTTTAGTTATACTAAAATAAGAAAACGCATGAAGTAAAAATTAAATTTTTATTTACAGAAAGTCAGAACTTACTACGAATTTTTAATATTCACACTTGTTTTTCTTGAGAGTAATCAAGTGTTTTGTTTAGTGTGAAGTGCGATAATTATATTTAATTCTGATATTATCATCATCAGTATCGTTCATTGGTTATGCCAAAACAGGGGAGATTATTTATGAAGGTACATGTGTTTAATTCCTACGTGAGGAAACGCAGTGACCAACTCAACATATTGTGTGATACAATTGGAATCAGTTTCAAATTCCTGTGAAGAATAAACGATGGAATCAAAATTCTCACTGTCGTACTCATCTTAAAATCAATTTGTTTAAATTTATTCCTTGAAAATTTTATTATCACACTGTGTGTGAAGGAGTTAGTTGGTTATTAAAGTTGGACGACCAGAACCATTTTTGCGCGTCCTTACTGGTGGACTTGTGATCGCAACATCGTACACCACAACGAGCTCAAAGCAGAAACCACCGAAACTTGTCTGCCTGTTTCATTTTCTCCCTCTCACTCGTTCTGTGTTTACTTTCTTCCCCACAAAGGAATTTCTATAATTTTCACGGGAATCATTCGGGGGTTTTCGAGGTCCACCAGCTGTTACCTACTCTCTCGAAAGTAGTGCAGCTGCTCCATCCTCCGAGCCCAGGCTACGAATCTGTTTCCTTGTTCCTCTGAGCCGGAGGTTTAGTTCCCTGATGATTGAAAATTGGGTCTTCACCCTTACCCACGACGTTACTTGCGAATAGGGCCGAGACCACTTACCCGCAAGGACGACCGCCATTCTCTGCAGAAATCTGTTGTATTCGCGGTGGAGCGCTCCATCACATGAACAGATGAAGGGTGTGAAAGACCCCCTTAAATCTTGAGCGGCACGATTGTATTTGGTATGCTTCGCCTGTGCTGCGTTTTGGAAGATTGCTGACCACTCTTGGGATAAGTAAGAGACGGTGTCAGCATTGATGATGCGAGTGTCAAAAAAACCGGTCTTTCACTATCCCAAACACCGTGGACTTTTATGTCGGTTACCAAGGCTGGTAGCCGACATGATGGCCAAACCTGCGCTTCCAGTGAGTTCAAGTGTAGTTTGGACATTCGAAGAAATTTGAATTAGCAAGACATTTCCTATAGGAATAACAAATCAAATCAAAAGTCTGATTTCAAAAGTTCTGAGAGTGATTTCTGTAGTCCTCAACTTAACAGTACGTCCCTCATCGGGGTAGGTTAGTAGGTTGGAGCCTCCCAGGAGAGTAGGCGATCAAGTTGGCACCTGAAGGTAGGGCTTGTTGTCGAAGGTCTGAAAATGGTATAAGCCCCCAGGGTAAAATCAGCCTATATTTATAATCCTGGGAGAGAGAATTAAGCTCTAGATTGGCTAATTATTCGAGCCAATCAGCGAGCTGTAGAAGCTGATTGGCTCATTAGGATTACGCTTAATTCCACGTGTGGAGGAATTAACAAAGTCCTACACATTTGCGACTCTGCAAAAGCATTGAAAATATCATGTCTCTTGTTCACCTTATCCAGTCTAATCACTATCCTTCTCTTCAGGTGGACTTCTAAAAGCTACTTCAGAGTCTACAGTCTAAAGCGCTATACCTATCTATAACATTGTAAATTAGTTAGATATTAAAAAACCAGCACCAAAAAAAGTATGTCTCTCACTCACCTCTGAAAATGACCCCCTAGCCTCTAACATGACTACTAGCTAGATAACTACTAGATTTGAGCCATTGAACAAAAGTTGGATACTTAATTGAAATGAGGGACAAACTTCAAGCGTTTTACGTTTAGGTTCCCCATACGGTTAGGTAGGTACCTAAGTACCTATGTATATTAAACATAAGCCACAACTTCTCATCTCACATGACGAACAATTGATCCAAAATTAAATAATATTGTAAGGATAATAACACGAAGGAAAATCAATTGCCAATATTATTGTATGATATTCATCTTTCACGTTGACGCTATTTCCATGAATTGAATTCTCGTGATTAATCATGCAGGCAGCGATACGTTGCGAGGGCAGTTTTCGTAGGGAAAGCGAGCATGTTACGTTCTTGATCCCGATGTAATCCACTTAACCGGCCCCACAACGATATTACGTAAACTCAGAGCCGGTGAGAGGTATTATGTTTATAACGTTTATACGAGACCACCTCTTTTGCGTTACGAATGCTACCAATGGGTACTGAGTTCAAAATGGATCTTTTATACTGCCATCTAATCTCAGATATTGAATTGTCAGAGATAGGCATTACTTATTCGTATCGTGAATCCCTACTGATAATAATTTAATAGCGAATAATTATTTTATTAA
>JAEMON010000005.1:24347994-24369854 GCA_030264115.1 Lygus lineolaris
CCCCCCCCCCCCCCCTAGTAATTTTCCCAAAAATATATCATTATTCCACTATAAATTATATCACATAATCTCAACAATAATAAATAATTTCTCTCAAGTAAATAATCCCTACCATAAATTCATATTTTCTTAAAGTTTCAAGAAAACAAAACAATAACAATATCACAAATCCTAATATCACCTTTCTTTAAATAGAGAAAGAACAACAATAACAAAAAAATCCCTGAGACCCCTTGTTCAAACAACAATTCCCCCAATGCAATAAATTTAATAATTCCCCAAATGACAACAACAAAAATATAATTCTATAAAATATCAACAATACTTCCCAAAATATAATTCTGCAATAAATAATTCAAACATAGATTGCAATTTTTACGTTCGGGACGTTTTCCTAACGCTACGTGATGTTTTTTTTCGGCTTGAGAAGCAATTCAATTTTAGTTCGGGCGCCACTTGACGTTTTCCTAACGCCACATGACGTTTTTCGGCTTTTGAAGCAAAACAATTTTAGTTCAGGCGCCACGTGACTTTTTTTTTTAAATATGTATAAGCTTTGAAGCCATGTAATTTGAGTTGAGAAAGAAATTGAGCGTTCTGGCCCAGAATGCCACAACTGTTTTCGGAGACTTTCATTTCCTGTTACTTGCATCTCAGTTTGAAATATAAAACATCCTATCTAGCTGACCTTTTCAAGTAAAAGTATAAATATTATTATCCATTTGACTGCTATTTATAAACCTGTCCATTTCGCCTACCAGATCCACCAGGTATCTTCTAGGTAACCTATCAAGCTTTAGACAAAGGTCAAAACTTCGATTTATAGTTCTTCGGCAGTCTCTCCAACGCGGGGTGTTGTTTTGTGTTTAACTCGGAAAGTTCTTGTTCTTTGGTGCCTACTCAACAAAGATGTGGAAGGATAAAACGGTGGGGCGGGGGAATTAAGGGATAAAATTGGGGAAGGTGGAATGAAGGTTGTTAAACTACGGAGCGTTTCACGGGTGAAGGATGAGTGGTGAAGTCAAGTCGAAAAGTTTTACTTGTCATAGTCAACCTTCGCTGTTTCTTCCGCCTTTTCAGTGCCTCATTAAAACCGACAACGCAGTTCATCTCTCTCTCCCCTCGCCTTAGTAACCTCAACTTAGCCGAACTGTAGAGAAGGCTCATCTCTGAGCTAAGTTTTCTTCGCTGGAAGAGGAGCGGAGTCGAGGCAATTTTCCGTAGAGATTTCCCAACATTTCCCTCATGTAGAAAGAGAGCGGACCGAAGAGACAAGACAGTGAGATGGATGGAGGAGGAACTTTAAAAATGGTCGTCCCTTCATAAATTTAAAACGGGTACCTCTTGAAGTTTATGAATATAAATCGGTTCAGGGAAAGTAACCAAAGGAAATTTGGTGTTCACTCTCCTTAACTTGTGTATTTCCAGATTATTGCGCGTTACTTCGTTTATTTTCGGGATATATTGGCAATGTAAATATTTGATATGCCGTTCGTTTTGGTTTATTATTTTCAACTGGTAATCTACATTTGAAATCGAGGAAGAAGAAATGTTTTTCAAGAGAAGAAGAACATGGATTGAGAAGTCAATAAGAAGAAAATACTTAGAAGAAAAATAAATAAGAAGAAGGTGGAAGAAGAAGAAAAACTCATTTCATTGAAACATATGGAGAGAAGAAAGTGATATATCTTTATGTTCTATCGTTTCATACAATTTTTGCATTGAGTACACCTATATTTTTTGTAATACCTAATGTGGAACGATAATGAATGCGCTAGTCGATGATCACGAAATTTCCAGCCTCAGAAATGGGCCGGTTCCAAGGGATTGTTTGGCCAAGAAATGAGCTCTGGTAAAAGGTAAAAAATGCATTTTTGAATTTTCGCGATTGGAAACTTTTGACCAGGAAACAAGCTGAATAAAATTTTCAAGAGATATATTTATATGAACCGTTCTTCAGAACCACTGTCGGGTTTCTCGATGTATCAATTTATAATCGTTGAATTTGCCTTGTGCTTGCCGGTAACATCGATAACTCGATAAATGCTAGTATTTTTCATAGATTTGAATTTTCGAAGACTCATTTTAACCAATTTAGTGGGTGATTCTTATAAGAAATTTCACGTTGATTCCGAGGATACCATACATATATGTTCCTATGTTTAAGATGGTAATTTGCACACAAAAAACTCAAAAACGCGTTTTTCTAAGCGATTTTTGACTCTACATTTTCCAAATTTAAACCCTTGGGGTACTCCAAAAATTTTGGCCAACGAACTTGACCTTTCTTTTGGTATTATTGAAATTTTGAAACTTTTCGAATTCTCAGCTCAATTCTCCAGTCAGATAGAAAAATGTTCAAAAATTTGCATTATTAGCGAATTTTCGAAGAAAATGAAGCTGCTGCTATGGCTTCAAAATTTAAATAATGGACATTTTTGAAAATTTTCTCCATGGAAATCAGTCTTAAACCATTCTAAAATGATTCCTGAAATTCAACTCTTTTTTAATATGTATACATACATTTATGTATACATATACATGTATCACTCCAGACGATATCTGACTGAGCAATCGAGCGAAAAATCCGAAACCATTTCAATAAGAAAGGATGAGTTCGTTGGCCAGAATTTTCGGAGTACTTCAAGGGGTCAAATTTTGAAAATGTAGAGTCAAAAATGGCTTAAAAACGTGTGTTTTGAGGTTTTTGGTTTGAATCACCACCCTAAACATAGTAACACATGGTATATTCGGTATCAGCGTAAAATTTCCTATAAGAATCACCCACCAAATCGGTTATTTTGACATTGATATTTTGAAGTCATTGAAATAGCTTTATTTTCTTCGAAAATTCGCTAAAAAGATGGAAGATGCCCATTCCGTGAAGGAACTATTCGAAATTCCGCCCTGTTTTGCCTGTAGAGCATGGGAATTGTAAGCAAATTATTCATTGACCATAATGGTACATTGACCATTATTGTATCAATTGGCCCCATAGAATTTGAATATGAGAGTTGATTGTGAGCAATTCAGCCAGTGCAATTGGATAGTAGTCGTTTGCTCCTGAACGAGGTTGATATGAAGGCTTCGCTTGATAGCTAGTAGAGCTACATAACGAGCATCATCGCATTACCTTACGATTCCCAGAAACACTCAGCCATAATATATACATTGTAAACTCATACACACACTGTATACATATACACCACACCTAGAAACCCGCAGTTATAATGGGTATATTGGTGTCGTGGAAACCGGATGTGTTTAAACGGAAGTTGATATTGCGGTCACGTAGACGGCGGATCCGGGTGGCTTTATTAACATCGGATGACTTATCTTTGAGCCGAGAACGGGATAACATAATGAAGGAACGGGGCGAATACATGGGAAACCTTCTCCGTGCGAAGTCGGGAGGTTTGTTCTTGGTGGTTGCAAAGTCACGTTCGGCCGGACCCGTAATTTGCAAACGAATCGAGTGTAGTTAGCTTCATCCCGGCGCTCTTGACGGCATTCAAACTGCATTTTCCATTCATAAACCGTCGATTTGCCGGCGTAAACCCGGTGGAAGGTTTATTGGATCGCAAACAGGTCCATTCATTATACGTATAAACGAGAGTGTTGATGCTTATCTCCTTCTCGAGATTTTATAGGGTCATGATTAGGTAAATACTGTTACAAACGTACAAATTGGGGTGCTTACAAAGAGGAACACAAAGTAGAGTAACAATGGTAAAAAAAAGGAAAAAAGCGAAAATCATGATGAGAAGAAACAAAAGATAAAGGTACCCAATTTTTATAGAATGTGAACATTATTATAATAATCAAATAATATGAAAACAGTATGATGTATAAAGTATATTATATATTCAGAGTATATTATACTATGAATAAACTCGAGCACAGTTTGTTCAAGCAGTGGACCAACTGCAATAAGAATCCGATTCCGTGCCTCCTCATCTCTTGTAACTTTGAGGTAGATAGGTAGTTAGTTACACGAAGTTATCTACATTGAGCAGTACAAAATGTTAAAACATGATCCCACTTCCGAACATCATTGAGGCTCCTACTTCAATGTTTTTGAAACATAGAAGAAAAAAACACTTCACCTCGTCGTCGTCTCCGTTGTGGTCTTCTGGTGGTTTCCGGTTTGTGGTCTTCTGGTTCCTGGTCTTCTGTAAGCATGCGCGGCACCCACCTTGCACAACCCTTTAGGTATCCCAATTTTTCCGTCAAAATCCTATAGGTTGTGGATCTTGAAACCTCGGGAATCAAAACCGAGAGCTCTCTTCGATCTTTGCGAATGTCTCCATCCACTTTGGCGATGGACTCTTCTGAAACTGAGGGTCTCCCTCCCGTTTCAGCATCATGAATTTCCATTCGGCCTGCAGTGAATGCTCTGGACCATTTGCGGACTTTTTGATGTCCATACAACGCTATCCGAACACCTCAATCCACTGTCTATGAATTTCGATTGGGGCAACTCCTTTCGCATTTAGAAATCGAATAACTTCGCAACTTGGCGGGAAGGCCAAAGACCAGCCAAGACTTATGATCACAGCGAAGCGGCAGGCCGCTCGTTTGAAAGATGGAGGTTCAACAAAGGTGGTACACTTGCCAAATTAAGAAAAACAAAATTTCCTACCGCTCCAGCCACTTGGAGACCTTACATTTGGGTTGCCCCTCGTACTTGGACTGGAGTTGCAGTTGTATTTTTTAACCCAATTTTCAGCGGCTTTGGAACTATGAAAAATTTGTAATACTATACGGACCATCCTCATTTAGGATTTAAGACAAAAACCAAGAAAAAAGTGATTTTAAAGCGATTTTGACACTTGAAAAACACAACTTGATCTTATGAAATGCTCCAAAAATACTTTCCAACGAACTCGTCCTTTCTTTTGATATTAATATTATTGACATTGAGGCACCTCTTTGGATTTTTTGGATCGTTCCTAGGGTCAGGTATTGTCGGGAGTGTCACAACCCACAATGCGTATACGTATGGAAATATATAGATGAAATTCGACATTGAAATATCCTAATCTATGTTAAAACGCACGGAGAGGGAAGGGAACGGAAGGGAATTGGGATGTTGAAAATGAATAATCAATGTGATCTGTCAAAAAATAAGCTTTTCAGTGGTAAAATGTGGTTTGGAAAAAGAAAGGAATGAAATATGAAGGAAAATAAAAGATCAAAAAAAGAATTGAAGAGATTTCGTTGCCCCATTGCTAAGCCTTCGTTAAGAGTTAAAATTATTGTTATATTATATAAATAAAAAAGGCAACGGAGGTTTGTGGAGGTATATAACCATACATATGTGTAAGAGAAAGAGTTCACGTTCGGGATTCGTTTCCAAAATGGGATGTTCCGAAATTGATTTTTCGAATGAGAAAATTTACAAAACTTTTCACTCAAAAAATGTTGGACCCATTGCGATTAGTAGATAGATAGGTAGATAAGGTGTTTCATTTTATTAGACTATGATGTGTAGATAAAATAAGAACGAAACACGAATTCAATTAATTGAAACTGAAATTACGTATTGACTAAAAAGATTTTTCGAAAAATAAGATGGGAATTTTACAGGAGTGTTTTCTAGTTTAGTTTAATATATTTCACGACTGTATGTACATGGAATGTCGCCCTCAATCACTATGAAGGCCCTCAGTCTGAAAGTAATTTCGCAGGCTGGCCAACTGGGGAAAATTTCAATTCCGGCTATTCCAATTTATTCGTTTACCTAAGACATTCCAGGGAGAGCTTTCAAAAAAGGTCCTAGGGGTACCAGTTTATTAAGAGTGAGTGAATACGAGTACCGTAAAATCACAACCTACGACGTCAACAGCCAACCTAATGATCATTTTGACCTGGAAATTTGTTATTGGGTTTTCAAAGCTGTTGAACCCGAGTTTGACTTCGGAAATTCCGGAATGACCAGAATTGCCTCTCTATGATTCAAGTCGTTTCCCCTCTACAGAAAGCATGGCGGTTGACGAGATTAGAAGAATTTAAGGTAATATATAAAAACCCCAGCTGATCATTGCAATAAGTATAAAATATCATCATTCCCTTCGAATATCTCCATTCTCTTCGCGAAGCTTCATTATCATGAATTCATTTCAATAATTACCTAGTGATTCACTCCTGTTAAATTCACAATTTCTCGGAAAGGTTCCACCTCGTGAATCTCATCGCCGTCGGTGTCACCACCCCGCAAAACTTGATTCCACGGGTCGTTGGAGCCGCCAGGGATTCGGAGGTGATCCCTTCCGGATGGGGAGGTCTTCCGTTCTCGGATGCCAAATCCCAACCTTCGCTAAGTCAGAGATACGGGAGGTTATATGAGGGGTTATAACCTTCAATTTGGAGTCACCCGCCAGACGATCCATCGTGAATCATCAATGAGGCGTGTCGAACCCTGTGTGATGCGATAAGCCTGCAAACATCCGAAGTCGGACGAGATGTTGCGTGGAGGCTGCAAAACGTGCCAGGTTCTTCCCTTTCGTAATTTAACTTAAAAGGTACCTATAGGGCTTCTTACATTATGAATTTGGAGCTTCATAAAATGTTGATTAAACTTTACTTTACTCAGCTACATTTTAGAGAACAGGGCATTTGGAAGGAGTCGTTCTAGAAGAGGCTGAAACGGCCCGACGTGAAAATACTGAGATGTGTGGTCCCAGCCTTGCAGGCGGTCACCCATCCAAGTACTAACTACGCCGCTGGAAGCTTAACTTCGGATATCTGACGGGAACCGGTTTATTCCACCAGATAAGGCCGTCGGCTAGCTATACAAGACAAGACAATTTCCGAGGGGAAGTCCCTTGAAGCTTGTAAAAGGTACGGCTTGGTTTTATTGCACTATTTACCAAGATGGTGGGGGGTCCGAGATCAATCGTCGTCAACAGTGAGTCAACAGTGGGTTACATGAGTGAATACAGCGTACTAGCCAGCAAAAGTTCTGGCAAATGATCTGGCAAGGAACATAAAAAGACAAAATCCATCATCTTTCGTACATGAAAGTCCTCAGAGGCTCTCGAAACTTGATGAGCAATAACATTGACCATTGACACCTTCTTATCTTGCATAGGATGGGAAGGATGATACTTTTTCAAATAAATTTAGTAGGTAGATATGCTGGACATTGAGAAAAAATCGTGCTGAACCACCCAAAAACTATAATCCCTAGAGCTTTTGTTTGGCATTTTTTTCTGGTGTAACACAGTAGATAGAGAGGATTCTCAAGGCCCAGAAATTAATCCAGGGATAATTTTGACTACTCTTTCTTAATTTTCCTGCTGCGGCAGTTTTTGGGAGGAAGAACTGCTTACAGTGAAGAACTGAAGAACTACTTACTTTGTGATTAGATAACGATAGTTTAAATGATGAAACTAAAGCACTGTCGCCACACTCTCACTCTATAACTTCTTTGGCTTGTATTGATACATTATTTGAATTCCGTTCCAAATGCTGCAACTAAAACTTTTTTGAATTTGGCTTGTTTAGTTACGTGGGGAGTGCTCCCAATAATATTAACCATTGAGCTTCATCACTTCAAGTTTCAAGTTTCAGTTCAAAGGGTTAAAGATGCTATCATCAGTCTCGTTAGCATGTAAATGTAACCCGTTGCAGTTAACGTCGACGGGAATAAGTACAAGAAAGATGGGTCCGCGAGAGAAACCAGTCTCACAATGGAAGGATCGCCAAGGCAGTTCAATGGTTGCCCTTGATAATTAAGTGCTCCATAGTTGACGTCCGTGGTTTAACCCTCAATCCTACAAAATAAATGATGTTTTCCCTCTTCATTGTCTCAAAACAGAAGAGAAAGCCCGGAGAAATAGGGACCATAAAAAGACAAGGGGGGTTCTATGGGCCCCAGGGACGGGCAATTAATTGCTAAAGGCGTCACTTCGGAATTGGGTCGGACGGTTACTTGTTTATTTGCCAGTGCTCAGCGGCTTTCCAATTACATCGCCTCCTTTCAAGAACCTTTTTGCTGCGGTAGTCGGTCCGAGGTTAGACTTTGTTGACTCATTCCCACTATTTGTTGTGTAGGTACTACCAATGTTTTCACTTTTCTTACTTGTACTGCAAAGTGAAGGGGAAGTGTTGCAAACATTTCTGGAACTTATCCATGAAATTCAATATTTCGAAACCATGGCGCTACGTTCTTAACACATATAAATATTATCCATGTGCAGGCTGTATCAGAGCATTCGAGACGGAGCCCCGATAGTATGGCGGGACGACATGATATGGTTTAAATACCATGGAGTTACGGGGTTTGGGAATCCCTGCATTCCCCTAATGGCACTGGCACTACTGTGGTCATGTCTGCAGGAACATCCTATTGAATATATTTATGAATTGAGCCTCGAAATCGGACTTTTTAAATGGTACATACATGATTTCATGGGGGTAAACTGGCTTGCAGAGTGTGAGCGTGCCGTTACCCTCTACGAGGATTTGCCTCGTCCTTCTTCACCATTGGTATGCCACGTAGGCTCGAGGTGATGCCTTCCTCTACTCTTTCGTTTGCAACCTTGTGGGGATTGCTTCCTCTACCTACCCTCCTCTACTGTCCTCTATTTTTTCGACACAATCAATGTACCCTCAGTTATTATGTACCTACTAAAAACATGTTCCATGTGCTTTGATCCTTGATCTAAACTGTAATAATCCGGAGGTCTGGGGGTTTCCCCAAATTTCATTCGACAATAAATGGAACATCATGACCAGATACCCCCTACGGCAACGCGTTTTTTTTTTTTTTTTTTTTCGTCTCTTGAATCAGATAAGGTTGAAATCGTGACCAAAGGATAAGTACATATTACATGTATCCACGAAAACACTCACTTTAAAAACATGGAACTCCCCTAACCTACCTACTAGGCAGGAGGGGCACGCCATGAAAGTGAACTAGATAAATGACAACCATGATAATAATTTGTATCATTAGTAGGACGCCCTGGGCTGACCGAGGTATTAGGGACGATGAGTCAGCTGGGAGGAGGGAGATAGGGATGAAAGGAATAACCAGCCGATGATGAGAGCCTTGCAAGACGGGGGTGGTGAGACCACGGAACACACCTGCCGTGATACTCAATTCGGGTAGCTCCGTGACACTTATCCCTCACCGTACTCCTTACCACGATTAGGTCTCGGTTTCAAAAAAATTATAAAGCTAATTGCAATACTTTCCCTTTTCCCTGAGGGCCAAGTAAGGAGAGTAAAACTACAATACTCCGCACGATTCGAACATGATATAAAATTCTGATTTCGAGGCTTAATTTCTGCATATAAAACGAAGCTCCGGCAGACAATTTACGAGGTTCCTCAATTTGGTTCTCTAAAAATCATTTTAATCGTGGCTTACCTACCTAGTTAATCCTAACAAAGTAGCATTAAAAAAAAAAAAACTTTGCGCACTAGCTTTCCAACAATACGCCCGAGAGTTCGTGCACATAACAAAGCACAATGTACCATGGATACAAGCGAAAGTAGCTGAATCTGCAACATTTTAACCTACATAAAAATTGAACAGGTAGGAATCCTTAAAAACAACTACTTTAATTTCCCGAGGGCATTTCTGCACACTAATTTGATGGTGTGTTCCCTTGAAGCTGGCGAGGGAATTGAATATTTTAACCGGGATAAAAATATGGAATATTCGTGGAGTTACGGGAGAGGATGAACCGAGTTAATGTGACTGAAAGAAAGAGGTTGTTCCCAAGTGAGGTTTTTTCTAAGTAAATGCATGGCTGAATGATTAAGTTGTGAGGATGAATTAGTGGGAGAATGGAAACCTACCCAATCCTTCCGTGATAACGAAAATCCCTCAAGTAGAAATTTTACGTAGAATTCAAATCTGAAATAAAAAGAGGGGGTTCTCATTCGAAAAAAAGAAGTTGATGTCCATTGAGCACGTTTGAGCAATTGCGGAATGCGCAATTATTAAATTTTCTAAAACTACACAAAAAACTATGAACAATATCGTTGGAATGAATTTTTTACCCTCAAAATTAGAGAAAATAAAGGGGGTAAGCCTAATAGGTGGAACACCCTGTATAGATCGTGAGAAATCGGTGTTGGTAGAAATTAACCTTTGTGGATCGAGGAGAAAATTAAATAATTGAGCATTCCGCAATTGCGCAACCGTGCTCAATGGACATCAACTTCGTTTTTTCGAATGAGAACCCCCTCTTTTTATTTCAGATTTGAATTCTACGTAAAATTTCATGAACATTTGACCCCTTAATCGATTTTTCCGGCAGCGCACGACCAGTCCAGTGAGCACGGAAAGGTGCTCAATCCTGCTATTCCACTGAAAAACTAAGGAAATCACAAGTGTGGCACATGAAATTTCATCGTTTTCAACGCTAATTCACGTAGTGCAAAGCGTTTTTTTATTTGAATCAGTTCTCTGGGCATCAGAGCCAAAAATATGGACATTTCATGTGAAAAATCACCATTAATTTATTCATTAATAATAATAATAATCAGAATGAATAGTTTGAAATCCAATCTAATTTAGTCAATCCCATAGAAAGCCGATAAATGATTCATTCAATCCCATTTAAATATTAGTGGTGATTTTCCACTGGAAATATTCACATTTTTGGCTCTAATCTCCAGAATCAGCTTTGCACCATGTGAATCAGCTTCGAAAAACGATGAAATTTCATGTGCCACACTTGTGATTTCCTTGGTTAGTTTTTCAATGGAATAGCAGGATTGAGCATCTTTGTGTACTCACTGGACCGGCCGTGCGCTGCCGGAAAAATCGATTAAGGGGCGGGATGCGCAATTAATTAATTTTCTAAAACTACGCAAAAAACTATGAACAATAACGTTGGAATGAATTTTTACCTTCAAAATTAGAGAAAATAAAGGGGGTGAGCCTAATAGGTGGACCACCCTGTATACTTGTAATGGCCCGATTCCCCTCAAACTTGGAGGGTAGTTGGGGCTGGATCATCATGCATGATAAAAATGTGAAGAAAAAAACATCAACGTAATGAGGAAATAATTTACGTGTTGATGTTTGTAAATTTAGAAAAATGTTTTATACAACATGATCGTGAACTGCTTGTGAAAGTCATTGAATCTGAAATTGAGTCTAAAGTTTAGAGCGAAAAGCGTCATGTAAAATTTATTATCATGATGATAGGGTGGAAGCCTAATAGGAGTGAGTTACTTGAGATCTATGAAGTTCTCAAGAAGAACGGAAAACCCCTAAGCATTTATGCTCGTCATTGAAATGAGGGAGCTACCACACCTACTTGTTGGCAAACGTTTTTTCTAAATTTTCGGTGAATCGAATCAGACTCCATTCTCCACAACTTTATAGGGGGGCAAAAAAGTTTTCTACGGGTTTTATATCCCTAAATAGAGTTTTCCACATGTATGAAACATCCAGTCCTTGTTATTTTAGATCCCTGAGATATATACGAGATGGAACACGGAATAAATGGATCTTGAGGTAATAAAGGTGCCTCATATCAGAGAATGTCTTGAAACGATCCCAGATATAAGGATGAGAGCGTTTTTTAACATAAGGGGCATAATCTCATTGATAGCAGATGTTCAGGAGGGAGATTATGTGAGGAGAGGATTCGCGTGTGTTACCACGTGGAAAGACGTTCGCAACCATTAGTGGTGAACGATGAAAACGCAGATCAAAGCATTTTCTGAAGGCAACCCTTCGAACATAGGAGAAGTTCCCGGGTGTTCTGATGTATTCAGCCATGGTTAATAATACGGGCAGGATGATATTTTCTCAATGGAAATCAATGAATGGATGGATTTATTAGATATACAATACAGAGAAAATGCTCATACGAAAATTGTCGTACGGAAGTCTCTCCGCGATTAATAATAAGACTCTAAGGCTTGGACCTCAAATCTCTCGTGAAAAATGAATGGAGTAGGTGAAAAAAAATAAACTATAGGGAAATAGGTACACATCATAATACTAGTGGATTTAATTACGTAGATTGTAGGGGGGCTGTCGTGAGTTGATGGGACACACTATCATAACAGTCACACTGTCATGACAATGCCAAAATGTGAATGGCAAAGGAAGTCGAGAGATCCGAAGTTGCGGCCTTGTAGCGTGGTCCACACAACCAGACAGCTCGTCAACAACAACAACAAAAATGCAGCTCGTGTTCCATAAGGTGCCTCACTCGAGTTCAACAATATTATTATTTGGGCTTGCAGCAACAAAAATCTAAGCCCGAATCTTCAGTTTTTATAATACGGCTATCGATGTTTCAATAATTTTCCACTGAACCGGAAGAGTCTCTCAATCTCGTTTACACTCAGTTAGCCGTTTCTATACTTATCACAGAATTTTCTGGTCAATTGAGTCCTTTCCTCAAACTTGATTTTTCCACCTACAGGCGATTTCCCTAACCTAATCAAAGTTGCCTCAATCAAATTAATCTAGTTTTTCCTCAACGAATTTTAGTTTTCTTTTCAACCAAACCAAGGTGTTAACTTTCATTTAACGTTTGGTGGGGGGGGGGGGATATAATTTCTTCGAGAAAAACTATGCAGTTGGTTGGAAAAAATCACATTTGATTAGGGAAAATAATGAATTCATATATACGTGTAGGTAGTAACTCACGAGATCAATCAAATCTCCCGTGTCTCGAAAAATGATAGCCGCCGTAAAGTGATTCTTTCCTTTTTTTATTTTTTTTTATTTTTTTTATTTTTTTTTTTTTTTAGCATGGAACATGCTTTGCATGAGCTAACTGCCAGAAAACATTACTGTATCTAGGAACGAAAATGCAGCCCTAACGTAGCGCTTGCGCCTGGTTTGGATGATGGCTTTCGAAATCATATACTGGGGCATTTTTTGTAATCAGAAGTCAAGAAGTCTCGAATTACTACTTTTTCATCTCGTTCACACGAGTTAGATGCGTACACACATTGACAAAGGTGCATCTTGGTACATCTTATGTGGGTCTATAAGATACCAGTAAAGATCCAACAATTCTGGGTGAGTTATTATTCATAGTTCTGTTATTTTTACCCAAATTTAGGTATTGGCATTTTCGACCTTACCCTTTGCATCAAGTTTTTTTTGTCCAAAATTTCTTTATTAGAAACATGACATAACAACAGACTTTCTCCCAAGACTTGTCACATCACGTTACAAGGTCGAGAGGTTTCGTTCTGTCAAGACGCGGGATGACGTTGCTGTTGTCTAATAGACGAAGAACTTCTGGGTTCGTGTGTTCATGAAGCCGCTGCTCTTGTTTAATCGCAAAGTCCTTAACCACTTTGCTAACTGTTTCCATCTTGAGATCCCGGTGGAGGTCATCATTTCGTGTGTACCAGGGAGCGTTAACAATACTCCTTAGTACCTTGTTCTGAAAAGTTAGTATGATGTTGATATTTGACTTTTTCGTGCAGCCCCAGAGCTGGATGCCATACGTCCAAACGGGCCTTAGAATTTGCTTGTAGATAAGCAATTTGTTGTGTAGGGATAGATCGGAGTACCTGCCGACCAACCAGTACATTTTTTTGAACTTGATATTTAATTGATCTCTTTTTTTTAGACATGCTCCTTCCATCTCAGTTTTGTATCAAGAGACATTCCTAAATACTTTTCTGTATTGGCGTAAGGGATCTCACGCCCATTCAGCATGACTGGTATTCTTGTTACGTTTTTTTTTTTTGTTAAGTTAATATGTGTCGATTTCTGTTCATTGAGTTTGAGCTGCCATTTTTTTGTCCATGTGCTGACATTGTTAACAATAACTTGTAATTTCCTAGTTGCTTCCTCTACCGTATCGCCAACCGCTAACAGGGTAGTATCATCAGCAAAAGTTGCAATTGTTGTGTCGTCATCGCTGGGTACATCACGTGTAAATAGAAGGTAGAGCAAGGGCCCGAGCACGCTACCTTGCGGAACGCCTGCCTTTATTTTCTTGAGACTGGAATACTCTCCTTCCTGTTTCACTCTAAAGTGTCTCTCAGAGAGATAAGATTTCAGAATTAAGTAGAATTGCTTTGGTAGATCTCTCTCAAGTTTGTATTCAAGCCCTAGGTGCCAGACTTTATCAAAAGCTTGCGGGAAACATCCAGGAAGATGCCAGCGTAAACTTTTCCCCTTTCTAAGCAATTTTCAATTATATCAGTGATACGATGCACTTGATCTATGGTAGAGTGTTCTCCCTGAAACCGAACTAGTGATCGGGGATTAGTTCTCTCTCTATTTGCATCAAGTAAGGAAAATTTTAATCAGCGAGTAATATTGATCATTCAATTGAATTTTCAGCAACCCCACACATACACCAGAGTTCTCACGCCAAATACCTGTAAGTAGACCGCGGTCTTAGTTGTTTCATGACATCCTGTTTCAATTCCCATTATTTCTTGCGGTTAAAGTTGTGAAGGTATTATAAAGTTTGCGGTCACCTAAAACCCCAAAAGTCCAAAACTGATGTTGTTTCCATAGAACTCAACTTTGTAACGCGAGTGGTTACGAAGTTAAATTAAAAATCCTCCCGTTGAGGAGAGAAACGAGGCAGAAGCTTACAGTTTAGGGAAAAGCGTGAAAAGTTTTAACAGCAAAAACTAAGAGGGAGAGAGTTCTCGGAAACATAGTTTCAAAAGAGCCACTGAAAAAGAGTTTGGTATAGACAACACAACTATATAGTGCAACTGCACTATACACAGGTAACTAGAACCTATTCTGTAGATTAGAAATGAAATTATCCACAGGTTGACTGAGATCTCAGGGAGAACTAAGACAAACCCAAAAAGTAATTACATGTCCCTACCCGCTGTTGAAAAATACATACCACATGTCCAGCTCAATCATTCTAATATCTCTCGAAAAACCCTTGAGTTTCCACCTATAACGCCTATGTGAGGGCTCTTTGTGAGATAGTTCCGGCCATGCAGTTTCAATCTAATAACTCTCACATTTTCAGTGATTTTAGGATTAGTTGATGGGTTTTTTGGAGGAACTATCCCCCCCCCCCTCAAACCTTATTTATTTTTCAATTGTAAAAAGGAGTGCTTAAGAGAACTATGGAAATTAAAGGCGAGTGGAAGTAAATGCTTGGAAGAATGGGAATTTCATCGGTACAGAAGTAATTTGTGTTTCAAGAAAGAACCGAACATAAGTAGCAGATGCCGTTCGGTCCCCACTTTCCTTTGAAGTAACACGAAAAACTGGACATCGTTCCGTGGCACGAAACCCAGCGGAGGGCACATCTGTTCCGTGCCCAATAATAAAGTTTTGTTCCACACCGCCGATATTCGTTTTTCTCCAGCCGTCGCTTTTATTTTCCCTACACTCCTGACATATTGGCCCAGACTTGGGGTTCAATGTTTGCAACCGTCTTCCTCTCTAAACGAGGTTCTCGTTTCCTTTCAGAAAAAAGTTTTTTTCGTGGATATCCATCACCTCCAGTTAGGTGGGAGTTCAGACTCTGTGATTGTGATTGTTCATCGGCTAAGTTTTCAACCAGCAGTGATTTTCCTTTGACTTTAGAAGAATGAAGTTTAGTGATTGAGCGAACTAAATAGGATTACTAACACTAATTTACACAATGATTGGTTTCAGGCTGAATTACTGAATTCAGCGTGCTAGTCCTCGGGTGGTGTGCGGGGTGGGGTATTGAAAAAAAGGGACTCGGGGTGCACTAACTTTGTTTTTTCTGATGGAAGCCTGCATTTTTTATTGCATATTCCAATTCTATGCACAATTTCATGAAAAAATGACTCCTCACTTGAAATTTTGAGAGCGCAAAAACGTGCGCAATCATGCTCCAAACGTGCGTCAAAAGCGAGAAATCGAGGTTTTTAGGTGTATTAAACTTTTAAGTATGATACCTACATGATTTTAATGTATTTTTTCATGCCAAAAAATGATGTGACACAAATTAAGCAACCCTGAATTTTGTTTTTGTTTTGCATGAAAATTTGAAATTTTGAGGGAAAAAACACATGAATGCTATTAGGTACTTATCCAATCGTGACAAAATCTATAGGTGACTCTCTTGGAGTCAGCCCCTAACTACCCTCCAAATTTGAACGAAATAGGTAAATTATGAACTGAGGTACCGAGGTTTCACGAAATTCACGTTTGCGCCCACGTTTCCGATGGCGATGAAGTTCATGGGGGACCGTCACGGGGCTATCAAGCACAATACCTGAAAATATCATCAAATTCGGACCATAATAGTTTTGCCTGGGATAAGGAATTGACAACTGACCGACAGACAGACAGACACGGAACCAAAATTGTTCAGAAAGCTCTGAAACGTAAAAAGAAAGTCGAAATTTTGATTTTTAGGACACAGAATTTTCTTTATTTCTTTCACCAATACCCGTCACCCCGTAACCACCTTCGGTTGTGAGGAAGCAAAATATAATGAACAATTAGTAGATCCCACATCTGACAAAATCACTGTTTTTTCTTTCTTCCATGGGTTGCGCCGTCGTTATGACAATTTCAAAAGGTAGGTATTGAAAATAGTAAACCAAATCAGATCAAAGGTCGGTTTTACTTATCTGCTGGGATTCTTCTAGCCGTCTTTGGTTACTTTCGTAATGATAATATTGAGTAGGTATTGAAAATAGTGAACCAAATCAGATCAAAGGTCGGTTTTACTTAGCTGCTAGGATTCTTCTAACCGTCTTCGGTTACTTTGAAGCGCAACTTGAGGGTGTAATAAAAAACAGGATGATTGTCCTAATGTAGAAGTTAGAATGAAATAATCTTGTTTTATGTCGATGGCCGCAGCTATTATAGGGAGGTGCGGGAGATATGTTATAAAATACAAGAGACGCTCCTCATCCTCCGTTAATCCTAGGAAATCAATTTTATCAAGAGAACCTACCCTCATCAATCCTACCGCAGTTAATTTCCCACTGAAAATCATCCAAGTGGGTGAGAAGGTAAGAAAAGAAGTTAAAGCTATTAAAAAGCCTTTATCCTGATTTGTGAGTCTGATCGATTAGGAAAAGGAGCCAGGCACTTAATCCGTGTCCTTTCCCTTAATCCTTAACGCCTACCTTCACCGTTCTTTTATATATATATATACTCTCTCTCTCTTTCTCTTATCCCCCTTTCATCTCTGTTCCTTAACTCCTCTCCGTCGTTTCCTATCCTGGCCATCTGCCTCCTCCTTCCTGCAGACCGTTTGCCAGTTGGAGTTCCGCCAGATCGATGTTTGGCTGAGATCGCTACCCCCTGATATGGTAATTTTCAGGAGAAAAGCGGGACCACCATTTTCCCTCTCTACTCGGTTAAAACGGGTTGTAACTCGGTTACCGAATAATGTGTTCGGGTTTTCAGCTCCCTGGAAAGGGGGTGCAGTTGGTGTGTGGTTGGCCGGAAGAATTGTTTATGCAGAGCAGTAGTTGTTCACTTGGGGGTATCCGGAGACTGGGGTATCCGAGCTCTGAATATGTCTGTGGGGAGTTGGTAAATGCTAATAATCCCGATATCAACGGAACCCGTTGTCACCTGTAAAACTGAGCTACTCGCTCTCTGAGCTTATTTCCATTGCATCCTTACTGTGTGCAAATTCCGATTGAAAACATGGCATCCCGGCTATCAAGTTTCATCACAATCTGAATCACTCAATATGGAGTTGCATACAAATGGCGTTATTGGAATCAATCATAATGGTATCAAAGGGAAGGTAAAGGTAAAACAAATAAAGGCTTCTCGCATCTGCCTCCGGGGTCCTGGTAGGAACCCGGGATGAACGATGATTAGAGCATTAATTCGACGAAGGCTGCTGGAGGAGGCACGTGGAAGGTCCTCCTGGTTCCTGGACTGGGTCGGAGTGACATCACCTCGGACAGGGAAACTGCTTGAGCGGTTGATGGCAGGCGAATCAATTGGTATCGACGAGTTACTGGAATCAATCATAATGGTATCAAAGGGAAGGTGGTGCACATTCAACGTAATATGCAAGCGCAAATATTTCCTCGATGTTTTGAAATATCATTGAGTACGTTTACATGCATATATAAACTTGATTAGGTTTTCGCGATTTTCGGTTTCCAAGCGTTCCAAGATATTGGTGGGCGAATTTTCGGAAAACCTCACGAGTGAAATCAATAAAATTCAGAGTAGGTAAGTATTCGGAATGCATAGTAACTTCTTGTCTTACACTTTTTTTTTAAATTTCGGGGAAAAATGAAGCTTCAAAATTTTAGTAAGTAATGCAATTTTTTGAAAATCGTCTTCATGGAAATCCGTTTCAGACCATTATAAAATGATTGCTGGAATTTAACACTTTTCCATATGCATATATATGTGTAGGTATGTATAGGTATATATACATATATATTTTTACATACATATTTATATATACATATGTGTCACTCCCGACGATATCTGACCCTAGAATCGAGATAAATGATATAAAAAAAATTTCAAAACGTCACTAATATCAATCGAAAGGATGAGTTCGTTGGCCAGAATTTTCGGAGTAGGTACTCCAAGGGGTCAAATTTTGAAAATTTAGAGTCAAAAATCGATTGGAAAAACCGTAAAAAAAGGTTTTTGGTGTAAATTACTATCTCAAACATAGGAACCAGCGTGAAATTTCCAAAAGAATCACCCACCAAATCGGTTAAAATTATTCTTTGAAAATTCGCTCACCAGCTCATGCTGCATGAATGGAACTTTGTTTAAATTATTGACGCGTCTTGTCCTTAGGTTTGACGTTTAATAACCTTAGGAACATAATTATAATTGATTCTATAACTTGGAGAGAACATAATTTATTGATGATATATCCATTATTATATCACTGCTCTATTGATTTGTTGTTCTGTACCCTTATTGGTTATTCCTTCTATATTGTTCTCCTTCAAGGAAAAACTTCTGCCCGTCCCACCAGCTCCTTGGCTGCCGTCATAATGGCGAATAGCCGTACCCAACCAGCCCGCAGATTAAATGCCGAATGTCTAGCGTTCCCCACCACGAGGATATTCCATTATCGCCCCTTGTAATGCATACCCTGCCGTCGGAAGGCGTTCGTGGAATCCTCAATACCCCTGCAGGTCCCTCTCCACTGCAGACGTTCTTTTCTCCCTTACAAATTAAATCCCATTTATTTGGCCTCCTCATCCCTTTTTGCCTCCTTGGACGAATTTCACCTTGCGGTGGGGATTCTCATTTCCTCCGAGCCGCACGTTCGTGAGGGGAAAAGAAGCCTATTTCCTCGACTGAAGGAGAATGTTCTACAGGAGGATGAAGTACACTGAGGGAATGAGTGAAGTGAGGATGAGGTTGAGGAGACTATTTATCCGAGTCTACCTTCTTTTTTGCTCCTCTCGATCAAATGCTGCGTAATTCCCTCTTCAATGCCGTGGCACTTTTGAATTTTCCATGTTTGTAATACCTCACTTCACCCTACTCTGCAAGACTCAACTAGGTTCATCCAGGTACGATAACCATTGATGATCATCCTCAAAGGTTTCAGATTGGATAAATGGAAATATAATTTTGTACTTACCTCTCCTAACAGTGGAGTTAGTACTATCGGAATTCCTATCCCCTCGGGTGTACCTACCCATTAATATTCTGGGACGTTTAACTCAATTTACCTTACTTAACGCCACTGAACTTTGGCTAGGTATTTGCTTTCGCGGAAGAGCAAAGGGTTTCTCATTAAATAGAACTAAAGCGCCTTTTGAGCGTATTGTTTCACTCGGTAACCATCGGAGAGCTTCGGAGATAAAGGCGATAACAATGGGAGGGCTGAATTATTACAGCTGCGGTCAGTATCAATTTTCTATGGCACCATGGTCAGAGAGGTCTGGTAAAAAAAACATGGCACCTTGTTTGACTGACGAGATCCCTCTCACCGATTTGGGGTCAAGATTCTGGTAGCTTTGCGAAAAAGCACGTCAAAAAGCGATTATTAAATTTATGAGTGAAAATGTATATTATTTCTTACTAGCAAACCCTGCATGGTGCCCTACGGCAATTTTCGGAGAAAAAAATAATTAACTCTAGACTTAACTTGGAATTTCTATAGGACATTTTGCGCTGAATTCGAATATACCCATGTCCCTATATTCGAAATAGCTAATTAGTAGTTCCGAACACATCAAAAACCCCGCAGAAAATCCAAGTTTTTGGCTATTTATGGTCCCGAACACAGAAAAGGTTGAAAAAATGGATAACTTCGATATGACCATTTTAGGACCCATGAGTAGGTATGGTTAAGGAGAATTGTGATGTTCTGCACCAAATATTCTTCAAGTGAAAGGGTGACACACCGCCCAACGGTTTTCCAGATGTTATGTGGAGAAGCTAACACTGCCGGTAGCCCTTGGATTCATTTCTTCTTTCTCATAGACGCTGGAACACCCAGTTGTGTACACCGGGTCCTGGCAATGTGAAACTCGAAAAGGATATTACCTTTAAACTTTTCTACCCCTCTCCAGGGCCTGAAACGACCAGGAACAGCATTAAAAGGAATGACCGGTCCACAGGACGTGGAGGTGGTGGCCCCAGGGAAATCCATTCTTGTTTTCCACTACCCCAAAGTCGGTCCCTTTAAGGTTGATTCAATCCTGGAGGCTCCGCTCCCTCGAGATCGCCAGCCTTTCGTCTCGCTCTATTTTCTATTTCCCATATAACAGGCTCCCGTCTCCAACATCTTTACCTCCCGGCCTCTCGTTCGTTCCTTGTTTTTCAAGATTGTTTTCTTCTCGGATTTACCTGAACAGGGCAGCGAAAGGAGATGGCTGAACGAGCTTTCGCTGACTCTTGTGTGTCTGGTGTCTCGCAGTGCGTCAACAAGAGGCTGCGAGGTAGGAAGTTCGAATCCTAGTGCCCTATTTTCCCAACTCAGGGCGGCTGGGCAATAGGAATGCCGTTCGCACATGAACCAATTCGTCAGCTTATTTGACGAGGCTTCCTCTTTTTACAATGAGGTATTTCAGAAGGTCGGAAAATCGCAGTTTTTTCTGTTGATCAATACTTGGGACCAAACTAAGATTATAAAGAGAAAACCGAAATATCCAGACTTTTGACCCTTGTGCACCCAATAGTTTTCGTAACCATCTGTTTGATCGGTTACGGAATGAATCCCAGGCGCGACAATGCGGAACAAAGCATCCCAGAGCGTACTAGATCTATCGAATGTGATTGGCTCTACCTTCAGAAAAAATAATTTCAAAAGAAAACCAGTTCAAGGACAAGGAAGGGCGAATAGTTCCTCGAGCGCCGCCAGAGCGACTCCGACACGCAACAAATCTTCCTGTAGGGTACTCCCAAGTACCTCATTAACCGCATTTATGACCTCCATATTCATCGCAGTTCAATAAAAATCCTTGAATCTTTAAGCCAATCTTAGGGAGAAGTACCTGAATTGCTGTGCGGAATAGTTGAGAGTATTCCATTGCAACGAGAGGAATTTCCATCGACTATTCTTTCACTTTCCTCTTAGTAGACTGTGCGTGTTATTTATGTATACCAGACTAGATTTTGTTCTTCCGAGAAATTTAGTTTTTTACTTTTATTTTATGTTTGTTTGTAGTATTCGATCCGATGATATACGTATGTACCTAATCCAACTGTAAGCTTTATTTATCTTCAAATACGAATTGAATTTTCAATAGCCCAATATTGTAGAAAAATATCTAAAATATAGAAAAATTGTTCAAAAGTAAGAAATATTAAGCATGGTTTGACTCCTTTTTTCAATGAAACCCCAATCTCACTCCTTTTTCAAGTGGGAAACCCCTATTAACATAAACCCCTATGTACATAAACCCCTTGTTCAACCTCTTGACTGTTTGTTAGGCATAATCACGCTACCCGGTCTTTTGGTGGTGGTGGTTGGGGGGGGGGGGGG